>VXBB01002858.1:216409-239824 GCA_013399915.1 Illadopsis cleaveri | reverse complement strand
CACATCCCTCACATCCCTCACATCCCTCACATCCCTCACATCCCTCCACATCCCCTCACATCCCTCACATCCCTCACATCCCTCACATCCCTCACATCCCTCCACATCCCCTCACATCCCTGCACATCCCTCACATTCCCACTCTCCCAGCAGCCACACAGGATTGTTTCCAGGTTTGATGGATGGAATTTGCATCCTGCCCTGATTTACTGGAATAAAATCGGGTTCTGTAGCTTTCCCAACAGAACCACTCAGTCTGTGCCCAGTGGGAAGCAGGAACTCTCCCTTCATGAGCAGCTCCTTCCCTGGACTTCCCGGAGTCTTAACTGCACTTTGAACTCCCTCCGTTGGAAGTTTCCTGCCCAGTATTCCTGGGCCATTTGGATTAATATCCTTGGAACTGCCCACAGGGATCATTTGTTCCAAGGAAACCCTGAGACGTGGCTCTGACAAAGGTGATGGGTTGGGATCCTCCTCCCCATCCCAAACTTGCCCTCCAGCAGGACAGGCAATGCCTGCAGCAGGTTTCCCTGGCCTCCCATTGCTCTCCCAATCCCTCTGCCTTTAACTAACTTCCCATTAAGCCCAGGTTAATAAGGCCTTACTGTGGTTTTACTCAGGACCAGAGAAGGGCCTTGGACCCTGCTGAGTCTGCTCAGGACTCAGGAGTTGAGCCCACAGTGAAATATTCCTTCTTATTCCCTCAATCCCTCCAGGTCAGATGACAGCAGCACCTCCAGCACTCCAACATCCCTCTCATCCCTTTCCTCTCAGCAGATTTCACAGAATTCTGGAATGCTTTGGGTTGGAAGGACCTCAAAGCCCATCCAGTGCCACCCCTGCCATGGCAGGGACACCTTCCACTGTCCCAGGCTGCTCCAAGCCCCAATGTGCAACCTGGCCTTGGGCACTGCCAGGGATCCAGGGGCAGTCACCCTCTGTGTCCCTTGGATTAATTCCCACTGCTTGTTTCTCCAGTATCCCCATCAGGGTAAGTGACTGCCCCTGGGAAGGCACAGCATGCTTCTGATTTCATGCTTTTCATCCAGAATTCCCTGTTCCTGTGCATTTTCTGCTCTATCCTGGGAAAAGCTTTTCTCCATAAAAGCCTGAGTGGTTCTAACACAGAAATGCTTCCCTGAGAGCACAGCTGCTGATCAGGAGCCCAGCAAACAAATCTCACTTCACACATCCTCTGTCTCCTCACTGCTGGGAGCTCAGGAAAGGAGCCACAGCCCGGCTCCAGAGGAGGAAAGAGGCAGCTCCAGCTCTGCTTGCAAAGGAAACTTTCTGGGAAGGACTTGGTAGTGCCAGAATTCCCCTCCTGCTTCAAGCCTCAGACACAAACTCTGCCCTTTGTGCACAGAACCTCAAACTTGAACACAGAATTAAACTCAGATTTTTGCCATTACTTTGGGGTAGCTTTTCCCATTGTTTTCCCTTTCCCTAAACTGGGCACCTCCTCATCTTCTGGGGCTGCCAATCTCTGCAATCTCCAAACTCCACCCAGCACTTTCACTTTCCAAGAGATCTCTGTACATCCCCAAATCCCTGAGGAGCTGAGACAGCCCCACGGGTGAGGGGCTGTAACCTCAGCCCTCAGCACCTGAACCTGCAGCCCCAGGGCTCCTCAAGGCCCCTGGAAATTCCCAAACAAACTCAGGATTAGAAAGAGCAGAAGGCACCAAGGGAGCTCTCCCAGTGCAGATGGGTGTGGGAGCAATCCCGGCTGCAGCAGAGGGATGGGCTGGGAACTGCCCAGAGCTGGGGAGGGAAATCACAATTCCACATTCCACTGGAGTTTGGGCAGCCTGGCTGCCTCTTCCTCAGCCTCCTGACAGCTGGGATGGAGCAAAAAGGGTTAATTCCAAATAGTCCAGCTGAAAAAAAGGTGAGGAAAACTCAGAAAAAGAAGAAGAGAAAGGAGAAGAAAATGGGAAAGAAAAAGAAAGAGAGAAAAGAGGTGAAAAGGAAAAGAGTAAAAAACAAGAGAAAGAGAAAAAGATAAAATTAAGAAAAAAAATTAGAAAATAATAGGAAAAAAAAGAAAATTAAGAAAAAAGGAAAGGAAAAAAGAAAAAGGAAAATGAAAACAAAAAGGAAAAAAGAAAAAGGAAGGAAAATGAAAAAGGAAATGAAAGGAAAAGGAAAAATAAGAAAGGGAAAGAAAAATAAAAAAGGAAGGAAAAAGAAAAAAGGGAAAGAAAATGGCAAAAAAGGAAAAAGAGAAAAAGAAAAAGAAAAAGAAAAAGAAAAAGAAAAAGAAAAAGAAAAAGAAAAAGAAAAAGAAAAAGAGAAAAAGAAAAAGAAAAAAAAAGAAAAAGAAAAGGGGAAAAGGGAGAAGGGAAAGGAAAAAGAAACAATAAAAAATAAAGGAAAATAAAAACTAAAAGAAAGTAAAAAGGAAAAAGAGAAAAGGCAAAAAGGAAAACCAAAACAAAAAGAAAAAATAAAAATAAGGGAAGAGGAAGAGGAAGAGGAAGAGGAAGAGGAAGAGGAAGAGGAAGAGGAGCTTTTGGGCAGCCTGGCTGTCTCTTCCTCAGCATTTTGGCAGCTGGGATCAGGCCACAATGGAGCAAAAGGGTTAATTCCAAATATTCCGGCCAAAAGAAAGGTGAGGAAAATTGGGAACTAATCCACTCCTTGGTTTGGTTTGATTTCCCTGCCGTGGCTTTGCAGTGGAACAGAACCAGAGCTCATCCATCATTCCTGTTGGGAATGGTTTCCAGAAAAGGCTTCACCCCACAGAAGTCCCAGTATATTTCATGGCCCTGTTACTTAAAATTTTAAACACTGAAGTCATCAGTTCCAAAGGAAACATTGCAGCATTCCCAAAAGTAAGCCCTTGCATTATTTCTGGCTGAAAGGGCCATTGTCAACAGGGAATGGAACCAAATCTGCCTTTTGGGGCTGGTAAAGGTTTCCATGGAAGAATTCCAATCAGCTTGGTAAAGTCTGAAGCAATTTGGGAAAGCTTTTCCCAAAGCATCACTGGAGGGCTTCCCTTAAGGGACAGGGAGCCCCAAAAAGCCCCACAGCAACACTTCATCCCCTCTGGAAAACTGACACGGCTCCAGCAGCTTTGTCAGCATTTCCCAAGGATTTCCCTGTGCAGAGAGCAGCAAACTCATTGCAGATCCCTCCCAAATCTGAATTTTGCCCTGGAGCTGCACTGCGAGTGCTCATTCACTCTGGCTGAAGGTCCATCCGTCCCACCAGGAGCGATGCTGGGACTGCATCAAGGAGGGGAATGGAACTGCTGTGGATTTGTTCTCCAGGCAGGCCCTGGCACATGGAACAGGTTCTGTTCTGTATTTGCTGTCCCACTGACCTGGTGTGTCACACCCAGAGAATCCCAGAATTAATAAGGCTGGAAAAGGTCTCGAGACAATCAAGTCCAACCATCAACCAACCACACTCCCCACAAGGAGCTCTGCCCAGTGCACCCTCCTCCAGCAGCTGGGAACATGCTCCTGGGCAGGGCTGGAATGCTGGGCAAGGCCAGAGAGGTGCTGCAGGGCCAGGGTGACACTGCCACAAATCCCCACCCTAAATCCAGCCCCAAATCCCTGCAGGGCTCCCTCAGCCCCTGCTCTGCTGGGGTGGGGTGTGGCTGCAACTGGGAGGAAAATGAAGGGATTTTAGCAATAATTATTGCAGATCAACCTCCCAAAGTCTCACGTGCAGCCATGAGCCCTCTCCTCTGGGATGTGAGTGCTAAAGGTCACCCAGTCCTGGGGTGTTCCTGAGCCAAGCCATGCCCAGCCTGATTTCCAAGCAAAGAAATCAGGGAGAGGAGCTGAAATGGCAGGTTCAAACATCCACCTCTGGAAATGTAAAGGGATAATTGGAAGCTGCTCACTGATGGGAACAAATTCAGTCTCGTGATTTGGGGACTTCATTCCTGAGGGAGACTCAGTGGAACCTGCCAGGTCCTGGGGGTATGGAGAGACCTGCAAGGACCCTCCCAATTCTGCAAATCCAGAGGGAGTTTCTACTTCCTAAGTACTTAATGGCAGGTGTAGGAGAAGCTTTCCTGGGTTTCTTTTTCCTCTGTTTATCTTTTACAGAATACAGGAAAAATTGTTGTACTAAACATTGAATCCTCCAAATGTTCCAGGAGAATGATGGAAATATTTGCATTTCTCTCCTGTTTGGTTGTTTGAATGAAACTGCAGTTTCTGCACATCAAAGCCCCATAAGAATAAAGCCTTCCTGAGAATAAATCTCCGTTCTCTCTGTGTGTGCTGTGTACCTGAAAGCAGTCCTTGAGAATTCCATTGGAAAAATGTGTTGGAGGCAAGCACAGACAATCCAGCTTGAAAGGGATTGCTTTCCTTGCAAGCTTTAATGACATTTTAAATAATGCTGAAGAACTCATTTCTTTTCATTTCCTACCTTTCGGTAACACCTTTTTCTTTTTTTTCCCCTCTTTTTTTTTTTTTTCCTATCCCAAAAGCAGGAGCTTGGCAGCTCTTCCTCTGGTGGAATGAAAACAAACATTGCTTGAATGAGGAAGAGAAATGAGATTTGGGCTCTTTGCTGCTGTTGACTGCTTGGACTGGGACACGAAAAAACAGCCTTGTAATTTTACTCCCTACAGATGATCAGATCCATCTGGGTGAGGCAGCAGTTGGCAGAATCCCCTTGGGGTGCTTCTCCAAGGTTTAACAGTCTCTGAAGCCACTGTGGAGTAGATGGATTTTAAATCCTCCCCAGGTTACATTCCCAAATCCTGGGAGCAGCCCCCAAAGCCCCTCTGGGTGCATCAAACATCAGAGAAAGGGAACCTGAACATTTCTGGCTCTGCTTCAAGATGACCCCGGCAGGTGCCCAGGTGGCCAAAAGCATCGTGGGCTGTATCAAAAATTGTGTGGCCAGGGCAGGGATTGTTCCCTTTGTCTCCTGGGCTGGCCCGGCTGAAGTCCTCGAGGGGTGTGTCCAGTCCTGAGCCCCTCAGGATGGAGAGCCCTGGAGGGGCAGGAGCGTGTCCAGGGCAGGGAACAGAGCTGGGAAGGGTCTGGAGCCCCAGGAGCAGCTGAGGAAGCTGGGAANCCCTCTGGACACAATCCTGTGCCCTGAGCTCTGGGATGGCCCTGCCTGAGCAGGGAGGTGGCACCAGTGACCCTCTGTGCTCCCTTCAGGCCTGGCCCAGCCTGGGGCTCTGGGATACTCAGGAGAAAAAGGAGTTAGATCAGGATTCCCATGTCAATGTGTCACAGATCACAGACTTTGGGATGGAGATAAAGCCACCAAAAGTGAGTGGCAGGGAACTCTCAGAGCACAGCACAGAGCCTGCTCCTCCTTCCAGCACTGAGGTGGAAATCAACCTGTTCATCCCAGTAAAACCAGAGGTGGATTCCTTCACAGTTCCCATTTTCCAAGTGCTTCTTCCCATCCAGATGGATGCACTGAACACCAGAGCTGCCTTCAGAGGCTGTTTTGTGCTTGAGAAGGAGGCAGCAAAGCTGCCAGCACAGTCAGGCTCTTCAGAGGGCTGGTTTAATTAACTGGTGTGATATCAAAGCTGAAGGACTCCTGACACACAATTACAGGGCATTGTCTGAGCTGGAAAAAGCCGTGTAACCCTTGCCTTTATCATCATCTCACTCCTGTTCACTCGATACCTCCAAAATACATCTCATGGTCACATTTCAGTGGCCACTTCTGTATCTGCTGGTTCTTGGAACAAATGAATGTTTCTAAAAATATCAGAAAATCTCAGAACCTGAGCACACAACCAAGCAGAGAGGCTGCAACTACATTTCAGAGCTGACATTAAAATTCCAGTGTGCTGCTCTGAACTCTGGAGAAGTCCACCTTAAGCTCTGCTTTGGAGGAGATAATTTATGCTGGGCCATCCATCTCTGTCTGGGAGGCAGAGCCACACCTGAGGTGGGGACAGCCTTCCCAGAGTGCTGAGGTGACAGAGGCAGCCACGACTCATCTGTGTGACTTCATGACTTCAGGTGCTGGACAACAGGAAATTCCTGGGAAAGGTGCTGCCAGGATACAGGTGATGGCTGGAAAATCCTCCAGCAGGTGTTTGAGCCTCTTCCAGCTCATCCTCACAACAGATGCACTCCTGGAGTGCCTTTTCTCCATGGGTTCCATCATTCCCTCCTCTCCTGCCCCACCACGCAGTGAGATCCTTGTCCCCCAGGGACTCCTCCAGGAGGACCATCTCCTCCCACACCCCGGCTCTGAGTCATTCCTGATTTCCCTTTCTCTCACAACAGCCTCGTGCTGCCCATGCTGTCCATCCCCTTCTCTAATTCCCTCATTCCTTCTCTACTGCATCTCATGCACAGCCCGAGTCCCTGCCTGATTCCAATCACAAGAGTCCCTGCTTGATTCCCTGCCCCAATCCCTGCCTGATTCCCCAATCTCTGCCTGATTCCCTGCCCCAATCCCTGCCTGATTCCCCAATCTCTGCCTGATTCCCTGCCCCAATCCCTGCCTGATTCCCCAATCTCTGCCTGATTCCCTGCCCCAATCCCTGCCTGATTCCCCAATCTCTGCCTGATTCCCTGCCCCAATCCCTGCCTGATTCCCCAATCCCTGCCAGATTCCCTGCCCCAATCCCTGTCTGATTCCCCAATCCCTGCCTGAGTCCCAAATCCCTGTCTGATTCCCTGCCCCAAGCCCTGCCTGATTCCCAAATCCCTGTCTGATTCCCTGCCCCAAGCCCTGCCTGATTCCCAAATCCCTGCCTGGTTCCCTGCCCCAGTCCCTGCCTGGTTCCCGGCTGGCAGGCAGAGCCTCCCCTGCCGTTCCGGAGGCTCCTGCAGAGCCCAAGGCCGCGGGGATGCTGAGGAAGCCCAGACACGCCTCTCCCTTTCCCTGCTCCCCGCGATTCCCTGTGGGGATCAGGCTGAGCATTCAGCCCCCTGGCAGGGTGGAATGAAGCCCTGAGCAGCGCTGGGCGGGCCCGGCAGGGACCCTGCGGGGGTGAGGAGCCGATTTTCGGGAAGGTGAAGCAGGGACCGTCCCCGTGAGGAATTGCCGAGCCCGGGGGACTCCGGGCACAGGAGATGCTGCTCTGCTCCGAGCACAGAGCTGAGCTGCTCCCAAATGCACGGGCTGGACAGGTGCTATGTGCTGTAAACACAGAGCCCCTTCCATTACAATAAACCTGGCTGAAGATCCCAAACAGAAAGGGGGTTATTAATAAATCAGCCCCGAGCGCAGGCGTAAGCAGAGCCTCACGCTAGATGCAGAGTGATTTATACACAAAGCAAAATAGATCAGTCTCACGTTGCTGGAAAAGGACACCAGATGCCTTTGACGTCACCTAAATTATCTCTATTTTTAAAAGTTACTCTCTCCCATTCGCTGCCAACTCAGAAAGTCCAATTTGCCAAGATAATCTATCGAGTGTGGATGAAGATTTCCAAAGTTGAAGTATCAGTCTCTTAGCAACCGTAGTACTCTTTGTATTAAACTGAGCCCAGGCGTCTCCTGGAGCCTTTTCTGCACCTAATCAGTGAATTCCCATTAAAGACACAATATTGGAGAAACGTCACTTGGGATCCAGGATACATCTAAACACATCGAGTCCATGTTCTCTCTGCTCAGAGGGATATTTATAGCAGGGAGACATGTCAGGGAAGGATGTGGCATCTCTTATTCATGCAAGGGTCTGGATAAGAAATGAGAATGTAGGGAGAAAAAAAGGTGCAGGAGGAGGTGATAAGAAGAACAATATAAAATCATGGGAAGGATTTCTTCCAGCTGGGTCTGGTTCAAGTGGTGGCCTTTGGGTGGTGGGAAAGGGTGAGAGAAAAGAAAAGCTCCCTTTCCTTGCCTGCTCTGCTTCCAGCCCAGCATTTGGAGCCATTTGATGCCTCCCTTTCTCCAAGCCTACCAGAGTTCTGGAAAGGGCTTTTGCCTCCCACATCCACATCTGCTTCTCCCAGCCCAGCACAAAGCTCTGACTCCTGGAAGCTTCCCTTGGGTAACACCTCCAGGTGCTCTGCAGAAAGCTGCTGGAGAAGGCCTGATACTGTTTTGGATGGACAAGGGGTGACAAAGCCACCTCTCTGTCCTGTCCCTGTGCAGCTCCTGTTCTGCCTGCCCAGCAATTCTGCCTTTTTTCTTTCACAAATGTAACAAAAACTTCAGAAAAAAACATGGCAGCACTGAGTCACTATTTCAGTACAGATGGCCCAAAGATGCTTCCTTATATCTGTAAAGATGGTTCCTTATCTCCTTGCATCCCTGCAGGCTCTGAGGGAGCCATGCCCTGTCCCTGTGAGCCCAGGATCAGCCTGGGGGTTTGCTGGGCTGTCCCCACCCTCCCTGAGCAGTGGGAGCAGGGCCAGGGCCGTGCTCTGCCCCTGAGGATCAGCACTCGGCTGCACTTGGGGATTTTTGGCACCCATGGCTGCCTCCCCCAGCCTGCACATGGATCACACTCATCCTGATGGCTGCTGCTGGCCAAGGGTGAGGGCAAGGAGACATTTCCTGCTCCTGGAGCCACTGGAATTGGCCCTCTGGACTTACAGGAGCGGAAGCAGTTCTGAGCTGGGCTGTGCCCTCCCTGCTCCCCTGCAGCCACCCCATAGCCCCAGCCCAAGGCAGGGGTGGCCAAAAACACATCCCAGTGCTCACAGGTGTGACTGTCACAGGTGAGCCAGACCTCCAGGTGAACCTCCTGGAGCACCACACAGCCTTGGACGGGAGCAGAATCCTGGGAAGAAGTCCTGGAGTGGGCACCGGGCACTGCTTCACCAAGCAAAGAGCCACAGTTCCCAGAGCCTTGGGACCTCTCTGTTCCTTATCTCCCAGCAGATAAGAAGAAAAGGAAATCAATTCCACCTCTCCTCTGCTCCAGCTCCAATCCCATCTCTCTAAGTACTCCCAACCCTATTTCCAAAGCATCCCACGAATAATTCCATTATTGCCTGGGATTGTTGTTTATGATTTGGGGATTGCTCTGCACTCAAGGGCACAAGGAAGAGAGGCTGAGTGCCTTTAGATTTACAAGGCAGAGCAGCTTCCCCACCAGCTGGATTGTTCAGGGTGGTTTTGCTTCCTGGCACATGAAAAATGCTGGGGAAATGATCTTGAGATGAGTGTGCAGCACCTGATTCCAGAGGCACTGGGAGCAGTCAGTGTGACAGGGGGCTGTGGCACTGCCAGGGGCACACTGCAGTGTCCCAGCAGCAGGGTCAGCATAGCCTCAATACAGATATTCAATATATCAACACATCCCCACAATATCCATGCACAGTATGAGCACAGACACAGCACCCCAGACCTCCTGGTCTGCCTGGAATACAAAGTGGATCTGGTCCCAGCTTAAAATCCCACTGAATTTCCCCAGGCAATGATGAAGTTGGTTGATAAACTGACTCTGGAAGTATTTCTTGCAAATATGAATCGATTTAGATTGATAAGAAGTAGAACCAAGAAACAAACCCACCTGACTGCTCTTGGCAGCTTGGCCATTAAATACATAATTCAAATCCAAGGATTTCCAGCACAAAGGAGGAGACTGCAGGAAGGAAAAGAATCCAGCACCAATCCCTTTCTCACAAAAGTGGTGCCTGCTGGGGCTCCTCCAGGGGTGCACAACTGTCCTCCCCTGGGAGGAGGATCCTGGTCCAATACCTGGATTCAGAAGTTTGCTATGAAAACATCTCAGGAGGGAGAAGGACTTGTCTCCCTAAGGAAGCAGTGAGAAGGGAGCAAAGTTCCTAAGTCAGTTCAGGGGGAAAACCCAAAGCTTCTGTTACTTTCTCACTCCTCTCCATGGAAGCAGCTTCTCCCTCAAAGCACAAACTGCTGCTGGCTTGTCCCAAGCTGGGAAGCAGCTTCTGCTTCCAAAGGCTCCCACATCCCTCTGCAGCTGATCCCGCTGTGCTGGACAAAACCTGCCTGTTATCCTGGAGACACAGAACAACACCTCCAGAGCGCTCAGGAAAAGCTGCTGTGGGTTCTGCAGGTTGCCAAGAGCCCCAGGGGATTCCACAGTGGCCAAGGAATAACGAGGAGCAGGGAAATCCCAGCTGTGCTCCTTCCATGGGCTGTATCCCTGTGCCAGCTGCCCGTGGAGAGGGACTGCAGCCCAGCACAGGCACACCAGAGGATCCTGGACATGGAGGGTCTGTTCCAAGACCTCTCCAGGCCATCCAGGACATGGGGGAAGGACAAGAGCAGCTCCTTGTTCCTTGTGTCCATCTGATAGTCTCTCCAAGGGTGTTTTAGCAACAGCACAGAAGAGCAAAACAGGAGGAAGAATCCCAAACAGCTCTGCCAGGTTCTTGGAAACAGGGGATACCCTGAGCTGGAAGGAATCCACAAGGATCATCCAAGTCCAGTTCCAGGCCCTGCACAGGACAGGCCCAAGAATTCCAGCAGGACTTTATTGCTGCAGCACATCAGCTGCTTTCCCTCCTCCACCCCTTCCCATCCGCTCCATCCCAGCAAGGGACCTCAAAGGTCACACATTCCCTGTGCCTGGATGAAGCTCACTAGGACAGTGTTCATGGAATCAGGGATGATCCAGTGCCACCCCTGCCATGGGCAGGGACACCTCCCACTGTCCCAGGCTGCTCCAAGCCCCAATGTCCAGCCTGGCCTTGGACACTGCCAGAGATCCAGGGGCAGCCACAGCTGCTCTGGGCACCCTGTGCCAGGGCCTGCCCACCCTGCCAGGGAACAATTCCTGCCCAAGATCCCATCTATCCCTGCCCTCTGGCACTGGGAAGTCCAGCTTGGCTCATCCCTTCCCAAGGAAGGGCAGTGAGGGGATCTGGAATGCTCAGCCTGACCCAGGGGCAGCTGCAGGTTTGCAGCTCCAGAGCAGTTCTGTGTCCTGGGAAGGGCAACACCAGGTCAAGGTGGGTCTGATCTTCCCTCAAGGGCCCTTTTCCAGACAGTCCCAAGACCTCCACAAATCTTCCCATTCCGTTTTAGGATCACATTTACTTCTGTTTATCCCGCAGGAAGGAGTCCCATGGATTACCCACACCAGCAGTGCTGCTCCACTTTCTCCTCTCCCCAACACCTCCTCCAGCTCCATCTGACATTTGCAGCTCTGCTTTGGAGCAGACAGCCAACAACTGCTCCGTGTTCTCCTTCTCCACACCCTTCTCCCACTCTGGAGCCTGGATTCGCCTCATCCTGGGCTCTGCTCAGGCTGGAAGCCTTTGTTGAGCTGTCACAACTTCTTGTCACCTGTCCCTCCAACGTGGCCCTTCCAGCCACTGCTGGGCCTTCTGTGGCCACCAGAAAGACTGGGCTGCCACCAAACCCTCACAAGAACCTCTCTCTGCTGCTGAGCCATTGGCAGGAGGAGAAAATAAAGAAACCTCCAGGCCCCCAAACCAATCCCTGGAACATCCAAGATGGAAATCCCACACTGCAGACTTCAGCACTGTTGGCAGAGCTCCCCATGGAAACAGGAGCTTCCCCAGCTCACCATGAGCAGGTCCCACAGGCCAAGAGCTGGGTCACATCCCCATGTCCAGCCTGGAGAAGGGACAGGCCAGGATCTCCATTCCATAGGAGCCAACATCAGTCTCCAGTGACCTCATCATTCCAGCACCCCCTGCTCCGGTGCTCATGGATCCCAGGGGGATGGGAAGGGCTCTGACCTCCCCTCCATGGCCAGCCAAGGCCCAGGGTGGGACATGGGGATCACCTGGAGCCCCACAGCAGCCCCTCAGCCCAGGTCAGGAGCCTCCAGCCAGGCCATCTCCAGCAGGAATTATTCCCACCAGGCTCCCTGGAGGTGGAAGCAGCAGCTTGGGCAGCTCCAGTGCCTCCCCCTCGGGCACCCCCAGCTCTCAGGTGAGCTGGTGAGGGCTGGACTGGCCATTTCCTGAATGGCCCCATCCCAGAAACACGGAGAGAAGCTGTAACTGGCAGGATCAGCCTCCCTCCCTCCTCACTCTCCCTGTTCATGGAAAAGCTGCAGCAACATTCACACTTAATCACAGAAATTGCTGCACACGGGCCCAGCTGCAGAGCCAGGGCAGTTCTCTCCCTCTGGAAAGGCCTCATTCCCTGATTCCTGTCAGTTCTTTCCTTTTGGAGAGGCCTCATTCCCTGATTCCTGTTAGCTGTATCCCTTTGGAAAGGCCTTATTCCCTGATTCCTGTTAGCTGTATCCCTTTGGAAAGGCCTCATTCCCTGATTCCTGGCAGGTAATGCCTTTGGAAATCCCTGATTACCTGATTCCTGGCAGTTGTATCCCTTTGGAAATCCCTCATTCCCTGATTCCTGTTAGCTGTATCCCTTTGGAAATCCCTCATTCCCTGATTCCTGTTAGCTGTATCCCTTTGGAAAGGCCTCATTCCCCGATTCCTGGAAGGTAATTCCTTTGGAAAGACCTCATTCCCTGATTCCTGGCAGCCCCTGAGCCCAGAGGTCTCCCAGCACCAACCAGGGCAGCCCCTTTGTCAGCATCTTGCTCTGGGGTAAGATTTTGCTGCTCCTATCGCCTAAAAATACCCTGGGAGAATTTGCTCCGGCCCAAATGGCTCTGCTTGAAAGGGTTTCCAAGAGCAAACATCTGCTGGGAATTCCGAGCAGGGTTTGGCTTGGTTTGCCTGCCCTTTTCCCAACTTCAAACAGCTCCAGAGCCCTGAGCTTGGCATCACTAAACCCGCCCTTCAACCAAAAACTGAAATAAAAACTGGGCTAACACCTCCCTCCATCCCTTTCCCCCTTCCTCCAGGGCCTCCTGCATGCTCAGGTTTCAGTTTCCTGTTGGTTTTCCTGCGTTTTCCTGGGCTGGGCTCACACTGAGAGCAGCTGGATGGGCACAGAGTCCCTGCCCTGAGGAGAGGTGGGAGGAGAAGGCACCTGGGACCAGCCTGGAGCCCACAGAGCGTTCTGTGCCTTCCTAAATCCTGCACTGAATGTTGAACTCTTCCCAGGCCCTTGCCCATGGCATTCACACCTGGAGGAGCATTCCTGGGAAGCTGTGGCTGCCCCTGGATCCCTGGAATGTCCAAGGCTGGGTTGTACATTGGGGCTTAGAGCAGCCTGGGACGGTGGGAGGTGTCCCTGCCCAGGGTGGGGTGGAGTGGATGAGTTTTAAAGTCCTTCCAGCCCAAACCATTCTGGAATTGTGTGATCTCTGCCCATGTCCCACCCTGGGCTGTCCCAGAGCTCCTCAGGGCCTGCTGGGGCAGTTTTCTACCTGGGAATCCCAGACTTTGCTGGGTCACAGCCAAGTGAACAAATCTGGTTCCCCTTTGTGCCAGGCTGGGCCATTTTAACCATTAACTCTGCTGGTTCCTTTGGGCAGATCCAGCCCCTTGGGAAGGTTTTTCTTCCAGCCAGGCTGATCTGAGGAGGCTCCAGTGGAACCACAGGGAGCTCCTGGTGCCCGGGGAGGGCAGAGCCAGGAGCACCAAGTCCCACACTTCTTACACTTCACTGGGAAGCTTTACAAATTAATTGCAGTACAAAGTCAGGTCTAATTGATGTTTGTATTGATTGAACTGCTCCAAGTCTTAATTTTGGTTGTAAAACTTCCTTTAAAACAGAGCCATTTATAATTAAGACAGGATCTGTAATTAATGGAGTTTTATACTCATAAAACTGCCTCTCTCATCAGTCTAAATTAAACTCCACATGAAAGTTGGAGCAAATTAAATACAGTAGATGCCAAAACTACTTTCTCTGAACTCTTTGCTATTCTTATTAATGTCAAAACAGAAGAGATGTGAAGGTGTGGAAAAGTGTTGGAAATCCATGTTTGGAGAGGAGACAGCAGGGGAGGACACCATGGCCTGTGCCCACCTCGTGCAGGGTGAGCACAGAGACATCCCCCTCACCTTCCACATGAGGCAGGAGCCATTTCCCACATTCCAGCTGGAAAATTAATATTTTCATATTGAAAAGATTAATTTCTTGCCCCTCTTCTAACAAACACAAACCTGCTTGGAAAAGTGTTTTGTTCCACCAGTCACACAAGGTCACCACGCCCAAGGGGGGGTTGGCAGAGGTTCCCTTCAAGTACCAGAGGTTATTTAAAACAAAGGTTAATTAAAACAAGGGTTAATTAAAAGAAGGGTGAGGATTGGCTTGGCCATGCCCCCGAATGCCCATTAATGAAACTCCTCAGCTCTGGTAACCGTGGTTGACCAAATGCCTCTCTCCAGCCTGATCCACTGGAAATCTTTACAGCCATCAACCACAATATTTACATAGCCCAGACAATTCTGAGCTCGTGGCAAGAAAATAAATCATCGTGGGCATATGTACAGAGCTAAAAGTTCCCCAATAAATCTGTTTGCCATGTCTGCCTCATCCATATCTAGGTAATTAGCAATTCCCTGCTTTAAATGCTCCCATTTAATTGGGGTTGCTGTTTTTAGTGGAATATCATTTCCTCTTCCCAAAAGGGCCATTACTATTTTTGTATCATGGGTTCTTCTGGCTGCCACATTCTGCTCTCCCCACTCAAATTAAAAAAGTCACTGCAACCCTCACCGAGTATTTATGGCTTGAAGATTCCTACACATCCCTGAGCTGACATCCAGAAAGCTTCTCACAGCTGTCCAGAGTTATCCAGGGCTATCCCACAGAACTCCAAACTCCAGCTGGAGCCCAGGCTCCTCAGTAGCTGCTGCAGGAGACTGCTCAGGCACTGGTTGTTCCCAAAGTCATCCTTCGGGATGTCCCCATGGCCAGCAGCCATCAGGGAAGTCTCAAGGAGCTCTCTGGGTGAGGAACTCTCCCAGTGCCACAGGAGGGTTTGTCCCCTCCCTGGGGGATAAGGACTGTCCCAGCTGCTCCTGAACAGCAGAGCTGGGGCTGATGGAGGTGGAGGAGGTGCCTCCCTGAAAGTGTGGGAAGGAAATGCACAAGCAGCACCAAACCCCTTTGTTTGAGCAGTTTTAGAGCAAAACCAGACGGGTCTGTGGCCCTCCTGCCTCAGAGCCTCCCTTCTCAGCCCATTTCCTTAATTTGTGCTGCTCTCATCCCATCAAAGCCTTGGAGGCCTCAGGAGCAGGAGCTGGGAGAGGTAAGGGAATGCAGAGAGTTGATTATTAATGAAGCACATAAATTACCATACTGGTAATTACCCAAAGGAGCGAGGTTCAAAAGAGCCTCTCTCTGTTCCAGCAGTGATTCCCAGCCCAAACACCCAGCCCAGCCTGGGGCCAGCCCTCCCTCACAGCCAGGCTCACTCCAGTGCACACAGACTGGGATGGGACTGGGTCTGTGCCACCCTGAGCTGAGACCTTCTCAGCCAGCAGATCAAGGGTGGCAGAATGAGCTGTGCCCAGGGGCTGCTGCATCCCAGAAAACCCCCAGGATGGGATGTGGCATCCAATCTTCCAGCACTCAGGAACTCAAACTCAGGAGGGTGAGGCTTTCTCTAGGAGCTGATCCCTAAAAGGTTTCTATTAGAATGAGAAATAGGCTCTAAGGACATCACCAGTTATCTGATTCCTTCAGTGACAGCCCAGCCTCATCCATGGGAGTTTTCCTGTCTCCATCACTGGGATCAGAATTTCACATTTGTGAAATCAGCATGTTTTCCTTGGGAGACACCAAGTCCCTCTCCAAGCTCAGCTCTTCCATTGGCTGAGCAAAGACACCAACCCTGCTCCTCCTGAGAAACATTCCATGGGCAGCCTCTCAATGCAGAGGAACTCCAGGGACGTGCCATGTTTGGCTTCAAACATTGCTGGGATGGAGAAACAGGCTCTCTCCACGCGTCATCAGGAGAGCTGTTATCTGCCAGGCCTCCACACTGTGATTCCAGCCCCAATTTGTGGGTGAGAAGGTGAAATCATCACACTAAGCAGTGGAAAGCAGCAGCTTCAGGTCTCTGTTATTGCAGATAAACCTCAGCAGAGACATCCCCAGAGTACAGGAGTCAGCCCTTCCCCACAGCAAACCCCACAGCAAACCCCACAGCAATGCACACGGGGTGTCCCTCGGGCTCAGGTGGCACCAGGTGACACTCAGGTGGCACCCAGCCAAGAGCCCTGGCCTGCTGCTCTCTTACAGGGGAAATAAACTGAACCCATCAATCACCTAAAAACTCCTCTCCAAACCCTCAAGAGCTGCTGAGCAACAGCTCCTGAAGTGTGAGCTGCTGTCTGATCCCATCTCCTTCTGCCAGGCCTGAAGGGAACACCTCAGCCTTACTCTCATTGACGGGAGCTGCAGAAATCAATGCACATCTCCTTATCCAAGGAGGAAAAAAAAGCAGATTGGAAATGTCAGAGCCAGTGCAGGACAGCAGGGAACCTGAGGAGAAGCCAGACTCCCCCTCCAGAGCCCTGTATTTAACCAGACTCCGGATTTGCTTTGTGCCATTTCCTCAGCTCATACATCCCAGCCTTTTCTTGTGAAAAGTGAGAGCCAGACAAAAGGGAGGATGGGGAATCCAGCAAAGGAAAGCTGTGGAGGAATGAGCCGAGCCTGGAAGGCTGCTGGAATGAATCCTGAAGGAGCCATCAGCTCCCTAAGCCCCTTCCCAGAATGGGGTGGGAAGTGTCCCTCCTGCATCCCAGCCAACCCAAACCAGAGATATTTTTACTGCTGGGCTGGAATTGCCATTCCTGGGCTTTGCCAGAACCCGGCCTCAGCTCCTGGGAGCTCCTCAGGGGAGCAAGGAAAGCCCTTGGGAGCCACAGGTAGGACCCTGAGGGCACAGGGGGGGCTCAGGTGTGACCCCACTCCTGGGGCTCCTCTGCCAGGCTGGGAGGGATCCCTGCACATCCCTGCCCAAATCCTGGCCCTGCTCCTGTGCCCTTGGCTTGGCTGCTAAAGAACCATCCCGAGGCAATGTGTCTCCTGCAGAGCTTTCCCCAAAGCAGACCCAGACTCTCCGAGACACCTCATCAGCTCCCAGCAGCTGCCCCCACCCCGTGGCCGGGCTGGAAGGAAAAGTTTGGATTTGATCTTTCTGTGGATGCTGGGACCTGGCCAGCCAAAATCTGCACGTTTGCCACACCTTCAGGGCAGAACTGAGTGAAAAAGCTCAGACTCAAAATGAAACACTTCGTTTTGGAACAGATGAGAGTTCTTTTTTCCTCCATAGCTTCCGATTCATGGGAGAAAAATGCAAAAATTCAAATGTGCTGATTTGGCTCAGAATTAAAAAAAAANAAAAAAAAAAAAAAAAAAAATAGAAAAAAGTAGGGGAATCCATTTATTTTTAAACTCCAATAAACTGAACAATTCCCTATTTGCAGAGCTGCATTGAGAGGCAGTGCCTGTCCTGGGGCTGTTAACTCTCCCTGCAGTCCCTGAGGAACAGATTTGTACAATCAGGGACGTTGTTACTCCTGTGCTTTAGAGAGGGAACCTCAGCCCATTTCACTTCCACTTCCCCCAGGAGCGAAGCAGGACAGAACATCCAACTCTCTCAATTTTCTCATTTTCTCCCCTGCAGCACTGGAATCAAATTTACAAAGCAGCGCCGAGCTCCATTGAGTGCTTGTGCCGGGCATTTCATCCCTCAGACACGCCGGCAAACACAGCTCCCCATTTCAAAGGCACAAATTGCTGTGTCCCCGCACAGCACAACCCCCTCCTTATGGCAAACGTGAGGAATTGAGAGCACAAAACTGCTGCAAGTCTCTGGTACCTCCGGGAAGTAGCAGCAATTCCAATCGGCCCCTCCCCACCCAGAGCTGTTCACACAATCTCACGCCCTGGATTAGATTTCGTTGAAAGGAAAGTAATGAGATTTGTGTTTCCTCGCAAATTAAAGAGAAATTGCCCAAAAGAATAATCCTAAAATACAAAATACTGCCTCATCCCAGATGTTTCTAATAGACTTGTGTTCTAATGGCTTATTTAGAGGGACTTTTCCTAAATGACATCTTAATGATGTGCATTCAGGACCATGAGACACAAATATAATTCACTACCAAAGCTTGGGGGTTTTCTTTCTTTTGTTGCTTTTTTTTCCCCCCCAGAATCGTTATCAAAATAAAGGAGACATTTTCAGAAAGCCTTTGTGCTGTTTCACACTACTAAAGACTGAAAATTCCAAATATCAATGTTTCTGGGAGTCCTTTATTTTGCTCTTACTTGGCTGTGACCCCTCAGCTTCAGGCAGGACATGGGCTGGAACTGAACCCTGCTTGTCCAACCCATCCCAGTTCCAGACAGCCTGGGTTCCCAGCTGCTTTTCCCACTGGTGAGTGGTGCCAGGACTCTGCACCCCTGGGCACTGAGCTCTGTGATCTCCTGTCCTGTCATTGTGAGTGTTGCTTCATGTGATGGTCGTGTGGGTCCTGCTGTTGTCCCAGCACTGCCACTGTCCCTCCCTTTTGTCCCTCTCAGCTGGGACCAGGCCACAGGAGCCCTTGGGAGTGGGGGTGAACAGGAGACCAGGGCAGACAGAGAGGTCCTGGCTCAGCTCATCCCCCAAACCCCACCTGGTGCAGGGCCCAGAGAGCCCCTGGCCGAGCCCTCCCTGCCCAGCATCACCTTGGGCTGAGCTCAGCCTGCCAAAACCACAGCTCAGCTTTAACTCATTTCATTTGGAGAGTGAACAGCCTGAGCCAGGCTGGCACCAGCCCGAGGAGCTGCAGTGCTCTCACCCTGCAGTGGCTGTGCTGGCACTGAGGGCTCCCAGTGCATCCAAAACTGCAGCTCCTGCCTGGCCCCGGGAGCTCTGCTGCTCTCCCGGTGCTCCCAGACATTCTCTTTGCCCCGGGACATTCCCTGTGCCCCTGGACACTCCCTGTGCTCCCCGACATTCCCTGTGCCCCTGGACACTCCCTGTGCTCCCCGACATTCCCTGTGCCGCTGGACACTCCCTGTGCTCACAGACATTCTCTGTGCTCCTGGAACACTCCTGGTGCTCCTGGAACACTCCTGGTGCTCCTGGGCACTCCCTGTGCCCCTGAGCACTCCTGGTATCCAGGGTCAGATCAGGAAGCCAAGGGGGCTGAGCTCTCCTGCTCCTCCCCGCTGTTCCTGGAGCATCGTTGTCCCTCATAGCCCTGCCTGGGGTCCTGCACAGCCCCAGGGCCTGGGAGCACCACGGTTCCTGGCAGAGGGGCACCCCATAGATGGGTGTCCAAGGCTGGACTTCCAAAGGCTCCTACAGATCTGCTTTGATGTCACCAAAGCCAGAGGTGGGAGAGCAGCACCTCGCGCTGGCTCCTGCTCCATGCCCAGGTCCCCCAGACCCATCTGGATGTGGCTGCAGGCTCCAGGGGCAGCTGGACATGGCTGCACATGGCTCTGGCCCCTTTGGCTCCAGGAACTGCAAATCCAAGGCTGGAGGCAGCTGCTCGTCTCAGCTCCTCCCCAGCTCCAGACCCTCTGCCCTCTGCTCCCTCCCACCCATCCTGCCCCGTCCCACTGGGGCACAGCCCCCCTGTCCCTCCTCTCCTGCTTCCCCCAGCTCTGACTTTTTGGGAACATGCAGTGCAGATCCTGAGGGAGCATCCTTGCACAATCCATTTAATCAACCCAGCCTTGGCACCTTGTTCTCATCTGAGCTGAGGCTGTGATGTCTCAGGAGCCACGTCTGGGCAAGGGGAACTGGCAAACAGAATCCCAGCCAGAGAGAGAGGACAACCAGGTTTAATTCCCGGTACTGCTGACATCCCTCTGCTGGCCTCACACCCTGCTCACCGTGCCAGGGCCCTGGCCTTGGCCTCAGCACAGGAAAGGCACTTTCTGGCACGCAGGGACATGGGGACAGGAACGCAGTGTCCCTCAGCAGAGCCCTGTGGGTGATGGATATTCCCTGGAGCAGCAGGGCTGGGATCCTGGCAGTGCCACGGGAAGTGTCCCCAGCCCAAACCAGGGGCACTGACCTTGACACCTGGTGATGATTCCAAAGGCTCTGCTCGAGGGGCATCTGAAAAAAGCCCTTCAAAGGCACCAGGTGAGATCCCCTCAGTCACTGGTTTTCTGTCCCTGCCACTGCTGCAGCAGCACTGTGCCACCCCCAGTGTCACCAGCAGGGACCACAGGGACATGGGCACTGAGGAGTCCAGGCAAAGCCACTGCCAAGGGGAGCAGAGCCACAGAGGAGGCTCTGGCAGCTCCCAAGGCTGTGGTGGCTTCTCCCCCTCCCCAAATCTCTCTGCTGTCCAGTAAACTGAGGCACAGAGGAATCAGCGACAGCCAAACCATCCTAGTGAAGGACTATGAACAGGGATCTGTCCTTCTGCTTCTCCAGGGTACACCTAACCCCTAAATTTCCTCGTTTAGGGGGAAAACCAATTTCTGAGTGTTCCCCTGTACAGATTCAGTGGGGTTCTGCAGGTGTTGGTGCCTTGGAGAGGAGGCTGCTCTGAGGAGCCAAGGCATCGATTCTGGGCTGGGCCTTGATTCCAGCTGATGTGCTGAAGGGAATATCCCCTCCTGGCTGAAATCCCTGTCCCCACAGCCCCAGGAACACCTGGCACTGCACTCCCCCACCAGCCCAGCAGGCAGGGCACCAGGATCATCTCCAGAGCCTGCAGGACTCTGAATCAGGGTAATTAAAGGATGGATCTGCAGAGGCCAACTCTGAGACCCTGTCTGAGTGAGCATAGCCCTGGCAGCCCCACAGGCCCCTCGTGTCCATGCTGCTCCTGGGCTCTGCATCCAGGGCTGCCCTGCTGGGATTCACCAGAGCCATCCCTGTCCCAGCTTGGCTTTTCCCAGCCCTCCCTGAGCTCCTGAGCCCAGCACTGAGAGAGGCCCCAGCAACTGAAATAAAGAGTGAACCATTTGCTCAGCACTCAGTGCCACCAAGGGATGCCTAAGGCAGCTTAAATTCAGGGAAATGGCAGGTTTGTGCCTCTGCCTGTGCAGTTAAATGGGAAGAAATGGCATTTCAGAGGGATTTTCAGCTGGGGGCACAACTGTTGGAGTCCCCAGAGCTGCTGTGGCTTCTGCAGCACTGAGGTCTCTCCAGGGCCTCACTTCTGTGGCTGGGGAAGGAGCTGGATGGACAATTCCCACCTGATCCAAGAGAGAGGCACCATCATGGCCCTTTATAGGGTGGGGGGGATGTCCAAAATCTGTTTCTGTGGCATTGCCAGCCCTGCCCAGCCCCAAAAGCCTCAGGCAGGGATTGATGCCTCGCTTTGCCTGTCCTCTGCTCTAGACAGACTGAGCCCATCCCAAAGGATCCCTGGAAGCTGGGCCAGCAGGGAATGATGTGTTTGGGACCTGGCTGGGTGTGCACAACACACCAACACCTCTCTGAATCCACAGCTCTTCCCATCCTGGAAAATGGGGCACACAGAGGCATTCAGCCTGCAGGGAATGTCCAGGGAATCTCACAGCTCTGGGCTGCAGGAACCCTGTCCCAGCAGTGCCACTGCCTGGGGAGCAGCTCAGCAGAGCAGTAAAGCAGCAGGTGAGTATGAGACCCCTGGGTACATCCAGGAATGCTTCGTGGAATAGCAGGGACTTGCTAAACCCAGGTTTAACACCAGGGATCGAAGAACTTGTAAAATTAATGATCCAGCCTAGGAGCTTGCATCAAAAATTAAAAATCCCTATTAAAAATTGGATAAACGTGTCACAGCCAGATTTAAATGCCTTTTATAGCAAGTTTAGCTCCTGATGTGGATTTGCTCCATTCCTGTGGCTGGAGGGGACACAGGCAATGAATTCCCAGCCACAGGAGCATCACCCTGGCAGGATCCATGGAATTCCAGGGAGCACAAAAGTCTCAGCAGCACCTCTGGTGAGAGAGGCACCCACAGCAGACCCGAAAGGAGCTGCATCAAGGCATGGTTTGGATCCCTCTCCCCAAATCCATCTTTTTCCAGCTCAAACAGGCTCCATCTCCACTACAATAATCCAGGAATCCTCCAGCCCTGCCCAGGGATATCTGAATATCCCCCCAGTAACTCCCTGTCTCACCAGCCCGTTCCCAAACTGTGTCAGCAAAGCTGGAGCTCAAACCATCCCTTTAATTGTTGTCCAGATGGTGTCCCTGTCATTTTAATTTGTTGGCAGTCAATCCCATTTTATTTGTACTCTCTTGCTGCAAGGACTCTTTCCTTGGAGATGCTGCTGCTGCCTGTTCCTGGATTTTGGGGGTGGGACAGTCCAGGTGACACATTCCCCCTTGGGAGGGGGTGTGGGACAGGGGGAGCAGAGCCCCCGGAGCCCTTCCCAAGGCTGGGTTTGTCCCCTGGAAAATCAACCTGCCAAAATCCAGGCTCCTTGTGCAGGGTTTGGGGTGTAAAGCAGAATGGAAATACTTCCTGTTCTGGAGTTTCCCCTCATCCAAAGCTTTCTGCCACCTTCCTGCTGAGGAGCTCCAGTGCTGGAGAATCTCAGAGCTCAAACCCTCAGAAGCTGGAATTCCTCTGCAGACCTGCCTGTGCTCCCACCCTCTGCGTGTCCACACACTGCACTGCCTGTCTGGGGAGGGAAGTGATGCTGATTCCAGGGAAAAAGCTTTCCTGGAGGCTGAGGGGAGAAGGTTGGTGATGCTGGATGAGTGTCTGTGGCACACAGGACCCTGCTGCCACAGGGAAGGATTCCCAGAGGGAGCTCAGGAGAATGGAGCTGTGCTGGGCAGGGCTCAGCCAGTGCTCCCAGGAATGCGGCACCTGGAGACTCCTGATGGGACAGAGCACAGGGAATGACACCCACAAACCTCTGCCTTGGGGATCCCTACAGCCTCCTCAGGGCTCAGCTGTCACAGCTGCAGGGACAGGGACCCACCCGGTCCCCATCCAGGAACTGTCTGGAGCAAATGGGAACCTGCAACTCAGGAATTCCTGCAGAGTTCACTGGGCAGACCCTGGCACAGGGTGCCCAGAGCAGCTGTGGCTGCCCCTGGATCCCTGGCAGTGCCCAAGGCCAGGTTGGACACTGGGGCTTGGAGCAGCCTGGGATAGTGGGAGGGGTCCCTGCCCATGGCAGGGGGGGCACTGGATGGGCTTTGAGGTCCCTTCAAACCCCAAACCTTTCTAGGATTCTGTGATCCTCAGAACATTAACACTGCACCAGGTGTTATCATTTCTTTAGGGCGGCTGCTCCATACCTGGAAGTTCCAAGGAAATCCACACTGGAATTCCAAGCTGTAGCTGCAAAATTGGCAGAAGGAGCTCGGCAGAAGGGAGAGACAGAGCTGCTCCTGTCCCCAGCAGCCTGAGCATGGTGCTGGCACAGTTTGATATTCAGGGACATGAAACCCCATCACAGCTCAATAGCAGACAGAAATAATTCCATTTCCAGCCGTGGCCACTCACAGCAGCAACGCTGGGGATGAACCTCCCTTGGAAAAGAGCTCTGGGAAACAGCAAATGAGCTTTATACAGTCCCAGCCACTGCATTACTGCTTGCAGGGCTTGCACTGAGCGTGAACTTGGGGAGCTGTGAAGGAATCCATGTCCAGAGCATCTCCTATCCCAGGAGAATTTCCTTTTACCCTTTCCTTTTACCCTTTCCTTTTACCCTTTCCTTTTACCCTTTCCTTTCCTTTCCTTTTACCCTTTCCTTTCCTTT
>VXBB01002858.1:163821-179418 GCA_013399915.1 Illadopsis cleaveri | reverse complement strand
AGGAGAGGGAACGGCCTCAGGCTGGGCCAGGGGAGGCTCAGGGTGGATTTTTCCTTGAGGGGGAAATATTTTCCTTGAAAGATGGTGCAGCCCTGGCACAGCTGTCAGGGAGGAGGAGAAGGTGGCCCTGGTGCCCTGGGCAGCCCTGAGCCACCCTGGGTGCAGCCACTCGAGTGGGAGGAGGGACCCTGTGCCCCAGGGCCAGGCAGGGACGGGGAACAGCAGAGAGCAGGGCTGGAACCTCAGCGGGCAGAAATCAGGAGCTGCTCCAGCTCCAGGAAATATCTGAATATCCCTGGGACAGAGCACAGAGCTCACACATCTCATCCCACAGGGAAAAACAGGCAGGAATTTGGGGGTTTCTCCATGGTCAGTGAATAGCCAATGGTTCCCAGAGGGCAAGGCAGCAGCAGGAGAACATGAGGGAACCCCCAAAGACAGGCTGGGAGCTGGGAGGTGACTGCAGTGTCAGGGAAAAGCCTTGGCTCGAGCCTTTCTTTCCAGAGGAGCAGGGAGCTGCCTTCAGGCAGCACATCCCAGCTGCTGCCTCACTGCTGGATCCCCAGCCCTTGGGGTTTAACTGAGGTGGGGATGTGGCACTTGGGGACATGGGGCAGTGCTGGTCGTGGTAGTGCTGGGGAACCAGAACTGTTAGATGTAAAAACATCAGCTCTAGAAGCAGAAAACAAACTGGCTCTGAGATGGTCAGGAGCAATCCAAGGTGTCAGAATTGCTCCTATGACTGCAAATATAGATACATCATGTATATCTGTGGACACACATATATGTATTGTGGCAAATCCTTAAATTTTATATCAATTATAAGAAGGTATAAATGTACAAACACACAATATACTGATTGTTATATAATTAAAAAATTATATAACACATTAAAAATTGAGAAGCTGCTGGAATAGAAATAAAAAAGGAGAAGTTTAAAGATTAAAATAACTGCTTTAAACTCTCTGTTGCAAACCTGGAATAATCACAGACTGCCAAACCAACCAGAGGTAAAAGGAAAAATGGTTGTGCAGCAACCCAGCAGAGCAGGAGAGTTAAAAGGCACTGCTCAAAGTGTATCCAGGGTGGAAAGAGATCCCTGGGTGTGACAAATTGCACAGACAGGAGCAGTGGGGTTGGCCAAAAAGGGCTCTGAACAACAGCTCCCTGAAGAGGTGACACCAAAACCTGGTCAGAAGCACGAGGGTAGGAATTCTGGCAGGGGTTGTGGCTGATGGTGAGCACCCAGCACAGCCCAGGAGAGACTGGAATGAGGCTGAAAGGGTGAGGGAATTGTTTGCATTCCTTTTTGTTCTGGAGGAGATGGGAAAAGGAGGCAGAAACAAAGATGATCAGTCAGTTTTCATAATGGAAACAACTTCCCACTGCAGCCCCAGAGAGCCCTGTAAAATAGACCCACTCAGTTACTGGGAAATTACCTGAGGACTGGAGGTGTGTGAGTGCAATGACAACTTTCATTAATGGCACAGAGTCAACCACGATGAACAAACCCTGAACTGGTGCAACAGCTGCACAAAAATTGTACAAAACCCAGCATTTGAGGTCTAAAAAGCTGAATTTCAGTGCCAAATCCTGCTCAGGAGAAAAGACCCCACAGTCTCCCTACCAAATGCTGAGCTCTGAACTCAGCATTGCTGACCAGGAAGGAGTCACTGGGGGGGTGTGGAGGCTGCTTTGGAAAGAGCCACGGGAAAACCCAATGTGAGAGATTTCTGTCAGACAAACAGAACAAACTGGAACTGTGCTGCTGTCTGGCTCTGTTGTGCACCTGCAGGGTGAATAAATCCCTGCTCAGAGCACTCGGGAAGGGAGAGAACAGAACCAGGAAGGGTGAGAGGGGGGAAAGGAGCTTGGACAGAGACAGAGAGTGAATTCTGCACAGAAATAGATTGATATATCAAGGCCCTTCATTCTGGCAAAGAGATGCTTGAAAGGGATGTAGGAGACACTTATTAAACCAGAGTTTTATCACATCCTCAACATCACGGAGCAAAGGCAATAGAGAACAAACACTTGCTGTTTTTCACAGCACCAGACCCAAGAGGCACCCAAGGAAATTACCAAGAAATCTTTTCAAAAAAAGAAAAAGGCAGAGGAAATGTTTTTGCAAATAGTGCCCAATTATGTTGTTGAATTTTTCCTGGAAGACATCAAGTGCTCAATAGAGGAATAAAATAATGCTTTGAGAGTGACAGACAGCCTTCAGCTCAGGAAGTTTTCAGCAGGGGTTGAGAGGAGCTGGGAAGTTGGAGGAGGAATGGGCTGCACTTGCCCTTCTCCAGGAGATTAGGTGAGAGGGGAATTTGTCCTCACTGGAGAAAGCCCCAAGGATGGAGCTGCAGTAACAATGCCCTGAGTCTCTGTGGCTTTTTTCTTACTGCCAGAGAAGCAAATATTTCCTCCTGGAGCTGCTGGACACTGAGACCTGCAAGACATGTTCCAGGAATTTTATGTGGATCACAGTTTGGACATAAAGTGTTTAACTAATGGTCAAGAAAAAGCCCAGTGAATCATCATAGGTGACCCTGTGCCTTGCACAGAGCAGGTTCTCTTCATAATTCACCCTCTTAAACTCAGCTAATCTGTTCTTTCAAACCCTTTAGGGGTTCTGAGGATGGCATCACCAAAAATAAATAGCTTTAAGGGACTTCCATGAGCTTGCCTTGGGTAGTGGCCTGAGGGGTGACAGGGAGGGAGGAGGGAAGGCACCGTGGCAGCCTCTGGTTTCTGCAGGTCCCAGAGGGAGTGCTGGGCTCTGGCTGCCAGACCAGAGCCTGTTGTGCTGTACAAACACCTGTGCAAAGGGTGCTCTCCACCCCAGCACTGCCCTGCAGCCCTGCCTGGGCTGGAGCTCAGCCCCAGGGAGTGCCAGCTCTGTACTCCCCTCACAGCTCTCTCCCGCCCTGCCATTGATTTTTATAAACAAACCTTATTTGGGTGTTTTCTCTCCAGAGGCACGTGAGAGCACACAAAGGGGTGCCCACGGGACAGTCCTTAGGACAAGGACAGGGCCATGGGTAACCTCATGTTTCCTTACAACCCCACTGCAGAGCTTCTCTGGAATCTCTGGGAAAGCCCAGGGAACCTCCCCAGCCTCCCCCTCTCCTTCCCTTGCTGCACCTTCTGCCTGCAGCCCCCATGGTCACCACTTCCCTGTCCTCAAAAGCCAGACTGTCAATCCAAAGCCATCCCCTCTGGCCTTTGGGGATCCAGGCTTGCAGAGGTGAGAGGAGCAGCACAGCCATGCCCACGGGCCCAGTGCCTGTGGCTGGGACCAAGGTCCCCCCTGTCCCCCCACGGACACAGCAGTTCCTCTCATCCAGCCTACACCTCTGGACAACCGTCATGAGATTGCCAAGGCTTCTCGTGAATTCCCAGACTGGTTTAGGTTGGAGGAGCCCATCTCATTCCACTCCCTGCCCGGGCAGGGACACCTTCACTACTCCCCTCAGTGGCTTTGGCACCTGAGCCTGGAGCAGCCGGGGGGGCGCCCAGCTCTGACCCAGAGCAAGCTCTGCTGGGTTTTTGGACTGGCATGGGGCCCAAATAGGGTCAGTGTTCCCAAAGGGATCAGCAGGGCTGTCCAAGGTTTCCTGATGCCTCTGGCTGCTCCCAGCCTCTCTGGAGCTGCAATAGTTTCCTCAAGCATTAAATGAGACCCCAGGTGGAGCCCCCTTGCCTTTTGTGCCAGAACAGGAATAAGCCCTTATCACCTGATCACTCACCCTCTCACATGGTTCAGCTCCTCTGGAAAGAGCATTTTCCACAGATCCAGCTCCTTCCTGTATCCCAGAAAAAGCCCCCTTTACAGCTTCCATTCCAGGAGGGATCAGGATATTTATCAAATATCCCAAAGACAGCACCATTTCTTCAGTCAGGCCACAGGACAAAATTTGCACCTTCAATCCATGGTACAAACTAATGGAGAAAAGAATCCATCTACTCTTCCAGCTTGTTTTTGTGGATTATCCAAACTGCCTGGATCTCCTTTCCCACTGAGTATTCATCAGGAACTTGGAGCAGCTGCGGGCTCGATGGGGTGGGTGCAGTGGGGCTCCTGCTGTGCCAGGGTGCAGCTGAACGGGGTCCTGCCCCATCAGGCTTTTCTCTGGGTTTTTCTTTGTGGCCAGGATGGGTTGGGATTAATCCCACTGGTGTTATTTGCATTACAACAGCTCTGGGATCGGGCACCTTTTGTTCCACAAAATGGGATTTTTCATGTGAACTCATTGAGAGGAACTTATCAAACCAACACAGCTCTGCATGGACTGAGGTGCCAAGGGATGGTGCCACCCAGCAGAAGCTGCTTGGCACTGTCACAGCTCCATCTGACAGCAGTTAACACGACACATGTGACCGTCACACGTCACAACGCTGCCGTGTCCATCAGCAGGACCGAGGAACTTTGCCCTTCCCAGGAGCCACCATCAACAATTGACCCCTGCCCACGCTGACACTTTGCCAGAGGGTCAGGGAGGGATTCTGCCCAGCCCTGGGGGCACCTCTGGGGTGCTGTGTCCAGCTCTGGATCCTCAGCACAGCAGGGACAGGAGCTCCTGGAGCGGGGCCAGCGCAGGCTGTGAGGATGAGGAGGGACTGGAGCATCGCCATGGCCAGGAAAGGCTGAGGGATCTGGGGCTGTTCGGCCTGGAGAGGAGCCCCAGCTGAGAGGGGCCCTCAGCCCTGGGTGTCCCTGTGTGCAGGGAGGGGCAGAGCAGGGCCCAGGCTCTGCTCCGCAGGCCCAGCAGTGGCACCAGAGCAACGGGCAGGGACTGAGCCCAGCAATTCCCCCTGCACAGGAGGCACAACTTCTGCCCTGGGCAGTGCCCAGCCCTCAACAGGCTGCCCAGGGAGGGGCTGGAGCCTCCTCAGCGGGGATATTCCAGAGCCCTCTGGACACAATCCTGTGCTCTGGGATGGCCCTGCCTGAGCAGGGAGGTGGCACCAGTGACCCTCTGTGGTCCCTTCAAGCCTGACCCAGCCTGGGGTTGGGGTTCTGGGATTGTGTGACACTCTCCTGCTGTCTCCTCCTGCACAGCCCCAGGTCTAGAGCCAGCTGAGGTGTCAGGGGGGTTGCAGATCATTACAAGCCACAAACATCCCCGGGGCAGCCAGGCCAGGTGACTCCTCCACAGCAGCAGCAGCTCCATGGCAGCTCCTTGTTCTTAAGAACCAGCAGCTTTCTTGTGCTTAACCCCTGGGAGACCTTTACTCTTCCCAAGTTAATCCCTTCCCAGCTCCATAGGCGGCTTTGCCACAGTGGATTTATGAGGCAGCAAAAATAAATCCACACTCTGAAAGGGTTCCTGTTTCATTTGCTGCTCTGGGGGTGCCAGCCCCTTCTTGCCTTTGCTCCTGCATTGGAGCCTCCAGGAGAAACCTTTCCAAAATCAGCAGGAGCCTCCTGCCAATTCCAGTGAAGCATCAGCAGCTCCTGAGGGTTTATTAATCCCCGTTGAAACAGTGCCTGAGGCTCCCAGAACACTTGGGCTCAAACTGGAGTCCAGGCTTTGGCTGGAGCCAGGAGCGACCCAGAGTCAGTCAGTTCTGAGCACAAGAGGATCTGAAGGGTGAAACCTGCATCAAACTGGGCAACATCTGTACATGACTTTCTTGAAAATCTGCTCTCAAGGATCCCCAGGGCTCCTGACACGATTTGGTTTAACTCCATTTAAATACCAGCCTCCAGGAGACATCAATTCCTGGCAGTCCCTGGGTCACCATAGAACACAAGCTTGGCATTGCCTGGGCAGCCTCTCATCTCCTTCCATTCAACTGGGGGCTTAAAATAATGCACTGAGAGTGGCTTCTGTTCAAAAGGCTAAAACATTTCCCGAAGGAGGGGAACAAAAGGGTAAAAACATCAAAGAAGACAAGAGCACAGCATGAGGTGGATGAACCTGCTCTGATAGGCCACCCAAGCCCAGCCACGCCACTCAGATGACCACAGCAGATGACCATGATCAGGATGATCCATCCCTGCAGGTCCAGATCCATCCCTGTGGGTCCATGTCTGGATCCTGCCATGCCCTGGCTGTGACTCTGCCACCCCCCAGCCTCACACCGTGCTGGTGTCTGTCCCTCAAGCATTTCCCTCAATAACCGTGCAATTTCATTCATATGCTGTGTTTTTACCATTTCAGACTTCTGTAGACTGCTTTTAATTTATCAGACTAATTCCAACTGCAATATCCTGCCAGAGATGGAGAATAGGCTTGACAAACATCCCTTGCTCTAAATAGAAGAATCTATTAGATTCTAGCAGCTCGAAGTAGTAAATTTAGGTTTTATCTCCGTCAGATCCATATTGGTCCCTTCCTGCTCCAGACACCCTGCTGGGTTCCTTTTGTTTAAAGGTGACTGGCAAAGGGAAAGCAGAAATGAGAGCTCTGCCTTGTGTGCCTGGGCTCTTTCTACTCTACAGAGTCAAAGAAATAGGAAAGGTTATTGCCTACAATAAAAATAGAATTATTTTTCTGCCTCTTCCTCAGAAATTCAGCTCTAGTTTGGAGCAGGAAAATCTCAGCTGGTTGGAGATGGACAGGTAGGGCAAGGTGGAACAAATGGCCTGGTGGGACCTTTAAATCCAGCCCACCTGGGGATGGTCCCTGGTGGTGCTATCAAGGAGCCTGGGGAAGGAAAGGGCTCTGGGGCTGCTCAGAACCTGTCCCACAGAGCATTCCTGGGAATGATGGGGACTCTGCCACACTTGCTCAAGGCCTGCTGCTCAATCAGGGTTCAAATTCACCTTCCCATCTGCACCAGCCTCAGCGGCCACCTCCAACACCTGCCCAGATGGGGAGGGACAAGCTTGGCACTACTCACCATTCCCAGGTGAATAAAAAGGGGGGAAAGTGCCAAAGGGGCCTCTTCATCCCCAGAAAGGGGAGTTCAAACTCAGTTATCTCCCTTTAGAAAAGAAACCCTAGTGCAGGTCACCTTTAATGTGAGTGATATACTCCAGGTGAGCAATTCCCTGTCTGTGCCTGCCAATCCTTCCAACGCCTGCGTTCAGGAGTGACTGAAACCTAGCACTCTGAGCTTAATTGCAGCGCACAAAACACCGGATCACACTAATTGCTGATCTCAACAACATCCCCTCACCCCCCTTCTTAATCTCAGTGTTCCCAGAATGAAATGGAAAAGTCAAACCTGGGCACCCAGCCCTTCCCCTCGCAGCGCGCTGCTCCTTCCCTGCACAGGCATCCAGCAGGACACACATCCAGGCTCGGGCAGCACAGGAGGCTCAGGAGGGAGGTGGGAGCCACAGAAGCTCCATCCTCCCGCTGGGATCAGCTCCCAGCCGCTGTCCCTGGATCCCAGGCTCTGCTGTGTCTCCAGGCTGCTCTTGGGAGTGCTGGAGATACGAAGGGCTGGGCCCGGGAATGATCCGTCCGTGCCAGGACGCATTCCCTGAGAGTCAGCAAAACTTTTCAGCCCTTCATTTCATTCTATTATTTCTGCTGATGGCACTATAAATAATTACTCCACATGCTCGGTGTGCTTGAGCTGCTTTGCTGAAAAAAGATGCACATTTTGTTCATCTTTCAACACGCTGCTTGTATTTTTTGGTTTGCAAACCCTGCTCTGTGTTCTCCAGCTCCGCAGGATGGAGAGAACAGGTTCCAGGGGCCTCACCCAAGAATACCTTGCCTGCAGCAATGCTCAGCCCATGGGAACAGGGCTTTTTAACTTTCAGGCACTTTCGGGTTTTCTTGCCAGGTCATTTTCTTCCCTTGGAGCTGGGAACAATGGAGCCATTATCCCACCTCTCGATCACAGGGGACAAGCTCTTTCCTAATGTCACCAAAGTCACAGATGGCTAAAGCACTACCAAGGGGTGGGAAGTGCTGAGGAAAGCAGGGAAAACCAGTAACCCCAAAGGTCTGGGGTGCCCAGCATCCCTCAGCCTGCGCAGCCCCGCACTCCGCGAGCTCAGCATGGAGCTGTGCCCTGGATTTCCTCTGTCCTGGCACCTCTGCTTTTCCTTGCAGGCTCTGTGCCTCCTCCTCTCCAAGTTTCACTCCTTCATTGCTCAAGGCAAAGTGTTTTGCTGCCCACAAACCCCCTGATCCCTGCAGGTGCTGCTGCCCAGGTGCTCATTCTCTGACCCACGGCTCCGCTCTCCCTGCTCACTTCCAAGTTCCCTGTCCCGTCTCTCCCTCGTTCATGGCAAACACCATTGGTGAGGAGAAAAACCCCCATTTTCCTGACCCTGCTGTGTAGCCCCACAGTCCTGTGGGCTTTGGGCCGTGCTGAGTTCACAGGATTCCGTCCCCAAGCCCTCTGCCCTGGGAGAGGAAGGAGAGGAAGAGTTTTTCCCACTGGATTAAGAAAATCGGGATTTTTTTTGCTGCGCTAACACCTCAACGAGCAGAACATAAACAGCTCCTCTCCTGATTTCCTGAGAGGTGGCCACCATCGAGCACTTCTCAAGGAGATTAGTGGCTGCTTTTCCAATCCTATTTCAAGCCTCGAGGAGGCTGCTATTTGTCAAAAGTGTTATTAACCTCCAATAGGCACCAGGATGAATGTTTGCTGGCACAGCCTCTTTCCCTCCGGGATCCATGCAGGAGAGAGGCTCCCAGGGACCCAGCCTCACCTGGGACCCGGCTGCAAAGACTCAAACGGGCTCTCATTAAGGTCAGGGCGCCTTAAAGATGCACCCACATGAAACGGGGACGAAGGAACAACAATCCATAATTTAAGGAAAAAGCCACGTTCCATGGAAATGTAAACAGAAATATAAACTCGGTTAAGGGGGACAGGAAAATCACTGGCTGAGCAGGGCAGTTCACAGTTAAATGTTCTCCGGGCACAGGGCTCCTGCTAAAGGGCGATTTGTCAGCCCAGCTAAGGCTGGAGTGGGTGACAGTGCTGGGGAGAGGAGACTCCGGCGTGCAAACAACGCTGTCGTTCCCAATAACCCGGGATTCGCTCCGCGAGGCTCTCCAGAACTGCTCTGCATTGCGAGTGCAATGCGCATGGAAGGATGTGGCAAAACTCCCCTAACCTGGGAGAGAGGGGGGACGGAGAGGAGGCGAGCGGCGGCAGCGCGGCGGGGACCAACTTCTGCCGTGATTTATGGGCCAGGCATCCCAACTTATCTTCTGCTGAGCGGCAGCTCCGCGATTTAAGCAGCGAGGGGGAAAAAAGCCACAACTCTGGGTCATGCACTCAATTATTTACAAGGGAAGGAGGGGAGAGGGAAGGGAGCGGAGGTGGCAGGACAGGCGGCCCCGGGCCCCAGGTGCGCGGTGGGAAGGCTCCTCCTGCCACCGGCCCCGCGTGAGCCACAGCCACGCGTTAGACTTTCTCCCCGGCAGAGGAAAACACATGGAAAAAGCAGGGGGATGCTCCCAGCTGCCAGCCGGGAGCGGGGGGAAGCCGTGCCCGCAGCCCCGTCCCTCCGCGCGTACCTCCAGCCGCCGCTGCCCGGTGAGCCGCGGTGCCCGTCCATGCCGTGCCGGAGACAGAGCCCGAGGTGTCCTGGGGAAGCGCGGGCGGCTGCCGTGACTTGGGAATACAGAATATGGTACAAGCTTTAATTAAAAGAGTCTGAAGGCTCTCTCCTGCTCGCTCGTCCTTTTTTTGCAGTACCGGATCGAATTTAAAGGGCTAGAACCCCAATTTGGCACTGCTGCTCCCCGCGGAGCGCCGCGCTGCCGCCCGGGCCTGCCAGCGCCAGCATCCTGCTGCCGCCCGTCGGGGGCATCCTGGCAGCCCGCGGGGCCGGATCCGGCAGCACCGGGAGCTGCGGTGGCAGCAGCAACAAGCTGGAAATCAAGGCTCCCTCCAGCAGGCACGGTGGGTGGCCAGAGGGGATCCCACAGGTAGCGGGGTGGGCGAGGGCAGCCCGAGCGCTCCCGAGGCTGCACGGAGCGAAGTTTGTGCTCTACCAGCGCTCCCAGAGAAGTGGGAGGAGGAGGATCGTGTCCCTCTGTTCCTGGTGATGCCACCACCCTGTGGCAGTGCCCACAGGCGTTGCCCTCCCAGTGCCAGCCCTGGGTGGAGCGGGTTGTTGGGAAGAGCTGCGTCACCCAGGGCGGTGGGAAAGGGCTGCTGGGGAAGGGCTGTGTCACCCCAGCCCAGCTGTGCAAGACGGGGTCCTCAGCCTCCTGCCTGCATCCCGTGAGCAGGGAAGAAATTCCATTTGGATTTGGAGGCCACTTGCTGGTGCCAAGGCGATGGGGAGACAGCCTGGTGCTGGCGGTGTGCGAGTGACGCTGATCCCTCCCCCAGCTCCAGGTTCCTCTCCAGATCCAGCCACTGTCCAGACCTCCATGAGAACACCCATCTGCAACAGGCTGGGCTCTCAGTACCCCTCAGGCTGCTCGGCAGGGCAGGGATGGCCAAGGCACGGTGTCAGCCCTCCATCCAGCTTTCCCAAAACAATGAAAGAGGGGATGAAGAGCAGGGTTTCCATGGAGTCCTTCTTGGTCTGGATTTTGAGCTCAAATGGGGAAAACCAAAGGAAACAAGGAGCACATCTTTCTTCTTCCTCTTCTTCTTCTTTATCTTCTTTTGCCCAGTTTGACCCCCAGGTGCCCCCCTCCCTCCCCGAGGCCGGCTCGGAACATCCTGTCTGGGTGTCCGATCAATGTGTGCCGTGCTCTCTGGGCTGACCCCTGTGTTCTGGCTTCCTCTCGCCTCATTAATTACACCCAGGGGTGGGTGCCAAAAGGAAAAGCTGGTTCTAATTCCATGCTGCAGCCCAGCTCCAAGCTGCTGGGATAATTAGCAGGTTATTAATGAATGAGAAGATTCCCACCATGGAGGGAGGAAGGACGGGGAGGGAGGGGAACACCGTTTGGGCCTGGTTGGGAAAATCACATTGGAGTCGGAGACTCCGTCCCTCAGTCCAAGGCTTTGAGCCGCCTTCAGTGCCCGGGAAGACGCTCCCAGCCCTGGGGCTGCCGGATGGATCAGCAGAGCAAAATCCAAGGATTCAGCTTGGCCAGGGGCCATGCTGGGAGCGGAATGGCTCCGGCTCCCAGCCACAGCCTGCGGACATCCATCTGCTTCTGGGGATGGAGGAGGCGGCTTTGGAGCCTCCTTCTCCAGTCCTGGGTGATGGTGACTCCAGGCTGTCGGGTTTTTGGAGAATCTCCATCACCATCCACCAGTGTTCCTGCTGGGGGCTAGAGTGTGTCACCCCAAACACTTTTCTTTGAACCCCTCGTAAACTGTGGGAACAGCACAGTCTTCCTTCAAAATCAGTCTGATACCAAGTGTTGGTACCATTTCCCTGGGTTTAGGCACCAGGTGAAAATTCCAGGGAAAGGCAGAGCCTGGTGGGAAAGTGCTTCTCTAAATACTGAGGGGAAGGGGTGAGATTCCAGCAAAACCAGGGTGTCCTCAGAGGCTCCAGCCCAAGCTGCTGCCATCTCGTGTGTCTCTCCAAGGCATGTGGTTGTTGTTCCTTTAATTATTAATCCTTACATTGACGTAATCAAATTTGCCCAAGCTTTTAACGGATGCCTCAATGTAAAAAATGAAGAATAAATTTCTTTCCCTCCCTGAAAACTTGTCTCAATCCCATGACCAATTTTATTGCCGTTCTGCTCTAATTTTAAATATAACGAGAAACATTAAGGTTTTCAATTAAAAGATCCCTTCCTTCAGATATTGGAACATAGCCTGAAGTGCAGACCACGTGTGATATTTTTCATTGGGATGGTGTGGGCTAAATCTGATTCCCAGATCAAACACAGTCAGGCTCAGGCTGGAGAGGCTGAGCTGTTCCACTTTGGGAAGAGCCTCAGCCTTGTTTGTGTTTTTAGCTGACTCCTCTTGTTTCTGAAATGAACCTTGCATTTATTCCTTCTCTTTTGTCAGCCTGGGAGTCAGTGGTGAGGGGCAGATGAACCTCATGATGCCATCCTGGACTTGTGGAATTTTTGGCTTTTGACTGTGATACATTTGGTTTTTCCTTTCCTTTAGGATGAGCTGAACCATGGCCACAATAGAGGAGATGTTGCTTGTGCAGTGAGCTCAAACCTCAGCTTGATGCCATCCTGGAATAGTGGAATTTTTTGGCTTTTGACTGCAAATATTCACTTTTCCCTTTTCTTTAGAATGAGCAGATCCATGGCCACAACAAAGCAGATGTTCCTTGTGCAGTGAGCTCAAACCCCTCATTTGCCACAGTTTCAGTGTTGGGTTCACTGGACACCATTAATGCAAAGTTTGGGTCATGGAAGGTTTTCTCGTGTGTTCTCTCCCACAGACCCTAAATCTTGCACTTGTCCTCCACCCTAAATCTTGCAGGTGGCCCCATCTGGGCCTGTCCCCTCAGGCCAGGTCCCTGGGAGTGTTTGCAGCTGGGCAGATGTTCAGCCCCAGCAGGAGTCGGGGTTTGCATGAGCAAGGTGCCAGCTGGGCTCCCTCAGCATTGTAGGAGCTCATTTCACTCCTGGTGGGTTTTGCTTTCCTAATGGAAGTGGCATCACTGATTTTACTGTCCCTGGGGGTGCTCAAGGACTGTTTCTCACAGAAACATCAGGTTTGTGCGGATGAGATGGAAAGACAGAGTCAGAGACTTCCAAAAAGCACCAAGGGAAAGGCACTTCAGGTCAGAGGAGCTGAAGCAGAGCCTGGATCAGCCCCTGGCTCCACCTGCCTTGCCCAGAGCCCCCAGACCCTGCTTGTCCTGCATGAGGCACCTCTTGTTTCCAGCAGCTCAGCCTTCCTTCCCCAGGCCCGGGTCTGGTGCCCTCGGGAGGGGTGGGAAGCGGGCAGGGACATCACCCCTGACCCAGGCAGTGGGGTGGCACAAACCCATCCCTCAGGAGCAGAGCTGGGCAGGAGCTCATCCAAACACCACATTGCATTCCTGCTCCGTTCCTTTTCCTTGGATGGAAAAGGCTGCTGGGAAAAGCAGGAATGGCTGAGCTCACGGGAGAGCTGAATTTTCTACTCTTGAACCAAAGAGTGTTTTGTCTTTCCTGAGCCCAATAATGTTAACTTTTGCCATTCCTGAGCCCAGGAGTGTTAACTTCTGCCATTCCTGCAGGTTGTGATGTGCCAGGACGCATCTTGTCTCACTCCATCGGGTTTTCTGGCAGCCACACCACCTCACTTGCTTTGGTTTTGGGGTTAGAAGAGCCCCTTGCTGCCTCCCTCATTCCCAGAGCACAGTCCAGGGGTTTCAGTGCTCAGCCCTGCTGGCTCGAGCCCTCCCTTGATGGAATTAATGAATTCCTGATTCCCAGAAGGGTTTCTGTGATAACCCTTCTGTGCTGCATGGAGCAGGACCCCAGGGATCTGCTCTGGGCAGACAATGGTCTCTCCAAGTGCAAAATTGTGTCAGGCCAAGGAAATTGCCGGCTGCATTCGCAATGAATCACTCAAATTACAGCCCTTTAATAAAGATAAAAAGCAGAGAGAATAGAACACGCTGCAAACCTATGGGCAGGGGGGTGGTCTCCTGAATCTGAAGGCAAAGCTTTGAAACCCTTGTTTGCTTGCACAGGGGGATTGTTTTGGAGAACTTCAAAAGGAATTTGGAAACAAACAAACATAGTTAAACATGGGGGAGCAGATAATTACAAATTATTCTCTTTTTTTCTCCATATTTGTGAATTAAACTGCATTCCTGCCACATGGATGTGGCTTTTCCCCATCAAAGGCTTCTGCCTTCCTTGATCCTGCCCAGCCCAGGACAGGCTTCAGCTTGATCTTGACCCTGCTTAATGCCAGGTTGGCCTCCAAGGAGAGACCCTTTCAAAAGCTGCAAATCTGGCAAAAAACCCCCAGCTTCACCTGTTTGAAAGGCAGAAATCAGCATCAGACTAATCTTTACCAGATCTGCTGTAAGGGGATATGATAATGACAAATAAAAAGCAGTGTCTAGGTTCCAGATATGGAAAAAAGGGATTTTTTGTTTCCACAGCTGGTGGGTGATATTTTGTGCAAGACACGCTGAGAGCCAGGGCTGAGCAGGACTGGGGGAGACTGCCCATGGACAAATGATGGGAATCCCCACTTCCACTGGCAAGCAGCTTGGGAGAAAAATGTTAAATGAGTCCTAAATCATCCCATTTCAGGATATAAATCAGCCTCTAACTGACAGTGGGAACAGAAGAGCCCTTATCGATGGGCTGGGTTAGGTTTTCCAAACGTAAAAGAGGAACTAAGGAGCCATGAGCTGACAGCTTTAACAACTGCTGCTCCTGTCTGGCTGCTCCCAGCTGCAGCCTCAGGAAAAGCCAAGGTCACAGAGCCAGAACCCCAATCCCTGGACTGTCCATCCTGCTCCCTTCCACGGACACTGCCCAACTCAAACTCCATTTCATCCTGGAGCAGAGATCCCAAGGATCTGCTCTTCCAACAGGTTTCAGGACAAGTGGTTGAAAAAGCCCAAAATAAAATCTGTGAGAGGAAGAGACAAATTCAGCTCTGTCATGTGCAGAGACAACATCACTGCCCAGCCCAAACATGGGGCTTCAATCTCTAAAATCACAGATTCACTGAGGTTGGGAAAGGCCACGTGGATTTCAAACCCTTTGGGCATGGGGACTCACCCCTGCCCTGGGAAGCTGTGCCAGGGCTGGACAATCCTTTCTCCAAGGAAAGATTTCCTGCCAGGCTGGTGGTGGCTGAGGGAAGGAGCTGAGAGTGCTGGGTGAAGATTTTAAGGCCATAACTCCATGGAAAGCAGGTTCTGTTGGCTCTGCTGCCCACAGAGTTTTTTGACTGGTTTTTGTTGCCTTCAGCTGAGTCAGATACAGCTGGAAAATTCCAAATTGCCTCAAATCAGGAAAACCTTCAACTAAAACCCCCCAAGGTTTTGTCCCTGCAGTTTGCTCTGCTCCTGATGTGCCCTCCCTGCCGCACACCTGCAGCCCTGGCTGCATTTCCAGGGCTCCTCCATCCCAGCAATTCCCAGCTGCCAGCCCAGCCCTATACCTCCATCCATCCAGGCAGGAGGGGAAGCCAAGGAGAGCCTCAGCAAAGAGCCCAACCTGCCCATTCCCTATTCCTGATGCATTTTTCTGGCTGTTGGGGTCACTTTGTTCTCTTTTGCTCTTTCAGGAGGACACGGAAGCCACATTTAGGATGGAGTGAGCCAGGCTTTATTACAAGGCCCAGCAGCCACATCCCCCTGTGTGTGGTTTCTCATGTGCCACCACCAATTCTCCATCCAGTCTGGCCAAACCAGTCCATGCCCAGCTCCAGGAGTCCTGTCCTGGGGCCACCAGTCCTGTTGGGTGGCCCTGGCAGTGTGGGACAGACCTGGCCCTGAGCTGGGAACCCTCAGCACCACGGGAGCTCAGTCCCTGGGCACAGGCACTGCTCCCTCCGAGATCAATCACCAAAGGGGCTTTGCAAGTAGTTTCCAGATTTCCTTGGCCTCTCCAGACTTTTCAGCCCACCAAGAGCCAAGGAAAGGGGCTGGCACTGGGCTCAGGTGTTACACAGAGCAGCAGCCCCTGCCCAGGAATGGGATCCCAGCACAGAAACCCAGTCCCAGCACCCCACCCTGGCTGGGGGAGTGTCACCAGTGGGGAGGAGAGTTTGGCTCCCACTTCACAAGAATAGGAAACAGCCATCCATGTGCACTGGGAACCCCAA
>VXBB01002858.1:145311-163774 GCA_013399915.1 Illadopsis cleaveri | reverse complement strand
ATGGAAGGTGTCCCTGCCATGGCAGGGGTGGCACTGGGTGGGATTTAAGATCTCTCCCAGCCCAACCCTTTCCATGATTCTGTGATTCCAAAACATCCTAACAACCAGGGAGGGTTTTCAATCACATTCCAGCCCCTCCGTGCTTCCCTCTGCTGTGATTTTGGGTGGGTTTTGGATCGCTGGGGCCGTGGCAGAGGCTGCTGTGCCCTCGGGCTCCTTTCTGCCCCACAAACCTTCCTGGCAGCGCTCACAGAACCGCGGTCCCGGAGCGGGCTGGGAGCTGCTCCTGCTCCGCTCCGGTGCCCGCGGCTCCGGGGGCTGAGCACAGTCATTAAAGCGCTCTTTGAAGTGCAGCTTTTCTTCCCTGAAATGCAAGGCACGATTTAGGGCTGCCCGATCGTGTCACTGCCCCGCGGGGGGACACACGACCCCTGCCCGCCCCTCCTGTGCAGCTGCCCCGGGGGGGAGCGCACGAGGAGCGGGGAAGGGAAGGGAAGCCTGGAATGGAATATTTATGTCTCACACGGAGCAGAAGCAACACTTCAAATAAAAACACATCAGTCAACCCTGCCAGTGATGGCAGAGCGCGTTTGCAGCCGGGAATGTCTGTCCTCTGCCCCCGCTGCCCCAGCAGATGCTGCGGGATCGGTCCCTGCTCCCGGGATGTGCCAGGAGCAGCCCTGCATCCTTACCTTGGCTTCCCGTCTCCATGGCGATGCTCTGCGTCATCCTCCGAGCACGGCGGCATCAGCCTGTGCCAGGGCTGGCTGCTCTGGGGCTCCCGGGGAGGGGACAGTGCGGGGAGCAATCCTGGCTCTGTGCTGGGGAAAGGGCCGGGATGGGATGGGATGGATTGGGATGGCCGGGAATGCTGCTGGGCTGCCTGGCCGTGTCCAGCCCTTCCACAGGGAAAGGTTGGGAAGATGCACAAACCCCCCTGCTCCAGGTGCCCTGCAGAGCCCGGTGGAGGAGCTGCAAAGTCACCTCCAGTGTCACCTCCCTGCCCCCCACCCCGGCACGGGGGGGACCACACTGAGGAGAGATTTTGTCACCCTGTCCCCTGAGGAGGGATTTTTCACCCTTGCCACCCTGTCCCCTGCACGGACAGTGCCTGGCCCTCCATGGGGACAGCTCGCCACAAATACCAGCTGCACCTGGAGTTTGCTCTGCTGCCTGCAAAGAAACCCTCAAATCAAAGGCACAGCCCCACCCGGGACCCTGAGGGGTGCCCAGAACCCCGGGGTGTCTGTGCTGCCCCTTCCCCATGGCTCTGCCCAGGGTAGGGCTGGGTCCCTCCTGCTCCAGCACCTCCCAGCAGGAGCAGAGGAGCTTCTCGGGATGGGATGGGATGGTGGCTCTTCTTCACCTTGTGCCTGGCCTGCAGGGAGATGTGGTGTCCACACTCATCAGCCTACTAATGCAGCCCCCAGGGGAGAGGAGATGGCCTGAGACAAAAAAAAAAAAAACCCAAACCAAAAAACCAAGAAAAACACTCCCCCAAAAAACAACAGCTAAACTCCCAAATTTGGGAAGAAGATTTTATTAAGGGGTCTTGGAAGGGAGAGATGTGTTAGGTTTATTTGAAGCAGACACTGGAGATCACTGTGGCTGTCCCAGACCCATCCACCCCCAGGCTGCTCTGTGCCTTTATCCTTCCCTGAATCACCTCCCCTCAATCAGCAGAGGGAATTGTTCGAACGAATTTTAGATTAAAATTAAAGAGTAAGAGCTTCTCCCGCCTAAAACCTCATTTTGGGTTAATCCTGTATTTATCCTAAATGTGAATGAATCAAATAATTGAAGGACAAGGACATGAGAACAATGAGTATCATCGTGGAGAGGTTCCCATTATCGTGTGTGGGATTACATCCATCCAATTCCGTGCTGGAGAATGTGGATTAACCCTTCCTGTGGCCTCATCACACCCTGGGAATCCTCTCTGCTGCTGCCCTTCCTGGCCATGCCCTGTGCAGCCAATGAACCATCCCTTTGGGATGAAGAGGGAATAGCACAGTCCTGGCAGGTCCTGAGGGGGGGCAGGGGAGGTGACAGGATGGGAGCAAACTGGAGAGAGGGATGGGAATAAACTGCAGAGAGGGATGGGAATTAACTGGAGAGAGAGATGGGAATAAACTGCAGAGGACAGGCAGGTGACAGTGTCCCAGTGCCACCCTTGGCTCGGCCACCAAGCGGCTGCTTGGTCACCCTGTGGCCAGGCAGGATCTCCTCAGGGATGGAAGGGGCAAGAGGGGCCATCCTGCAGGAGAAATGCCTTTGGGCACACCTGGAATTGGGGTAAATGGCTTTGGACACACCTGGAATTGGGGTAAATGCAGTTGGGCACCCGTGGAGTCATGGTTTGGGGAGCTGCTGGTCAGAGGGGATCCTCCAAACAGGGTCCACCTGTGGAGCTCCGTGGGAAGTCCTGCTCAAGCTGCTGGAGGAGTCCAGAGGAGGCTCCAGGATGAGCAGAGGGATGGAGCAGCTCTGCTGGGAGGAAAGGCTGGGAGAGCTGGGAATGTTCAGCCTGGACAGGAGAGGTTTTGGGGTGACCTCACTGTGACCTTGCAGGGCCAGAGGGAGCTGACAGGAAAGATGGAGAGAGATTCCCTGAGAGCCAGGAGGGGCTCTGGGCAAGGAGCTCATGGAACCTTCCCCATGGAGTCCTTCCAGCCTGGCCCCAGACTTCCAGAGGAATCATCCTTAGCTGGGAGTGTGACCCTGAAGAAAGACCTGGAAGGACTCCCAGGGCAAAAGGGGTCTGGAGGTGTGTGGAGTGAGGCTCAGGATCAGCAGGAGGTGGGAAGTGAGGCAGGAGCTGGGAAGCCCCTGGGATGGGCTTGTTCCCATGGTCACTCCGGCTGCTCCTTCCCAGCCCCTTCCCAAAGCTCAGCCTGAGCCCAGAGCTTCACCCAGGCTCTCCTGAGCCCCAGCCCCGGGGCCCTCGTGCAGGAAGTTGGGATGTTTTTCCAGAGGGATTCAGAGGCCATTCAGAGCAGGAGCATCCCCAGGGATGAGCACATCTTTCCAGGCAGGAAATCCCCCAGCCGGGACAGCTCAGGAATAATCCCCTGGCCTGCTGCAGGAGCAGAGAGGGGAATTCCCAATCCACTCCCCTTTCCAAAGGATTATCCAAGGAGACACCAGCAGGACAACCTCACAAACACCTACTCCCCAGCAGCATTTTTCCTCCTGTGGTTGTTCAGTGAGTGACAAAAGGTCTCAGGACTTTGCCACAAACGAAAAAGAGCCGGTGCAGGAGCAGGTTCCAGCTCCATGACTCCTTTGTGATTCCTGGCAGTTCCAGAGGCAGCCTGGCTTTGCACAGAGCTGTGGCTCCTAAAAACACAAACCTGCTCCTGCAGGGTTTATTTGGATTGCAGGAATCCTCAAGTTCAAGGGAAAAGAGGCAGCACCTGCAACCTGCACTTGGCCAACCCAGCAGTGCAATCCTGTCTGGCATCAACCTGCCAGGACCCCCTTCACCCATGGAAAGCACATTTCCCAGGTGGAACCAACCGTGGAAATTCCTGTTCCAGTTCCCACCTCTTCTCACTCTCAGTCCTGACCACCCCTCTGCTCTGCCCCCTGTGTGGGACTCACACCAGGAAAGGTGGAGGGCACCAGTTTAGGGAGAAAGAAATGAAGTGGTAGCAACATCACACATGAGCTCAGATGTTAAAGAAAAGAGGAAAGAAAAACAAACAAACAACAAAAAAAAAAACAAAAAACCAAAAAAAAAACCAAAAGAAGAAAACTTTGGGAGAAATGAAAGGGAAACAAATCCCAAAGCTGGGGCTGTTCCTGTGAGGGGCACCCTGAGGGACGAGCAGGCACCGAATGGAAATGGATTGAGGGAATGTGTGCAGAGGACAGTCCCAGTCATGGAATCACAGAACAGCTTGGGCTGGAAAGAAGCCCCAGGGATCATCAGTCCAGCCCCAGGCCCTGCACAGACACCCCAACAATCCCATCCTGGGCATCCCTGGGAGCTCCTGGAGCTCTGGCAGCCTCAGGCTGTGCCCATTCCCTGGGGAGCCTGGGCAGTGCCCAGCACCCTCTGGGAGAAGAACCTTTCCCAAAATCCAACCTAACCCTTCCTGAGACAGCTCCAGCCATTCCCTGGGCCCTGTCCCTGGGAGCAGAGATCAGCCCTGACCAGGTGGGACTCAGAGCCCTCAGCAGCCCCTTCCCAGCAGCTCTCTCGTGGATGTGGTGCCTGCTTTGGAGCAGGAATGCTTCTCCCAAGAGGCTTTTGCTGTCGGCAGCTGCTCCAGTGGGTGAGAGATGGGACAGGAGGGCACAGGGTGGGGAGGGCCTCAGAAGCCCGAGGGGTTTGGCTGCCCCAGCCCAGGATGGCACAGCCCCGGGGCTGGGGTAGAGCCGCGGGGGAGATGCCAGTGAGGAGCTGCTGGCACCGTGTGCCGTCCCCTCCATCGGCTAGGAGGTGACACCGGCCCGGCTGCAGGGACGTCTGGGCCGTGGGACGAGGCCAGTGGTGACATCCGAGCGTGGCCAGCCCGGGGATGGAGCTCTGCCCATCCCCAGGGGATGCAATCCCCGATCCCTGCGGAGCCCCCGGGATGTGCCGGCGCTTCCCAGCGCATCGTGCAGTGCCCTCTGCTGCACGCTCCGGCCGGGGAGGGGCTCTTCCCTCCCAATCTCCCACTTCAAACATCATTTCCAAGCCAATTCTACCCTCACTTCAGTTTAATTGAAAAAAACCCCAAACTAATCCAAAGGAATTATTTTGCACGACCTCAATCCATTTAAGGCGGGTTCTTTTCCAGAATGATAGAAGCCATTTATCATTAAAAAAATATCTCTGTCATATTAATGCTCCTGTGACTGATGGCATTACAGACGCTGATGGAGCATTAGATGTGACATCACAGATTTCTGTTATTTAAAGGGACAAAGTCAAGTTAAATTTACCAGCCAGGGGAATGAGACAGGGAACAAATCCGCTTCATTAAAACTGCTCCTGACTCCTGTCACAGTGCTGTGATTTGTTCAAATACACATAATTTCCTTTTCCATTCTGTTAGGACTGGAGAGAGAGACACGGTGTCAAAATCCAGATCAAAATGATGGAGTGCTGCCAGAGACACCCAGGGTTTGTCAGCCAGGGCTGTCGATCCCTCAGGAGAGAAGAATTGTGAGGAATTGTGAGGAATTGTGTCCTGCTGCTCCCCAGGCTCTGCCCCAGCACCCCAGTCCTCCTCAACACTCACACCTGGCTGTGAAGCCTCTCCTGGAAAAGCCTCAGGGGAGCAGGGAAAAACCCACAGCGTTTTTTGCCTCAGCTCCAGGAACATTCCCTGATTTCTGGAGTCCCAGCACGGAGCTCCTGGGGCACTGGGGGCTGGCACAGGGTGCAGCTGGAGTCAGGATATCAGTTCAGTGAGCCAAAGGGGGCAGGAATATTTGATGGGATGGAGGTGGGAAGGAGAGTGAGGGATCAGGCTGCTCAGGGACTGCAGCACTGAGGAAAATAATGAACTCCTCGAATGAAAGGGGACCAGAGCCTGGAGATGCTGGGAGAGGCAGAAAAGGAAATGTGCCATGGAGGGTCCAGGGAAACAGTAATAAAGGTGCAAGTAAAGACATCTTCAGGAGTGGTTTAGGAAGCTTAAATTCCCTTTTATGCAGGACTTTAATTTGCATGGGCTGCCAGTGAGATCTGAGCTACAGAGAACCTGACTTCAGGATATTTAAATACCTCAAACGCAGTTTGGGCTCCGAGGATGGAAGATTTTCACTCTGAAAAAGTCCCTCAGCATGACCAGCATCTTCCAAAGCCTCTGGCCAGGCTGCTGCAGATCCATCCCAGAAACTTGAGCCACTGCAGGAATGGGATTGGAGGCAGATTGAAAGCTTTGCCCAAAATCCCAATTCTGCCCGTGACCATGGCTGAGTTTGGCTAAGGAGTCATTGGACCAGGAGCCAGTGGCTGCCCCTGGGCAAGACCAGCACAGGCTGGAGCCTGGGGAGGGGAGCAGGAGCAGCCAGCTGGGATCCAGAGGGGACTCACAGGGAGCAGGCTGCTCCATGGAAAAGGAGAAAGCAGCAGCAGGGAGGCCCCAGGGCCTGCCCAGACCCTGCCCCTGTCAGGGACACAGCAGCACAAAGGGACAGTGCAGAGCTGGGGCTGCCCAGCACAGGCTGACAGCAGAGAAGGGTCTGGGGAGCACAGGAGGGGGCAGGGCTGGAGAAGCCCACTCTGGAACCCTGATCCTCAGGATGGGTGTCCAGGGAGGGGCCCAGGCACAGCACCTTGTTCCAGGGTTTTTACCCCTTGGTAAACCAGCTCCCAGGAGAGGCTCCCTGGAATGCTGCAAGGAGGAACAGCTAAACCCCTCCAGTGACAGGCTTTTTTCTTTTTCATTCCATCCCTGCAGCCAAGGAAGCTTTTCCAGATCCATTTGATCTCCCCTTATCACCCAGCCCAGGACACGGACAGTGCAGCCTCTACATTCCACTCCAATTTCCATGTCCATTCATCCAGGCATTTTCTCCTCCCATTTTCTCCTCCTCTCTGGCCCATCCCTGGCAAAGGCCCAGGGTACCCAGGGATGTTCTGTCCAGTGCTGCCCAGCAGGGACAGTCCCCCTTCCCTCTTCTCTTCCAAAGCCAGCCCAGCCCAGCGCCAGCACCCCAGGAGCTCCATACCAAATTCCTCATGGGAAGCTCCTGGCTCCCTCAGTCATGATTCCAATCATCCCCTCTCCAATGGAACACCCTAGTGGGTCATTAAACCCCTCCAAACCCCCCCTGGAGACCCTCCAGCATCGTCCTGGGTGTGTGGGGCTGGGAGTGCCCCTCGGCACACAGCCCTTGGGCACCAGGACATGGAGCCCATCCGTGATCCTGGATTTCCTCAGGAGGCTCCATCCGCCAGGGGCAGCAGCTGTGCAGCACCAGGAGGGGCACAGAGGGCAAAAACAAGCAGAGAAGAATCAAATGTGACTCACTTCAGGGTGTCCAGGATTTTGGCTGGCTCTGGCTTGGAGCTGGCTCAGTGCAGTTCCCCTCCTTGTTCCTGCCAGGGCTTTATTTCCTCATCCCAAAAATACAGAATGAACAGAGAAGCTCTGGAGGACGCAGGCACTTGAACACATCACAAATGTGCTGCTTCATAAATTCTGGTGTGGCTGAGGGCTTGGGAGCTGCAGGAAGGGATTGATGGATGGTTTTTTCCATTCTTATTAAGCCTAAAAAACACTTTCCCAGGAGCTGTAAGGCCTTGGTGCCTCCTTCCTTCTGTCTTTGCGACACCAAAGGGAAAGGAAAAAATAAGAATATTCCTTCTCCTGCCATGTCCTCAACTGGACACTGAGCAAATCCCTTCAACTCTGGAAGGTTTTGTCTTCACTCTTGTGCAGGGCTTGGTCAGGGAATTTCTGCACTACCTGGGGCTCTGAGGGGTCTGGCTGAGCCAGCTCTCCATGGACACAGGACCCACCTTCCTCTTCCCCTTGGTGACAGAGCCTGGGCTGTGATGGATAAAGCTCCATCCTGAGCTCACCAGCCAGCACATCAGCCTCCCCAAACTTCATATTTCTGTGCCTCCAGGTGAGGATAGAACATCTCCAATCCATCATTTCCAGCAGAGCAGGGAGGATGTGGCTGCACTCCCAAACTGTTGCTCTGGGAATGGTGTTCATGACTCAGCCACTGCTCCTGGTGTGGAAATGGACAAGAACCAACCCCTCCCGTGTCCCTCTGCCACCTGCAAGGGCAGCTCTGAAGGATTCATTTTGCTCCCAAATTTTTTGCTGCTTTTCTGTTTTAAAATTGAAAACTGCCATGGCCAGAGATGGTTGAAAAACTAACACAGCCCGAAGGCTTTTCTTCACAAATTGCAGAATCACAGAGTCACTATGGTTAAAAAACTCCTCTGAGATCAGCGAGACCAACCACCCCAGCAGTACCAAGGCCACCACTGCCCCATGTCCCCAAGTGCCACATCCACAGGGCTGTAAAACCCCCCTGAGGGATGAGGACTCCCCCCCTGCCCTGGGCAGCTGTGCCAGGGCTGGAAAACCCTTTCAGTGAAGAAATTTCCCCAAAATCCACCCTGAGCCTCCCCTGGCCCAGCCTGAGGCCGTTCCCTCTCCTCCTGTCCCTATTCCCTGGGAGCAGAGCCCGACCCCCCCGGCTGTCCCCTCCTGTCAGGGAGGTGTGCAGAGCCACAAGGTCCCCCCTGAGCCTCCTTTTCTCCAGGGTGAGCCCCTTTCCCAGCTCCCTCAGGAGCTCTCCAGCCCCTTCCCAGCTCCTGGGTGTTTCCCCGGCAATCCAAAGCTCGTTAGTGCTGACTCAGCACTTTAAATCAGTGACTGTCACAGCCGGGGGTCTCTGAACAGCCAGCCCTTAATCCCTTGGGATTTCACCCATTAAAAAAAGCCTCAGTGAGGACCCTCAGCCACTTGTCACGGGCTGCTGGCCCCTGGTGCCCGTGGGGCTGTGCTGAGTTGTTTGGTCTGTGACTGGTTTGGGCTGTGACAGATATGGAGAGCTCAAAGGAAAATGTCCAACCCCCCCATTTGATCCAGTCCAGCTCTTATTAGAAATGCAAGGAAAGTAACCAGGCATATGCAGGTAGCACCAGGATGATTTATTTTATTACCCTTACAATTATTATTAGAGCTCAGGAGCTCCTGAGGCACAGCAGGATCATTGGAATAACACACGGAAGGCTCGTGCTGAGAAGGAATAGAATAGAAGTGAGGTGTGCAAACACCTCATGCACAAGGAAATACTGTGATCCAGGATTTCCAGTGCTCTGAAAGTGGGAGCCTTCCTTAGGAAAACCAAGGAGAAGTGTTTGGAACTTAAGAGTTTAAAGCAGGCAGCACAGAAGAGTTCTGGATTTTGGAGGGAATGCCAAGACTGGGGGATTACAGGGAGGAGAGATCACTTTTAACCCCCCCTGGGGCTCTGCTGGAAATGGAGCCTGGATGGATGGAGCCAGCTGGGGGCTCAGCCCCAGGGCACAGCCAGCAGTGAGCCAGAGCTGCCCCTGCAGCCTCCCCCCCATCCAGGGGCTCCAGGGGAGTCCCTGGCAGGGGAGATGCCAGGGGGTCCTTGGTCAGGAGCAGGGGTGGGAACTCCTGCATCCCCTGCCCTTGGTGCTCTCCAGCCTTGCTCGGCCCCTGCTCATTCCAGGGATCCACAGGGGTCCTCCCATACTCCCAGATTTGCCTGGTTTTCCAGCTGGGATCCTCTCCCATGGGATCCTCTGGAGCAGCAGCTCAGCCCAGCTCACTAAACTCATCACACTCATCAGACACATCAATCTCATCAAATACATCAAACTCATCCCTGTGGTCTGAGCTGGCAGTGCCAGCCCAGGCAGGGGTGACACCCACACAGAGCAAAGGCCACCACGGGTCACCTTGTCCAGCTTTTCACCCCTCCTGGAGCCTGTGGCCTCAGCAGGGCCCTGACTGCTCAATGCCAGGGATCAGGAAAGGAGAAGAGATGGAAAACCAAAGGGCTGGGACATTGCTCCTGCAGCAGAAGCCTGGGGTGGTTCGAGCCTGAGCCTGTAGAGCAAGGGACTAAAACATGACAGGAAAGGAAGGACTGGCCAAGACCTCTGGGAATCCAAGGTGGAGAAAGGCCCAGTTTTCTCTGCCCAGTGAAGGTTCCCCTGAAGAATTCCTGCCATTCCCAGAATCTCTGCATTGCTGATGGTTTGGACATGGGACAAGAGCTCCTTGTGTATTTTAAAGATCCCTCAGAGCCTTTTCCTGTTCTCCTGAGGGATTCGATCCTCTCCTCCTGTTCCCAGGCAGCAGCAGTCAGGGGCAGTGAGTCAGGGCTGCTCCCTGGTTTTACAGCTGCACAAGGAGCAGCTGCAGGTGCTGGACACCTGTCCCAGGGCCACCCAGGATGTGGCTGTCACCCCTCTGCCCCTGCCATCATCGGTGACATCAGGGGGGACAATGAGCTGCCATCAAAGAACATCTGTGAGGAGCTGGGAGGCTCTTCATGGTCCAGTTTTGTCCTTCTCACGTCCCTGCTCCTCTCCAGGGGGAACTGGGAGGGTCTAGTCCTGTTTCAAGCCATATTTCTCACAGAGCTCTCCAGCTGTCACCTCCCTAAGGATCAGCACGACACTGTGGGATTGGGGAAGGAGCTGGTGGGTTCAGGTGGTTGCCCTGGACCTCAGAAAAAGCAGGACTCTCTTGGTAATCCTGAACAGCCCTAAGCCCCCCTTGGCTCTCCTTAGTTACCCTTTCCTGGTTATCCCACTTGGTTCTCTCTGGGTTTCCAGCACGGGCTCAGGGCAAAACCTCACCCTCACCCTCCCAGCCGAGCTCAGGCACCACATGAAGCATCTCTTTCAAAGCGGGGGAGACATTTGGTTTTGCAGAAATATTCCTCGGGCTCTGCACAGGAGGATGTGGTTGGGAGGACACAAAGCTGACATCAAGAATTCCCTAAATCCAAGTTTAGGAAACATGTCTGCCATGGATCCCCAGCTGCCTGGGGTGAGGTGCTCACAGCAGCTCCTTTTCTGGCTGGGGTTTCCTCCCCTCTCTGCATGTGCCAGCAAGACTATTTCTATTTCTCAATCCAAGTCTCCATCAGTGCTTTTCCTCTTTCCCTGGGTTTTGTTGGATTTCAGGACCGTGTCAGTGCGAGGTTATCAGTAAAGCTTTCCTCAGCTCACTGATGTGGTGCTGAGGGCCAGGTCAGGGTGGGGTTATCGTTCCAGCCCTTCCAGGCTGGCTGATCCAATGGGAGGCAGAGAACTCCACAAAGTTGGTTCCTGGCCCTGGGACCTTGGGCAGGGCTTTGCTTTCGCTCAGCTGCTGCTGCTGTGAGCACATCAAACCCAGGCTGGGGGGGATTAAGGGCTCAGCTCCGTGCATTTCCCAGGGAATCAGGTCACCTCTGGAACAGCTGGATTGCCCAGGAAAAGAGGGGCTGTGCTGGGAAGGGCTGGGGGGTTTGTCCCTCAGTTCAGTGGGGTGAGACAGGCATAGCCGGGACACGGAGGTCTCATCCCTTGGCTGGGCCCCAAAAGCAGCCTCTGGAACAGGCTCCAGCCAGGGGTTCCACCTGCACCAGGAGCCTGGGAAACTCGACTCTCCTGGCTGTAACGGGGTTTTCACACAGAACCGAAGCAGAGCACAAAGGCAGAAAACGGTTTAAGCAAAGACACAGAAAAAAGGGAACTTCCCCAAGCTGCTGGCACTTGCCAAACTGCATTGGGAAGGGCAGAGGGCAGGGACTGAGCCCCACTCCTTCCCCCAGAAATCACTCCTGTGCTGTCAGCACTCCTGTGGCTGTGGGGTTCACTGGCTGGGTTTCCCTGCGCCTTTAACTGGAGTTTCATCCCGCAGTTAACACAAACCCGTGTCAGGGTGATGAGTGTTAGCACTAAAGGCTTTGCATTTTTAATCGAGGCACAGCGCTCTCACTGAAGGGAAGCTCGGGCCGAGCAGCCCTCCTGCCTTTGGCGCTGGGTTTGGAGGCGAGCTCAGCTTTGCCATCGTTTATTTGTGCACAATGTGCTGTACCTGTGCTGTGCCCAGCCGCGGGGGGCTGCGGCTCCGGCCCCACCCAGCAAAGCACCAAACTCAGTCCCAGGGCAAACCCTGCCCAGCCCAGCTCCTGGGCTGCCCGAAGCACTCCCAGACAGAGGTAAAGCCGTGCTGTGCCCTCCCTTCCTGAGGAGCTGATGAATAATTAATACAGCCACTTAACTCCACTTGACCCCTGTCGTTAATTTTTACAGCCGAGGAAAGGCTGGGCTGGGGCCACGGAGAGCCCAGACAGGGCTGGGGATCCTGTCCTGGTGCCACAAACCTGGACACGAAACTGGAATACAGACGGCAAACAGCCCCCCAGGCAGGCAGGGTGGTGGCCCTGCAGGGATCCCTGGATCCCAGAGGCTGTGCCAGAGCAGGGGCTGCTCCCACCAGCCGTGGGACAGGAGGCTCCAGGGTGGGCTCTGGAAAGCCCAGCAGGGTGGCCAGGAGAGGGGAGAGGCAGACCTGGCTCTTGCAGCTGCTTCCTCACTCACACCAAGGAATCACAGGCCTTGCCCCAAAGCCTGGATTTGATGTTCAAGGTTTAACAGCAGCAGAACAAATCCATGGCCAGCAGAATTCAGGGAGCACTGANGGCAGCACAGAGTCTGAAATACATGAAAGCTCAAACTTAGGGCATCAGAATGAATCCAGGCCAAGGGTTTAAAGTCTCATACATTGCTTTGTTTGGATCCATCCCTTGGCTGAAGCCCACTGGGACAGGACCAGAGCACACAGGGGCAGTGGGGTCCAGCAGGCAGAGCTGAGGCTCAGGGAACTGGGACCATCCTCCAGGAGCACCTGGAACCCTCTGGACCAGGCTGGATCCACATGGGAAGTGTGTGAGACCCCGGATAACCTGGAGCCACAGCAACACTGAGCTTTGTGAGGATGTTTATGGGCTCCTGCCCCGTGGAGAAGGAGCTGATGAACATCCTGGAGCTGCCTCTGCTTGCACTGCACAGCAGATTTACAGCCTCATCTGCACAGCCCTGCAAGGACACAGCTCCCTGTCCTCAGGAAGGACAGCACTGCCTCTCCTCCTCCTGGTCCAGCAGCTCCTTCCCTGCCTCTGAGACTTTTAACAAAGCCCCAGCCTTGGCTCTTCCCTCACCTTCCCCAGCTCAGCTTTTGTTAGCCCAGCTCCCCCAGCCCCTCTCTGCAGAGCCAGCCCAGCTCCAGAGCCACCCCAGCAGCACCAGTGGCTCTGCAGGGACCTGCCCAGGGCCACCCCAGCCCCTGGTCCCCTCCTGTCCCCTCCTCTTCCTCATTCCCAGCCCTGAGGCCTCAAATCCCTGCTCTGCCTCCCAAACCCCTCGTGCTGTGTCCATCCCAATCCTCCTGGGCTCAGGTCCCCGAGGAGAGGGGGCTTTGGGAGCCCTTCCCTGACCCCTGCCCCTGCACACAAATATATTCCCATGCTCTCAGAAATTCACCCCATTAACAGTCATGAGATTAAACATTTTCAATTTAACAATTTCCAAGCACCTGAGGTCTCTCAGTTCCCTTTGTTTTCCCTCTCCCTTCCCACTCCTATAGCCCAAAGGAGCCCATTTAGAGGAGATGCACCCCTTGCTGGCCTGGCTGGAGGCACCTGGCCCTGCAGGGCTCCTGGAGAGGTTTCTCCCTCTGGAACACAGAAAACAGCTCCAAGTGACACCGTTCATGTCACCAGTCCCTCCCACGTCCCACCCTCCATGATGCTCCCTGAGGCTCACTGGAATTTTTGCCACAAAGTTTTTGGTTTGGTTTAAGGTTTTGGTTTGGTTTGGTTTGTTTTTTTTTTTTCCCCTCTTGCAAACACAAAACTGCTCCTGCCAAATGCTGTCCCTGCTTTTCTGGCTCTTCCACTCATCTCCCTCATCCATTTCCCATTTCCACCACCCTTCCTTCCCCCTCCCTGCTGTGCCCAGGCTTTTATCTCATGCATCATTCATCCCAGCTTAGTGCCTTCTTTTAGGGCAGCCTTCTGGGAGCTGCAGCTCTCCTTGAATTCCTCTTCTCCTCCTGCCTTGCCCTGGTTTGCACTCACACACACTTTCCCTGGAGTTTTTCTGGGAATGTTGCATCCACGGCAGAGCAGGAGGGAGGAGAGCAGCCCCCACACACCTTGTACCAAACCTTGGGAGACTTCCATGAATCTTTGATGTGCAGAGCCTGGCCTTGGGCTGGGCTGGGCTGGGCTGGGCTGGGCTGGGCTGGGCTGGGCTGGCAGCTCTGGCACCAACACACAGCCAGTCGGAGGGGCCAGGGTGACATCGTGGTGTCCAGCCTGGTAAAACTCGAGGTGGAATTGTCCAGGAGCTGCCAGGAATGTTCTCCCAGGCTTTGGGAATGCTCAGGGACGATGCTGGGGTGGCTTCCCAGCCATGCTGGTCCTGCTCCCAGCAGCATCTTTGGGAACAGCTGCAGCAGATCCCATCCCTGCACCATCCCAGCTGGAATTTTAACTGGGGCTCAAGCACCCACAGGCCACTGAAGTGTCCCTGCAGCTGCCACCACCACAGCGGTGTCCTGGACTGAAAGGGACAGTATTTCCAGCCTGGATATTTCCATTGCATTTCTCTGTTGTTTGGTGGCTGCTCCTGGATCCCTGGAAACATCCCAGGCCAGGCTGGGTGGGGCTCTGACCACCCTGGGATGGTGGAAAGGGTCCCTGCCCAGCAGCTTTAGGGTCCCTTCCAACCCCAAGTGCTCTGTGGCTCTCTGACCACCAGTGACAACTCAGCACACTGGAAACCTCCCCCAAATCCCCCAAAAGTGCATCTTCTGTGATATAAATGACAGTCCTGGAGAGCACGAACTGAAAGACAAACACAAACAGGAGGAAAAGCTTGGGAAGGGCCTTCCAGCCTCCCAAATTTCCATCCATGACAGAGGCCTGTAAATGTCCCAGCTCTGTCCCTGACCCTCTTTAAGAGGTAAAAGCTGCTGAGGAATTCCCACCTGTACTCAGGAGAGCTCCAGCTGGGATTTGGGCTCCGGCTGGGAGGAAGGAGGAGGCAGAGCCATCCCCACCTCCTTCCATCAGGAGATGCTCTGGGTGTAATTCCCTGGAGTGTGGGACAAGCACTGGGCCAGAAATGCACACAAATTTTAGATGCAGAACATGGGAAATTATTGCCAAGGAGACAGAACTGCTTTGGTGTGTTTTGGGCTGAACTGGATGGATTCATCCAAGCAGCAGCCCCTCTGCTGGCTGGGAACTCAGAGAGCTTTTTCCAAGCACCTCTGTAGCCCCAGCAGCTTGGGAGAATGGATAAAAAAACCCCCTATAACTATAACAACTGTAACTATACCTATAACTATAAATGTCAATGTAAATATAAATAAAACAGGCACACACAGCAGCATTATGACTTTCCACCTTCCTTTGGGTTGTTGGATGTTTGGCTGCTGTCCCTCCATGGGCTGTGGAAGGGCTGGAACAGGGAATGCCATCCAGGGGTGGGATCTGGGCATGGGCAGCTCCATCTAATTCACCCCTGGAGACCTCCTGGGAGTGCTGGAACTTCTCCAGGGTGGGGTGAGGCACAGGGGAGATGCCTTGAGAGGCAGCTCAGCCATATCCAATGGCAAATCCCGTGGATCAGGGATGCTTGTGCTCATCCCAAGGCAGCGCTGTGAGCTCCCCCCAGGGCTGGAATCCCGGGAGGAGGGGGGCCCATCCAGTTGTGCCAAAGCACATCCCAGGAGAAAAGCAGGGGGGACCAGCCCTAAAGAAGGACACCAGGAGTGCTCCAAGGCTCTGCCTGAGGGCTGATCCCACCTGGAGCTCCTGGCCTGGAGGGCAGGGCCGGGAGGCCCCGGGACAGGGATCAGCTCCAATCCCTTACTCAGCATTTGCAAAACCCCACTCGCTTTGGAGGGGATTTCAGATTAAGCTCTTTAAGTAACAAAGCAAGATCTCTCTTTTAAACCTCTGTTTAATCCCATAATCCTGAGGGAAGGCCTCTCCTACCCCTGGGGGAAAAGGAGATGGAGGTTTTCTGCTGAGGGAGACATAATGACTTCATCCCCACATAATTGGATGATATTTGCTGATTAGACACAGAAAGCCTTGGGGAAAGTTGAATTTTGAATAAAAATGTAAAAGATCTTTAAGAAAAAAATCAGATATCCCCCCAAACCACCCTAAAACCACAGGAAGAGCCAATGGGAGAGGGGGAAAAGGGTCCTGTTCTGGTGGCTCTGCAAAGAGCACAGCAGGTTTGCCTTTGTTGCTGGAGGAACTCAGGGGCTCCCGTTATGGACAGGGAGCAAAACCCCCCAGTCCATGGCTGGCCATGCTGGGAACCAGGGGCTGGACATTTGGGATGGCCCAGGGCAAAGCTCAGGTCATACATGGAACAATCCCCAGATATTTTGGGATGGAAGGCAGCGCTGGAGGCCTCCAGCCCAACCTCCTCATTCTCAGTCAGCACTGGGGTCACACCTGGTCACTCTGGGGCTTGTCCAGGTCACAAAGCCCTCCAGGGACAGAGGCAGCACCAGAGCCAGAGCTCCCCCTGCACCCTCCCACCTTCCCAGGGAATGCTGCCGGGCAGGGAGGGAGGCAGGAGCTGCCAGGCCCTGTGCAGGAAGTTTGGGATCTCCAGGGCCTCCAGGCACAGGGAAAGGAGAAGAGGAACAGCCAGGGTGGGGGACGGTCCCTGACAGCGCTTTAAAGGCTTTAGATGGGAGATAAGAAACATCAAAACCTCACACTGTGTTATCAAAAGAATAGTGAAGTCTGCAAACAGCCTAGAAAATCTTGAATACTATTGATAAAAAATAATATCAAATCTCTAAACAATGTGAACACTCATTTTCTGTCTCACACTGGTTTTGCTACGAATCTTTCTGAGTTTATTCAGCACTACTTGTAGTTAAAGTGATTTCAGCACTAATATCCAAAGGAAGCAGCCAGTGTGAGCTGGAACCCTGTTATAGATGTGGAGCAGGTGACTCCTGCCAACATTCCTCCAGAACTGCTCCTCTCTGGGTTAAAGTTTGGGATCTCAGTCTGCAAAGGACAAAAACACTGCTGCCTCTGGGAGCTGCTGGTGGCACTCAGAGACAGGGAGGGAGATGGAAACAGCTCTGATTGCAGGAGCTCCTGGGGGTGTTTAATGAGCACCTTGGGCCATCCCACACCTGAGAAAGGAGCTGAAGGTGTTTCCTTTGAGGCGTCACAGTTCCAGGATCAGTCACAGAATCTCCTGAGGTGGAAGGACCCACAGGGATCATTGATCCAGTCCCTGGCCCTGCACGGACACCCCAACAATCCCACCCTGGGCATCCCTGGCAGCACTATCCAAATGCTCCTGGCGCTCTGGCAGCCTCAGGGGCGGGACCATTCCCTGGGGAAGACAAGTCTGTCCAAAATTCCATCACCCCAACGCTGCCAGCAGCCCGTGCTGGTGGCTGAGCAGGGGAAGAGCAGCCCTTGACTCACAGGCAGGTGTGGGGGTCAGTCAGAAAGAGAAAAGAGGAGTTAAGGTTTTACCTGCCCAGCCTGAGCCTGGGAAAGAAGCAAATAAAACAAGAGTCCAAGTGAAACCTCCAGGCTCAAACAAATACATCTCCACTGCTCTGGCTTTCAGCCATGGGATGGTTGGAGCTGTGATGGATGTGTGTGAAGAGCTGCCCCCAGTCCAGAGGGGCTGAGAGAGGATGGGAACCCCCAAATCCCTGAAAGCTGCTGGGCACCTGGATGTGCCCTGGAGGGGAAGAGGATGTGAAGCTGTTTGAGCACAACCCCCCCCACGGCTGTCCCCTCCTGTCAGGGAGTTGTGCAGAGCCACAAGGTCCCCCCTGAGCCTCCTTTTCTCCAGGCTGAGCCCCTTTCCCAGCTCCCTCAGCTGCTCCTGGGGCTCCAGACCCTTCCCAGCTCTGTTCCCTTCCCTGGACACACTCCAGCTCCTCAGGGAGATTCCAGAGTTGAGGATCCCCATGGCCAGGATGCACCAACAGCAAAGGCTGCACCAGACCCATTTCACTGCAGAACTCACCAGCCAGGTCCCATTTCCATAATTCTGTGGGACCAACCTTCCAGAGGGGTTCAGTGCCACCCTCCCCCAGTCCCAGCCTGGGCAGGAATCATCAGGTCTGATGAGGCTCAGGAGATGAGGATAATTTGACAGGAGGCTCCAGCTTTCCCGGGAAAGGCACCCCAGGCTGCTCGTTTTACAGCCGATTATTGCTGCCTTTGATGCTCTCCCTGTTTCCCCACCAGTGTTCAGCACTGAGATGATTTAACAGCTGAGCTGAGCCCAGCCCCTGGCACAGAGAGGGAGTTTAGCAGTGCTTGATCTCCCAGATGGTGCCCCAGAGGTGAGGATTATGTTGTTATCAGCATCCCTAAAAATCCTGGTGATGGAACAGCAGAGACAGGGAGGGGATGGAGGATTTCTCCCATCAGGATTTCACCACCTTTTTTTACAAGTAATTGCTGCTTTCAGAATTTTTTCAAGGGTTTATTTGGGTTTTGTTTTGGGAGTTTTTTGTGGGTTTTTTGGGATGGTTTTTTGTTTTTTTTTTGGTTGGTTGGTTGGTTGGTTTTGGGTTTTTTTGTTTTTGTTTTGTTTGGGGTTTTGTTTTGATTGGTTGGTTTTGTTTGATTTTTTAGGGTTTGTTTGGGTTTTTATTTCCTGGAGTAAATCCTTGCAAACCTTCTCATTGACTTCAGTCTGTCCTGAAGAGATGGGGAATTTTTGGTTTTAAAATTTGTATTCAGAAGATGCCCCCAGTCACTGTGCCCTGGGGGTCTGACTCCCCATGCCCAGGTGAGGCATCCACCCATCCCAGCAGCTCCAGAGGGCCTTGAGCCTCTCCTGAAACGGGATGGGGAGAAGGTGGAACTACATCCTTGAGGCAGAACCCAGCCCCAAGGAATCCCAGAACGGTTTGGGTTGGAAGGGACCTTAAAGCCCATC
>VXBB01002858.1:114673-139687 GCA_013399915.1 Illadopsis cleaveri | reverse complement strand
CCAGAGGAGGCCCCAGAGCTGCTCCCAGGGCTGGAGCCCCTCTGCTCTGGAGCCAGGCTGGGAGAGCTGGGGGTGCTCACCTGGAGAGGAGAAGCTCCAGGGAGAGCTCAGAGCCCCTGCCAGGGCCTAAAGGGGCTCCAGAAGAGCTGGAGAGGGACTGGGGACAAGGGATGGAGGGACAGGACACAGGGAATGGCTTCCCACTGCCAGAGGGCAGGGCTGGATGGGATACTGGGATATTGGGCAGGAATTGTTCCCTGGGAGGGAGGGCAGGCCCTGGCACAGGGTGCCCAGAGAAGCTGTGGCTGCCCCTGGATCCCTGGCAGTGCCCAAGGCCAGGTTGGACATTGGGGCTTGGAGCAGCCTGGGACAGTGGAAGGTATCCCTGCCCATGGCTGGGATGGGCTGGGCTTTAAGGTCCCTTCCTACCCAACCCATCCCAGGATCCTGTGGTGTCTCCATGAGGGCTGCACTGTTGGATGCTTTCCTGGAGCCTTCGAAGTACCAGATCCTCCCCCGCTTCAGCCCAACGTTCCAGAAGTGAAGCTCCTAAAATGCCTCCCAAAGCCTTCCCAGGCCTCCCTTGCCAGCTGACACTTTCATGTGTCAGCCCTTGGTGTGGGGAGCAGGGAGAGCCCTGGGGGACAGGTGTGGATTTGGGGCCAAGCCCAGGTGCCCCTCAATGAGGGATCTTGCCAAGGTCCCCCCAACCCTGAGTGGGGACTGTGACTCCAGGGCAGCCCAGCCTGGGACAATGACCCAGGAGCAGCACCAGAGCCATGTGCCAAGGGATTGGGATGGATCTGGGTGACTCTGGACAGAGGCAGGAAGGCGGTGTTTGGGAACAGGGGAGATGAAGAGCTTTAATGACACAAATCCTCTTTCCATGTGAAGAATGGCTCACTTTGACAAGCTGGAGCTGCATTTGTCTCCCAGACCTGCTCTGCTCATTTAGCCCCAGCCTCGGTTGAAGCCTCAATTAGGATTTATCTCAGCTAAGAGCTTATTACGCATTTCATCCAAAAAAAGAGGGAAAACAGACTGGCTCCTGGGTTATTGTGGATTTTTTTTCCCCCCCAAACTTGATGGCTGTGCACTTCAAATGGCACTTGACTTTGTGCCCAAGAGCTAAAAGCTTTTTTGGTTGGGAAAACTGCTGACACCCCTGAAATTCTGCAATCAGCCGTGGCTGATGATCCTCCATCCCTGCCCATGGAATTACAGCGTGTCCCTGCTGAAGCCAGAGCCAGGAGGGGACACTGCAGAGTCACAGCACTGGGAACTAGTCCTGGCATAAATCAAGGTGCCCAAGGCTCCTTTTTCTTGTGCCAAAGCGGGGACATGTGTGAGGCCACCAGGAAAGCAATGGCAGAGGAAACATCATGTGACCTGTAAAGGAAAAATCCTGATCTCAAGGAGGATCCAGGCTCTGCAGAGCTGAGCTCCCTCCTGGGGCGGGGAGGTGACAATGTCATAATCTCACATCAAACTCTGCTCCCTCCAGGTCTGATCCATGAACACTCAGCAAATTAAAGGGCAAGCCCCAAACCAGAGGATCCAGCAAAGCCTTTAAGGCACAAGGGGGAATGGCTTCCCACTGCCAGAGGGTTGGATGGGACACTGGGAGGGAATTCTCCCTAGTGAGGGTGGGGAGGGGCTGGGATGGAATTCCCAGAGGAGCTGTGGCTGCCCCTGAATCCCTGGCAGTGTCCAAGGCCAGGCTGGACATTGGGCCTTGGAGCAGCCTGGGACAGTGGCAGATGTCCCTGCCGATAGCAGGAGTGGGACTGGATGGGTTTTGAGGTCCCTTCCCCCCCAACCCATTCCATGATCCTGTGACCCCATTCCCACCAGAACATCCAACCTGGGATCCATTCCAAAGCAGATCAATCAATAATCACCATTTTCAGTGCAGTGACAGCACAGCCATCAACCACAATGCCAGAGGGGCAGGTGTCTCATGGGGAGAAACGGCTCCTGCTGAGGAATAAACCCCAGACCAGAGTGGGGAAGAACAGCCCCAGCTGCCCATGAGATTTACAGCTTGGATTTTACACTGTCGTGATTGTTCCACGAGTAACAAAAGATTTAAGGCTCAAAGCAGTTTCACAGCATCCATATAACAGGTGAGCCAACCCTAAACATCCCTGGGATCCCAGCCTAACGTGGGCAGGTGTTTTAGGGAACTCTTCACTGCCTGGGGAGCCCTTCAGGGTGGTAAATACATCGACACAAGAAATGGCTGAGACTCCTCCCCTGGTTCTTCTCTAAGCTGGAATCAGTGTCACAGCTCCTTCAGCTGGCCCTGGGCTGGGCTGGCCTGCCTGGAAAGAGAAACTCTCCCTCCCTGAGGGCTCTGCTCAGCACTGGGGTGACCCAGGAGCCTTCCCTTGGCTCCTGGAGCCCCTGAGCTCCGGTCCCCAGGGTGAAACCACCCACTGCTCCCCACAGACGTGGCATGGATGCACAGCAAGGGAAACCCTGATGGAATTCTGCAGATCCTCCAGGGCAAGGAGCACTGCTCCAGGCAGGCATTAATGATGGGATACAAGAGGCACAGGAATGAGGGGAAACTTTCAATCCCAGGCTGGGTCAGGCCTGAAGGGAGCACAGAGGGTCACTGGTGCTACCTCCCTGCTCAGGCAGGGCCATCCCAGAGCTCAGGGCACAGGATTGTGTCCAGAGGGCTCTGGAATATCCCCGCTGAGGAGGCTCCAGCCCCTCCCTGGGCAGCCTGTTGAGGGCTGGGCACTGCCCAGGGCAGAAGTTGTGCCTCCTGTGCAGGGGGAATTGCTGGGCTCAGTCCCTGCCCGTTGCTCTGGTGCCACTGCTGGGCCCCGGAGCAGAGCCTGGGCCCTGCTCTGCCCCTCCCTGCACACAGGGACACCCAGGGCTGAGGGCCCCTCTCAGCTGGGGCTCCTCTCCAGGCCAAACAGCCCCAGCTCCCTCAGCCTTTCCTGGCCATGGAGATGCTCCAGTCCCTCCTCATCCTCACAGCCTGCGCTGGCCCCGCTCCAGGAGCTCCTGTCCCTGCTGTGCTGAGGATCCAGAGCTGGACACAGCACCCCAGAGGTGCCCCCAGGGCTGGGATCTCTCCCTGACCTGCTGGATCAGGACAAATAATTAGTTAAGAACTCATTAACCCCAGGACACCATTGGCCCCCAGGGCTCTCTGCTGACCCAGGGACAGCTCTTGCCCCCTGGCCTCCCTGGCACGGGGCGGCCCCACGACAGAGGTGCCGAGGGACAGAGGCACGGCAGGGGCTGGGCTGGCCTGAGACAGGCCTGTCCCTCACAGAGCCCCAGGCCAAACTGGGAGAGAGCCACGTATCCATACATCCAGACTGGGAGAGATCCACAGATCCAATATCCAAACTGGGAGAGATCCATAGATCCATATATCCAAACTGAGATATATCCATGTATCTAAACTGGGATAGATCCATACATCCATATATCCAATCAGAAACTAGGATTAAATGGAGAGCCAGGTTCTCTGGGAGCATCCCCAGAGCCTGGCTGAGCCCTCCCTTTGCTCCTGAACTCTCAGGAATGGCCCTGCCCAGGACATTTCTATCAGTTCTCTTTGGCAGTAGATTCACAGCTGCTCTCACCGCTCTCCTGAAGGAGAGGAGCCACACTCCAGATTTCTTTTCTCATGAACAGATTTTCAGAAGCAGTTTGGGGGGATGGGGGGGTGGGAACATGTGCACAGATTGAGGAACATTCACCCCCAGACATGAGCATTGCTGAGAAATAATCCCAGGTGTATCCGACAGGATAAAATATGGGAGCAAGGCCGGGATGTGACACAGGGAATGCTGAGGAATGGAAGGCAGCTAAAACCAATTAGTTTGTCCTACCAAGGGTAATGTTGTATTTCCTTCAGACCCAACCACGCTGGCATGAGGAGGCTCCTCCTGAGCCACTCACTCCAGTCCTGCACCACAAACATCCAGAGGATTTTCAGGGAAGGACTGAACAATAGAGGAGAGAGTGGAGCAGAAAGGAAAGGAAGGAAAGGAAGGAAAGGAAGGAAAGGAAGAAAAGGAAGAAAAGGAAGAAAAGGAAGAAAAGGAAGAAAAGGAAGAAAAGGAAGAAAAGGAAGAAAAGGAAGAAAAGGAAGAAAAGGAAGAAAAGGAAGAAAAGGAAGAAAAGGAAGAAAAGGAAGAAAAGGAAGAAAAGGAAGAAAAGGAAGAAAAGGAAGAAAAGGAAGAAAAGGAAGAAAAGGAAGAAAAGGAAGAAAAGGAAGAAAAGGAAGAAAAGGAAGAAAAGGCTGTGGTGGTTCCTGCACACCCCATCCCTGCAGGGCTGGAGGCACAGGGTCCATCTCCCCTCCTCGGAGCTCCAGGATCCCTGGGGAGCACAGGGGGAGTGGGAAAGACCCTAGAGCTTTGGGGCTGTCACAGCTCCTCCTTGGTGAGAATCCCACAAACAGTGGGGGTGGAAAACTCCTCCAGGATCATCGAGTCCAACCACCCCCAGCAGTGCCAAGGCCACCACTGCCCCATGTCCCCAGGTGTCACATCCAAAGGGCTGTTAAACCCCTCCAGGGACAGGGACACTAACACTGCCCTGGGCAGCTGTGCCAGGGCTGGATAATCTTTCAGGAAGAAATTTTCCTCAATATCCAAGCTGAGCCTCCCCTGGCACAGCCTGAGGCTGTTCCCTCTCGTCCTGTTGAGGATTCTCCTCGAATCCAACAAATGGATTTTCCCTGGGGAATGCATGAGATTTAATGGCTAAATACAGCAATTTTCACAGAGTTTTAAAGACCATACACCAAAAATAACAATCAGTGGCCAGCAGGGGAACCGACCCCACAAAAAAACCACAAACAAACAAAAAAACCAACCCAGAACAAACAAATCCTGCCCTTCCAAACCAAACAAAAATAATCACAGAAAAAAAGACAAAGCTCCCGAAAAAACCGAACCCTCAAAATCACAATAAACAAAAAGAAAAGAAAACAACACAATTCTCCCCATAAGTCCAAACTTCCACAACCAAGCACCCTAAAACAGGAAAAAAAAAAACCCAAACCCAAATGAAATACTGAAAAAACTCCAGATCACTCCCCCCCAAAAAATAAACCTGAAGAAAACAAAATGAAGCAAAAAAACCCCCAAATCAAACAAAAAATCCTCAAAGTCAACCGAACCCTAAACCAACTCAAGCTCACCAAAACCAGCCAAAAAAAAACCCCAAACCAGACTAAGATTCCTCCCAAAGTAAACCAAACCCCAAAACAAACAAATGCAAAAGAATCCCCACAGGAAATTCCAAACCAAACCCAAAAGCCACACAAAAAACAACCAACAAAAAAAACCCAACCAAAAAAACCCCAAAGCCACCAATCAAACACTTGGTGCACAGAGACTTTTGGGGATTTCCAGGCACTCCTGGCCTGCAAAGATCCCATTACTTGCACTCCTGAGCAGGAAGCAGAGGGAATTACACCCCCTCCCTCACTCCTGCATCCATTTATCGTCATTCCTGAGCAGAAATCCCTTCTCTGAATTATCTCCAGGACCCCCTCAGCCTGGTTTTCCTGGTGTTCCATGAAATCCGCTCTGCTGAGCTGAAATCCATTCCCTGGCAGTGCAGGAGGAGCCTTGTTCTGGGGACATGGAGCGCAGCTCTGCACACAGGGCACGTTTAGTTAGTTTGAACTTCATTAATCTAGTTTGGTTACTTTTAATCCCACACTCACACATCCATGGACATTCCAAAGTTTCAGGGATCCCTGCAGTCTGTGCCCCTCAGCTCGGAGAGCTCCCACTGGAGGCCTCTAATCCCACAGGGACACACTGCAGGTCAATAAAGTCAATAAATGTGATGTTTATTGGGAACATTCTGAAGAAAAGATCCATGGTAGGGATTCTCCTCTCTTTGGGACCCTCCAGCAGCTGCTGGAATAACTCAGCATCAAAACACAGTGAGATCCATCTACCTGAGAGATGGGAATATTCCCGTGGATATATGGGAAGAGAGGAATATGAAATACATAAAGAGTATTTTTATATATTCTTTTATAGCTATTCAGAGGATGCCAGGATGGTCTGGGCTGAAAGGGACTTTAAGGATCATCCCATTCCATGGACAGGGACACCTTCCACTGTCCCAGGGTGCTCCAGGCCCCATCCAACCCGTGCTCTGGACACTTCCAGGGATCCAGGGGCAGCCACAGCTGCTCTGGGCCCCCTGTGCCAGGGTCTCAAAGGGAAGAATATTTTACATATCCATATAAAAACATCCAAGAATGTATAAAGAATGTATATTTTATATATATCCTTGTATATAAAAAGGAGGTATTTATCTCCTATATAAAAGGTTTTACAGCATAGAATACATATATAAAAAAATAAATAAATCCTCAAATAAATTCATCCTTTCAAGGTTTTACCCTGGCCACACCTGGCCACTAACCCTCAGCATCCCTGGATTTTCTTCTCCCACTTGGAGTGTCCCTGGAGTGACCTGAGCCACCTGCAGACCCCAGAACAGCCCCAGGGGGAGGATGTCCCTGTGATCCACACCCACCTCGGGGGGGACACACCTGGACTGTCCAGAGGGACAGCAGACACCCCGTGAGCTGTGTGCACAGGGCTCTCCCAGCTGAGGGAATTGCAATCCCACAGCAGCAGCTGGGAGGGCAGATCCCTCCTGCTCTGTGCCTGGCTCAGCAGAATTCACCTCCACAATTCCCCTGGAACAGGAATATCCCCCTTCCCAAGGCTGCCTGGCCTGGGCTCATGGGACATCCCGGGCTGGGAGGAGCTGTGGGGGCTGGAGCAGGAGGTGTCAGAGCAGAGGTGACACCGTGCCCAGCTGGGACCTGGGCATGAGCTCCCACTGCCAGCCCTGAGCCCTGTGCCCACCAGCAGCACTTTCCTGGGCACGGCATCCAAAAAGCTCCTGGGAAAATGAACTGGGTGGCTCCATCCTGAACTCCTCCATCTCCCTCTGAGGACAGCCCATCCCTGCGATAAAGCAGCAGCTTTTCACCTTCCCACAGGCTGCCATCAAACACAGCATGCTTCACCACCTGCCAACACCAGCTCTCCAAGACAAACAAATAACTCCCAGAATTATGACCCCCTTTCTCACCTCATTAAGGCTCACAATTATTTAAGGCTCCCTTTGTTTGACAGGGAAAGTGACTGAACTGGAGTCACTCAGCAAAATAAGAAGAAATATTGTGAGAAATTACTCTGAACAGGGTCGCAGTGCCTGGCAAAAATCTGCAAACTTCTCCTTTTGAATTATTATCCCAACCTCAGACTTCAGGGGGAAGGAACTGAGCTGCTTTTTAAGTTGCAGGTGAGGTAAGAGACAGGAATAACAGCCTTAGGAGGAAGGAGGGCAGGGTTAGATGGGATATTGGGAAGGGTGCTGATGCCCTGGCACAGGGTGCCCAGAGAAGCTGTGGCTGCCCCTGGATCCCTGGAAGTGCCCAAGACCAGGGTGGAGCAGCCTGGGATGGTGGAAGGTGTCCCTGCCCCTGGAGGGGTGGCACTGGATGGGCTTTAAGGTCCCTTCCCACTCAAACCGTTCCCTGACTCTGATCCCACAAGCAGGGGGAGACCAGGCACACACAGCTGAGTCTCTCCACATCCCAGTCCATGGGGCTGAAGGAAAACCAGCACAGGGACAGTGCCCTAGGAATAACCAACCCTTAAATCCCTCAGCAGCTCCTCAGACAGGATGTGGGAACAGCTACCAGCACCACAATTCCCATCAGTTCTGGATGGGAACAACAAGCAGCCCTGCAGTTCCACCCTCAGTGACTCCAGCCTGTGCTCAGGAACAATCAGAGGAGCCAGGGCAGAGGGAACATCCCCAGAGGCAGCACAGGGAATGCCTGGGGATGGAATTCACTGTTCTGGATTCCCAAAGAATGGGACAGCCTGAACTGCCCTGAGTTGTGTCCAGCAGTGCCAGAGCCTGCACTGATCCCCCTGACCCCGGGGAGTTATTCCAGCCCAGCTGCCAACGGAGCCAGGGCTCCATCTCAGCAGCTCCCATTCCCAGGGATCAAAGCCTGATTCCTTCAGCACAACGGAGAGCTGCTTATAATCACTGACACATCCAGCCCAGCAGAGCCACCTTCTTGCTGCCAGGCGACAAGGGAAAGGGAGAACACCTTTGGGAATTCCACATTCTGTTCTCATGCCTGGTCTAAGGAGGCTGCTTGGCTGCTGAGACACCTTGTCCACACCTGGGAACACCTTGTCCACACCTGGGCTCCACCCCATCCCCTGCTCTGCTGCAGATCCCAGGATGTTCCACCTCTTTTTGACCCTCTGCCTCCCAAGTTTACTTTTCCCTGTGGTGCTGTCCCTGGATCCGGGATGCTGGATCCCAAGGACAGCTCCCACTCTCCGAAGGACTGAGGCAGGAAGGAACTAAACGTGATGGACACTTTGTCCCTGATCTACCCCTTGTCAGGGGATGTGCAGCTGGGAGTGAAGTGCTTCCTCTTCCTCCCTAAATATAGCTGGGATGCTCAGCACGGGATGCTCAGCATGGAACAATTCAGTGCCTTTCCCTGAGCTCTGGAGCCTCCGGGCCCAGCCCAGCCCAGCAGTGCCCACACCAGGAGGAAAAGGCCAAATTCCTCCTGGGTGGGACGATTTTGTGCCTGAAGGAGAGGGATGGGCACCTCTGGCCAGGCTGTTCCCTGTCCCCAACACCTGCCCTGGAGATGCTGTGACACCCCCAGTGCCGCAGCCACACAGAATCCTGGGGTGGTTTGGGTGGGAAGGGACCTTAAAGCCTGTCCCATTCCACCTCTGCCATGGCAGGGACACCTTCCACTGTCCCAGGCTGCTCCATGCCCTGTCCAGCCTGGCCTTGGGCACTGCCAGGGATCCAGGGGCAGCCACAGCTTCTCTGTGTCAGGGCCTCCCCACCCTCACAGGGGAATTTGGATATGGGAAATGACCTCATTGAAGGGATGTCCCCAAAAGGCTCTCCCTTTGTGGATGCCAAGGTGACCTGGCCATGCTGGAGAACACAGCACTATCCCAGACCACATCCAACAGGGAAAGAATCCAGCTGGTGAGGCAAGGGAGGGCTGGAGCACACAGCTGCACCATGAGGATCCAGGGATGGACACTCTGCTTCTGCAAGTCTTTGCTTTAAGCTGGAGGGAGGTCGGGTTTTGGTCCCTTCTCCCAGGTAACAAGTGACAGGACAAGAGGAAACAGTCCCAGGTTGTGCCAGAGGAGGTTCAGGTTGGATATCAGGGAAAATTTCCTCAGTGAAAGGGTGGTCAGGGCCTGGCACAGCTGCCCAGGGCAGGGGTGGAGTCCCCATACTTGGAAGTGTCCCAAAGGTGTGTGGATGTGGCACCTGGGGACACAGTGGCACTGCTGGGAAGACAGTTGGACTTAATGATCTTGGAGAGCTTTTCCAACCAATCCCAGGATAAGTCAGACCTATCAGATTAATTAAGACAGAAAGGGCTGATGGCAGCAGGGTGCTGAGCCCACCCTGTTCATGTCCCCTTGAGAGCTGAGACCTCCAGACAGAGCAGGCACTGGAATTCCAGGAGCATTCCCTGAGCTGTGCATTGCTCAGTGATGTGGAAATCAGCCCTGGGGTCTCAGGGATGCTCGGACATGGAACCCTCCTGTTCTGCCCCAGAACTCTGGGATCCAAGTGCCTCAGCCTGCCTGAGAGCAGCAGCAGCACACTGACTGAACTGGCCAGAAATTGTTGTAAAGCCCCAGAGAGCTGGAAAACAACCACCTGCTCCAGGGGGAAAGGGTTAATGAATAAAATGGGCTGGAAGTGCCAAGAAATGCTTCGGGACAAGGACAGGGTGGAACACACATGGAAAGCAAATCCAGCACCATGGGGCCAAGGGGTTTAGTCCAGAAATGACCAAGATATTGAATTTCCTTCAGAGAAATCCTCCCTGCAAGGCAGCTGCAGTACTTTCCCCCCTCTCAGGAGCTTGTTTGGTCCTCAGGGTGCACTGACTGTCCCAACCAGGAACACCAGCAGCCTCAGGCCTCTCTCTGGAAAAGGTCCCTTGAATTAACTGTTCCATTAAAAAGTTGCTCCTGTGTGGATATCTCAGCCCATTAGTTCAAAGTGATGCCACAAATCCCATTTTTGTGATCATGGTTTATGGGATTTACTTGAAAGCAAAGAGAATTACTCAAGAATTCAGCACTGTTGCTAGAGAATCAAAGAGGATGGAGCCCAAACACCAGGCAACTCCCAAAGAGAGAGGGGAACAAGGGGAGAGCTGGGAGGAGGATGCAGGAAGGGCAGGGAAGAGGAGCTCCCACCCTTGTGAGCCCAGCCTGAGCCAAGGGAAAGCTGCACTCAGCCCTGGCTGTCCCCACTTGTCCCTCAGGCTCCAGCAGGACCCATCCATCCCTGGCAGTGCCCAAGGCCAGGCTGGACAGGGCATGGAGCAGCCTGGGACAGTGGAAGGTGTCCCTGCCCAGGGCAGGGAGGGCACTGGATGGGCTTTAAGGTCCCTTCCACCCAGAGTAGTCTGGGATTCTGAGGACCTGACACCATTGCCCCAAAGCTGTGGAAACCCCAGGAACAGGTGGATGCTCAGGGCACGGGGAGCAGGGCACAGGGGTTGTTCTCTCAGGTGATCTTTAGGGCTCTGGAAAGGGTAAGTGGAAATCAAACATCTTGCTGTGAGGATTCAGTTTTCAGGACTTTTTGAGCTCCCCTGGGATCCAAAGCTCTCTGAAGTTAAAGTGGGACCCATCATTCCACGGGTGCTGAGGGCTGCCACGAGCCCCTGCCCTGTACCTGCAGACACTCCCAGAGAGCAGAACCCACTGCTGGCTAGCAAGGAAAAGAAATTTGTGTGTGGGAAGAGACCTGGAGGCTGAATGGGAGATTTTTAGGACCCTGAAGGGCCCCAAGTACCCCAGTTCCCATCTCAGCACCACCCTGTGACCTCCAGAGAGAGAAAATAACACCAGACAATAAACCTGCAGTTTGCTCTCCTTAAAATCCCTTTTCTCCCTAAATCCCTGCCCTTAAGAGACTTCAGAGCTCGTCCTGACCTGTCACTCATCACAAGCAGGTGCCAATCAATGAGTCCCATCCATCCCAGGCAGCAGCTGCAGGATGAATTATTCCTGACATTCCCAGACTCTTTCCTACAGGCTGGCATTCAATGGCAGCATTAAATTTATCAGGAGCATTGTTTGAACACCTCCAAACTCAGACCTAGGAAAACACTGTGAAATAAATCACATTTCTTAATGATTTTTATTACACTCTTCCTGCAACTCCTTAATTTTTTAAAGACTCCTTTGATTTTGCAATTACTCACTCCAGTTTGATCAATCACAGAGCACAGGTTTTCCTGCAAATAATAGGCACTGAGAGATTTTATTCTCCACTAGAGCCTGAAACTCAAAAATTAAACCCTAATGGAAATAAATTTATTTTTATTAGCTATTTTAGCATCGACAACAGATTGTTTCCCACAGACACCCTCTGCTAATGGCTGTGGAAGGAGAAGCAGCTGTTGAATTCCTCCTGGGCAGGTACCAATTTATTCTCCTTGTTAATGGTGAAAGAATTCTCCTTACTTAAATTCTGCCTCAAAAAGGTTTCTGCAATCTGTTTGTTTGCTTTCCTGGACCTTACAATGCAAAAGGAGATTCTACATTCTCAGGAACAGTTGCCAGTGGCAACAGCCAGGAGTGAGACTGTAAATAAAGCCAATTTAAGGTGAGATCAAACACAACCAGCGCCAGGTGTCCTGGTTTTCTCTGCTCCTTCCCAGCTGCTCCTTTTACAGATTCCAAAGTAGATTGACATTGGATATTCAGGAGAAATTCCTCCCTGGGAGGTGCAGAGGCCCTAGACGGTGCCCAGAGCAGCTGTGGCTGCCCCTGGATCCCTGGCAGTGTCCAAGGCCAGGTTGGACACTGGGGCTTGGAGCACCCTGGGATCATGGAAGGTGCCTCTGTCCATGGAATGGGATGGGCTTTAAGGTCCTTCCAACCCAAAGCATTCCAGGAATCTACAATTTCATCAATTGCCCAGCTGGCACATTATTATTGTTTTTTGCTGTCCTTCTATTAATCTTTTCTGAAGCTCAGAAAGCAAATATGTACTCATTATTTTTCATTTCCTGCATCTTTTAAAATGAGTTTTGGGGTTTTTTTTGCATTTCACTTGTATTTCATTTCATTTCCTTACCAGTACTTGAAGGGGAGATGGTGACAAACCTTTCTAGCAGGACCTGTTGCAAGGGCTGATGGATTTAAACAGCAGCAGGGTCGATTTACATTGGATACAAGATAATATTTTTTACCATGAGGGTGGTGAGGCCCTGGCAGAAGTTGCCAGAGAAGCTGACATGACAAGAAAGACCTTGAGGAGCTGGAGCATGTCCAGGGAAGGGAAGGGAGCTGGGAAGGGTCTGGAGCCCCAGGAGCAGCTGAGGGAGCTGGGAAAGGGGCTCAGCCTGGAGAAAAGGAGGCTCAGGGGGGACCTTGTGGCTCTGCACAACTCCCTGACAGGAGGGGACAGCCGGGGGGGGTCGGGCTCTGCTCCCAGGGAACAGGGACAGGAGGAGAGGGAACGGCCTCAGGCTGGGCCAGGGGAGGCTCAGGGTGGAGATTGGGAAAATTTCTTCACTGAAAGGGTTTTCCAGCCCTGTCACAGCTGCCCAGGGCAGGGGTGGAGTCCCCATCCCTGGAGGGGTTTAACAGCCCTGTGGATGTGGCACTTGGGGACATGGGTCAGTGGTGGCCCTGGCAGTGCTGGGCTGGACATAAAGACCCTAGAGGGCTTTTCCAGCCTAAACAGTTCTGGGTAACTCTGGAGGACAAGGCTGTCAGAAGCAAAGGCAGTTGTGCTGGCCCTCCCCAGAGCAACCCCGGCAGGTGTGACCCGTCAGGCTCACCTTGCTGTGGGCCAGCAGCAGGCAGTTGGAGTGCTCGTGCTCGCAGGCGATGCCGTACTCCGGGAGCAGCCGCGCCAGCTCCTGCACGAAGCTCACCACCTCCCCGTGCCACGGCACGTTGGCCATGGTCAGGCTGCTGGCAGAGCTCTCCCCGCAGTAGGTCACACCCTGGGGACACAGGGAAAGAGAACAGTCAGCTCAGCCCTCCCCAGCCCTGGCAGTGCCGGCCACAGCAAACTCTGCAGCTGCTGGCTCTGCCCTCCTCATGCCGGATCCCATGGCAAGGTCACAGATTCGGAGATGGCATCAAAAATGGGTCCCTCCTGCAGTGAGACATCCCCAAGGCACTGTGCCAGGTGCCCCCAGCAGTGACACACAGGCTGGGCTTGATCCTGGAACTCTGCTTTAACAGGAGTCAAAGGCAGGATGCTCCTGAGTGACCAAGGGACCTTGGAGAAGGTCACTGGGGTTGGAAACATGACAAGTCTGGAAGAGTCTCATGGACAGCCCATGCCATGTCAGTGGGACACTCCCAGAGATCCTGTCCATGTGCTACAGAGGAAATGAGCTCTGGACCTCTTCCTTCCAAGCCCAGGCTGTGATTTCTGCCCTGTCCTCCAGTATCTGTACCCAAATCCAGCAGGTCCCTTGGTGGGCCATACCCATCCCATACACACAGAGGTGATGGGCCCCAGGAGCATCCCTGGGCACAGCAGGGACTGACACGAAGCTCAGCCCCTCCCTGGGGGGAGCACTGGAGCCTTGGGAAGCAGCTTTTAGGTTGTGCTCTGGAGGCACCCCCAGAACTGACCCCAAGAGGTGACACAGTTCAAGGACACCTCCCCTGCAGATCCCAGGGTGTTCAGGGAAATGGGGCTCTTGCTCCAACCCCCCACACCGCCGAGAATGGGCAGAGAGTCCGGAGCAGGACCCGCGTCCCTCTGTCCCCCACAGAGCCAGGACACAAGCACTGCTGCTCTGGGGGCACTGCTCAGGGAGTGGAACACCTCCAGCTCTCCCACAACCCATCCACCACCTCCAGCCTCCGAATCCCAGAGTCCCCGAGGCTAGAAAAGCCCTCCAGGATCATTGAGTGCAGCCTGTGACCAGTCCCCACTGTGCCACCCAGCCCAGAGCACCGACTGCTGTGTCCAGGCCTTCCTTATCCAGCCTCACCATTCTGGGACCAGCTGCTCCTAACTGAGAAATGTGATCACCTGAATTACAGATTTATTCTCAGCCATTACCTCAAATTTGCTTTTTCTTTTTTCTCTCCCTTTCTTCCTTTTCATTTTTCTTCCCTCCTATTTTTTTCTTTTTTTCCTTTCACTTGTTTTTCTCTTTTTCTTTCCTTTCTTTTCCTTTCTTCCTTCCCAATAAAATTCACTGAATTCTGGTTTAACCAGCGCATGACACAAAACTCTTTCACAGAACAGAACACTGTAAAACACTGAATGTTCCTTGCCCTGTAATTTGCCCCAAACCACAGGCAGGTCAGTGGGTGACAAGCACTCAGTGTCACTCACTTGGAGCGCAGACAGTGCTCGACTATAGGGTGTCCTTTAATGTCTGCTTGAAAATATTTCACAGCCAGGATCATGATCCATGTCAATTCCTCATAATCAAATAATTCACTGCCAATTTCCCAGCAATTAGTCTGCCATTGCTGAGAGATCACACACCAGATCCCAGGGCTGGTCAACCCTGGCACCCAAAGGGCGAACAGAACAAAGGGCTTTTCCTACAGACACCACCCAGCCCCTCTGCCACTCTCTGCCTGGTTCCAGCCCCTCTGCTCTTGGGCTGAGTTCTTTTATTCCAGTCACAAAATCCCATCAAGCACCAGCTTTTACAACACAGTTTTATGGATGGTTGTGTCTGGTCTGCTCATGGTTTTTCCCCCCTGGGAAGAACACTTTGACCTCCTTTAAATTTGCATCCAGGTTCATGTGTGGCATGGCCATGGCACCTGCTCTCAGCTGCCACCACGCTCCCAATCCCTGATTTACCTGCACACCCTGGACATGGAATGTACAGACACATCTTTGCCAACACTTTCAACCAGAGCACAATGCACACACAGGCTGCAGGAGCAACAGCCTGCTGCTAATTGGGAACTGTACAAGATTTGCAAGAAATTACTTTCTCACCATAAATTTATGAGAGACCCCCCCATTAATCTGCCCAGGCACCATAACTCAGAACCAGCCTGGAGGAAGATTGGCAGGGCACAAGCCAGGGAGTGCTCACCAGGGATGTACATTCAGGCTTTTTTAGCCCAGATCTGTAAGTCTGAACCCAGAGTTTAAACATGTTCATTCTCTATTAGTCAGTGTTATATCAGAGCAACCAGCCACACAAATCAGGGGTTTGGATCCCCAAAGTTCAGCTGGAGAGACACAGCAATATTCTCCCCACACTCATTATCCAGATTATGATTTGAGCAGCATGAAAAATGTATGAGTACAGAGAGGGAAAATTCTTCAGAAGCTCCAACATGATTCATGCTCTCAGTAAACTACAAAGATATCGTTTACAAGCAAAGACAGCACAGAGGCAAATGGAATAAGTGAGTGTTTGGCTGCCTGATTAATTCCCAGCACAAATCAGTGGGAATCAGCTTCCAGCACACCGAAGGAAAGCAGCTTTCAACTTCTCCAACTTCTTCAAACTGGAGTTAATTAACAGCTGATAGCACTTAAAACCCATGCGGAGTTGATGAGGGCGGTCACGTTCTGCTTTGCAGTAATACATGAAGACAGTTATTAAGACATCAAGAATTAAAAAGGAAATGATCCCATTGTTCACCCAGAGCTCTCTCCCCAACCTCCCTGCGGCAGGAACGGCAACGATGCTGCCTCTTAATTACCTGCTTAATAAGGGTGCTTTGAGCAGCCTAATCCACAGAGCTCTGGCCAAGTACCTTGAAATGCAGAAGCCTTTGAAAAGCATCCCAGCTCTTCATGGTTCTGCCAGGATGAATCCAAAACAACTGCGCTGGGCACGCTCTGAATTTCACAGAATCATGGAATGGCTTGGGTTGGAAAGGACCTTAGAGCCCATCCTGTCCCATCCCAGCCATGGGCAGGGACACCTTCCACTGTCCCAGGCTGCTCCAAGCCCCAGTGTCCAACTTGGCCTTGGGCACTGCCAGGGATCCAGGGGCAGCCACAGCTTCTCTGGGCACCCTGTGCCAGGGCCTGCCCACCCTCCCAGGGAACAATTCCTGCCCAATATCCCATCTATCCCTGTCAGTGGGAAGCCATTCCCTGTATCCTGTCATTCCAGGCCTCTATCCAAAGTCTCTCTCCATGTTTCCTGCAGGCTCCCTTCAAGTCCTGCAAGCTTCTCCATTCCAGGCTGAACAATCCCAGCTGTGCCAGCCTTTCCTCTCAGCAGAGCTGCTCCATCCCTCTGCTTATCCTGGAGCCTCCTCTGGACTCCTCCAGCAGCTCCAGGTCCTGCCTGTGCTGGGCCCAGGGCTGACTTTCAGTTGTAATGGAGCTGAGTGAGCACAACTGGATTGACCAGAGCCTTGTGCCAGGGTGGTTGCTGGTGCTGTGGGAAGCAAGGGAAGCACATTCCTGCCCCCAGGACCTGGCTCCTGCCCCGGGATGCAGACAGCCAGCAATCCTTTCAATCCTCAGGGCTCTGAAGGAAACAACTACAGCTGACAGTGCTTTGTCTCTCCACTCACACTCCAGACTTCCCAATTTAATTACTGAACAAAACAATTCTCTTCACCCCAAGCCCACAAATTATAAATTTAATTGAGTCTCGTGCAAATTAACAGAGAACAAAGTGTAGGCCAAGCTTCTGAGTGACAGAGACACTGTTTAAAATCTGGGGCAGCCATGACCCCAGACAAATATAAAAAGCCTCAACGCCCCGTTGATTGCAGTCTCTGCAATGAAAATGCTCCTGAGCTGAGCAGCAGCACTCCCCAAATTACAGCCACAAGGCCTCATGTACGTCTGCTCCTGCTGCAGTGGATTCAGCCAGGATTCAACTCCTTGGCTGCTTTTAATCATCACTTCCAAGCTGATTTAACAGAAGCCATCAGTCCTTTGTGTCACTTCAGTCTGCAGGGAGGGCTGGACATGGTTGTACAGTACAGCCCCAGTATCTCCCAGCAGCTCTCCAGACAGCCCACACCCATGGCTGAGGGCCAAGAGGTGCTGCACTGCCTGGAAATCTGCAGGGCTTCCCTGGAAGTGGAAACAATTCCTCCTGGGAAAGCTGAACTCAAACACAAGACCCAGCCTTTCATCCCAGCTCTCTAAATGAGAGAGAGAGAGAGGAACGGCCACTGCCGAATCACTCCCTCTGCTCCAGGGGCACAACCAGGGAATTATCCTGGGTGGAAAAAGTCCTCCAGAACGACCAGGTTCAACCTGTGACCGATCAGCCTGGAGAAAAGGAGGCTCAGGGGGGACCTTGTGGCTCTGCACAACTCCCTGACAGGAGGGGACAGCCGGGGGAGTCGGGCTCTGCTCCCAGGGAACAGGGACAGGAGGAGAGGGAACAGCCTCAGGCTGGGCCAGGGTGGACATCAGAAGGCTCAGGGTGGACATCAGGGAAAAATTCTTCATGGGAAGGGTGGCCAGTCTTTGGAAGAGGCTGCCCAGGGAAATGGTGCAGTCCCCATCCCTGGAGGAATTTAACAGATATATGGATGTGGCACTTGGGGACATTGACAGTGTTGGGGAATAGCTGGATTCAGTCCTGCAGGTCCATCCCAATTCAAATGATTCTGTGTTTCTTTAACAGCAAGTGGCCATTGCTGGTCTTTTTTTCAGGTGTGTGGAAATCATACATTGTTTGGGTTTATTCACAGCAGGCACCAGAAGGGGAGATTCAGCTCCACCTCTTCATCTAAATTCCAGCTGGGATGGCAGCAGGATCCTGAATGGGAGTTTGACAGGTGGGGGCAATCGCCTCTTGCTGCATGCAATTAAAAACTCATTAAGGCACAGCTCATGCTCTTCATTATTTTAAGCAATTAAATAATCTTTCCTGTTTAACATGACAGGAGTGAGCAGATTGGGATAGACACTTGCCTGTGGCCCTTCCTTGCACATGTTTACTTGGTCACTTCAATTCTGCAGCCAAGCCTCAGGCACCAGAGCAGGAGCTGAACCCAGACCAGCACCCTGAAATCGGCTGGACACCAAGATTATCCATCTACATGAACAAAATCAGCAGGAAAATCAGCAGGAAAAGAGCTTCCAAGTGGCTGAAAACTTTCACAAAGGCTTAGGAAGATTCTGTGTCATGACTTCAATCCCAGCTGTGTCCGAGTCCTACCCACAGACACTGTGGCATGGACAACCCTGGGACAAAGGGCCAGCCTGGCAGGTTTGGGTTTCCTCCTTAAATTGTGAGATTACAGGGAAGCAGGAAGGCTTTGCTCAGGCTGGAGCTCACACTGCTGCTGTGAGCTGAGTGACAAGGCTTCACTCTGCCCAGAGAAGCTGTGGCTGCCCCTGGATCCCTGGCAGTGTCCAAGGGCAGGCTGGACAGGGCTTGGAGCAGCCTGGGACAGTGGCAGGTGTCCCTTCCCATGGCAGGGGTGGCACTGGATGGGCTTTGAGGTGCATCCCACCCAAACGATTCTGTGATTCCAGAATTCACCCCCAAGATCAAGTCTAATCACTGACCCAGCACTGCTGAGCTCACCCTATCCCATGTCCCCAAGTGCCATGTCCAGTCATCTTCCACATCCCTCCAGGGATGGGGACTCCACCCCTGCCCTGGGCAGCTGTGACAGGACCTGACCTCCCTTTCAGTGAGAAATTTCCCCAAAATCCACCCTGAGCCTCCCCTGGCCCAGCCTGAGGCCGTTCCCTCTCCTCCTGTCCCTGTTCCCTGGGAGCAGAGCCCAACCCCCCCGGCTGTGCCCTCCTGTCAGGGAGTTGTGCAGAGCCACAAGGTCCCCCCTGAGCCTCCTTTTCTCCAGGCTGAGCCCCTTTCCCAGCTCCCTCAGCTGCTCCTGGGGCTCCAGACCCTTCCCAGCTCTGTTCCCTTCTCTGAACACAAAAATGCTGCACATCAAACAAACCTCTGGCTTTCAGAACCCAAAGAGGGCACCATAGCAAGAAAACGAGTTCTGGCACATTCCAGACCTTAAATACAACCATCAGCTCTGTACAAGTGTGACAGTGACACACTGGCATTAGAACAGATTAAGGCAATAAATCAGTTTGATGCATTTTTAATGACTCAGCCTCCCTTTACGACTGGCTTAAGTGGGAGAATGGGGTCCCACAGAGTTACAGCACTGTGAGGCACTCATGGAAATGAGAACAAGGATTAAGCCCTGCAAGAATCTAAATCTCTCTCCATCCACCCTGTGAGCCTCTCTGGAGCAACACTGGATTAGCTCCCTTCATCTGAAATGGACGTCATTTATCCCAAGTCTTCAACCAGAAAATCCCCAAGCTCAGACCCATTGTTGGGCAGAGCTTTGCAGAATCTCCTCATCACCCTTTGTTGGTTGGCTTTGAGCACCACTTTTTACTCTGGCACACTGAGGGGCTGGAGAAAAGAATGCTGAGGCCTATCCACATCCCAAATGTGCTTCATTCTCAAAGGAACACAAAAAACGACTTTTAATAAAAAATACCAAGTCTTTTGGGGAAAATTGTCAAGTCCTAAATGCTGTGTGACCACCACAGTGTGAGGCTGGACCCCAATGCCACCATCCCACTACTGGATTCTGGGAATGTCACCCAGCACCTCCCTGTCCCTCACAGGGGAACTGTGTTCAGAGCTCACAGAACATGGTTCAGAGAGCGAGATAAATCCCTGTCCCAGCTCCCACAATCTGGGTTCAGAGATCCATGAATATCCCTGGCCCAGCTCCCACAATCTCGGTTCAGAGATGCAGATAAATCCCTGTCCCAGGTCCCACAAACAGGGTTCAGAGATCCAGATCCCTGTCCCAGCTGGAAGAGCACCAGGAGTACACCTGTGACCACTCACTCATTTCCTTGGCAGAGCACTGCAGGATTTTTGCAGGGCAGAGCTCTGGGAAAGCAGGTCTGTGACGCTGAGGCAGAGGGAAAAGCAGCCCATGCCTTTCAGGAGAGATGTTTGCCCTGGAGAGTTCCCACTGGGTGAATCCAGTGCTGAAACATAACTGGCACCCGCCTCATCTCACTAACATTAATGCCGCAAGCAGAGCAGCCTGGGCAGCACCAGCCCCACAGCCTCTGCCCCATCCCTGCCCTCTTCTCCCTGGCAGGATCCTGCACAGCCAGGGAGACACCAAGGAAGGTGGAAAACCGAGGGGTTTTCCCCAAACCAAACTCAAGCTGGGATGAAGTTCCCAACTTCAGCAGCACACCTAGAGAGAAAATCTCCCCATGCTGAGAGAAGGTATCAAACCTCCACCGCAAAATCCAGGCTTTTTCTTCATAGCAACAGTAAAAAAAGGTTGAAAATCTTAAAAAAAAAAAAAAAGGTTACAAAATGAAAGAAAGTTTTAAAAAATTGTAAGAGAGAAGGAAAAGAGAAGATAAAGGAGAGTTCGGGAGTAACAGAGTTGCACAAACACAGAGCTGAGGGAGCTGTGTTGCTCTGCAGGAGCTGCTGGGGGAAAATGCTCAGAGCACTTGGGAAGGTGCCTTTTTTGCAAGTTTGTAACTTTTTTAACTGTCTCTACTAAATCGACTAAGCCCAGGATAAAGCCCCTCCTGCCCAGCTGTATCTCACTTCTCCTGCTGGCAGCCCTCAAATCCAGCCAAACACAAACACATCACTGAACTTTTCACCTTTCCCCTGGCAAAATTCGAGACCAGGATGGGAAGAACCCTACCCCAACTACCAGCTTGACCTGGAATATTTTGTTTCAGCTGTTAGTTGATATAAAGAAGGAATATCTATTTATCTTTGTTTCCACAGAAATACAAAAGAAGGCCAGAGAGTGATGATTCTGTTGGGCAGAAATCGAGGCTGGCTGGTACAGAGTTTGGTTTGTAGCACAGGGAAATCTGCTCCAAAAGCACACACAGGATACTACAAAACATTACCTGAATGTTAATTAGTTCATATTGACTAATATTAAAAGCAAGAGAGGAGTTTCTTATGCATCACTTTAGAAGAATTTTACTTACTCAGAAAGTTTAGACTAAAGGCAGGGGGAAAATGGGGACAAAACAATGAAAAATACTGCTGGAAAAACTAAAACAGCTCCATGCAGCTCACCTTGACCTCAATGAAGTCTGGTTTCCCAAGGGATATCAGGTCAGCATAAGCTTTGAGTTCATCCACATTCCAAGCTTTCACTAGGGTCAGCCTATAAACAGTGCGTTGTTGCTGGAATAAAGGAAAAATCCCATTAACATCCTATTCTGACCCAGGAACAAAGGAAAAATCCCATTGACATCCCATTCTGACCCAGGGAAGATATTCCAGCCTTGCACACAGATTCAAACAGGAAAAAGAAATTAAATCATTCTTTTATTCCAAGAACTCAGAGATTGAACCAAACCAGACCCAAACCTGTTCCTTCAGGAAATTTGTTCCACAGCACCTGGGCTGAGCCACCTCACAGCATACAAATCCTCCCTCTGAGCCAGACCTCATATCCCAGGCACTTTGTTTGTACAGGAGTTTAACTTAATGGCAAAATAAGCAAGAAATGTCTCTCTCGGATTGGCTTCCCCAGGCACAAAACCTCCCCATCAGTTACAGGTGTTTTAGTGCACCCAGCTGGATCATCTGGCACTGGGGACTCTCACAGAAACATGGAATGATTAATGTTGGAAAAGCCCTCAAGACATCAAGTCCAACCTTGACCCAGCAGTGCCAAGGCCACCACTGAGCCATGCCCTCAAGTGCCACATCCACAGGGCTATTGAACCCCTCCACCACCTCCCTGCACAGCCTGCTCCTGTGTTTGACAACCTTTCCATGAGAAATTTCCCCAATACCCACCCTGAGCCTCCCCTGGCCCAGCCTGAGGTCGTTCCCTCTCCTCCTGTCCCTGTTCCCTGGGAGCAGAGCCCGACCCCCCCGGCTGTCCCCTCCTGTCAGGGAGTTGTGGAGAAGATTCCCAGATCCAACTTCCTCTGGGGAAGGTGGCAGACAACAATTCCAGAACTTCTCTGCTTGGAGTTATTCTGATCTGTCCTCTAAGGGCTGCTCTCCAAAGGAGTCACTGGTGACAAAAGGCCTCTCAACCGAAGCACTTGGACAGGGAACAAATCCACTCCTCACATCTGCTTGTTTCCATCCTTCCCCTCCCCTCCCCTTCATCTTCTATTGATGTTTTATTTCACTTATTTTTGGAATTTATTTTTATTTATAGAGCAATTTTTCAGCAAATCTGCAGTTTGGATTAACTCCTTTGCTGTCCCTGCACACTGTGGAGTGGAAAATGCAAATGCTGATCCCCAGTGTGGGCAGCAGAGGAGGGACTGGGATTGTGCCCCTGTGCTCAGGTGAGACCCCACCTGCAGAGCTGCCCCAGCCTGGGCCCAGCACAGGCAGCACCTGGAGCTGCTGGAGGAGTCCAGAGGAGGCTCCAGGATGAGCAGAGGGATGGAGCAGCTCTGCTGGGAGGAAAGGCTGGGAGAGCTGGGAATGTTCAGCCTGGAGAGGAGAAGCTTTGGGGTGAGCTCAGTGTGACCTTACAGGGCCTGAAGGAGCTGACAGGAAACATGGAGAGAGACTTTGGACAAGGGATGGAGGGACAGGACAAGGGGGAAGAAATTCCTCCCTGTAAGGGTGGGCAGGCCCTGGCACAGGGTGACCAGAGAAGCAACATTTTAGTCCTTCAGAGCCTGTGACTGCCACCTCAGTGAATTCTGCGCTCCATATAAAAATCATGGTATCACTCACCTACCACCCATTTCTATGTGTTCCACAGGGGGAAAAGTCATTTCTACACCAATTTGCTATGGAAACCTTCCAGGTTATTTACTAAGAAATAACTAGAGGAGAAACAAATGAACACCAGGAGCATCTTCTTCCAAATACATCAAGAACTAAACCAGCTGACCTCTACCCGTGGCATTTAAGCAGATATTTAAAGAACAACAAATTCGTGTGATTTGAATGGATTGGCAAAAGAAAGGTCAAGAGACAAGCAGGAAATCAACTGTTAATTACTGAAGAGAGAAGAACAGTAGAGGAGCTAATACAGAAAAATAAACATGGTGTTTGCATATAACAGGGGAAGAAGAAAGCAGAGAGAAAAGATCTAAGGAGGAAAATCTACAGTGCACACACCCCATCAGTCCTGTGGAATGATCAGATACCAGCTAATGGAAACTGGCTCCCCACAGGGCAGCTCCCAGTGGGGAAGTGTAGCAGCTTCAAGGCACCAGTAAATACCAGTCTGTATTTTACATAACTGGTGCTGTTTCACAGCAGCCCCAGTGAAGGCAGCACATGCTCCCAGGCAGGGAAGTGGGGCTTTCTCCCATTTAAATCTCATTTACTACTCTCCAATTCACATCCCAGCTCATTTAGAAGTTTAAGGTCAAGGACTTCATAAAACTAAACATGCTATGAGTGAATTTAAAGGGCTTCTCCTCCCACGGCAGCGCTGACAAGGAATAACTCCAGCCTCTGTGTGTGCACCACTCCAACACCTGAACTATCCCAAAACCTGCACAAACTCACCACAGCTGGGCAGGGAAAGCAGGGAAGGAAACTGAAACTCTGCCAAAGGCAGACAGCCAACAGGTAGAAAAATCACAAATTAATCTGGAGAAGCCTCTTTCCAGAGGGCAACATCTCTGCAGTGTTGTTGAGCAGAGAAACGCTGGTAGAAGGCACAGATCAAAATGAGTACTATCCCAGAACATTATCTGGGAGCAATCCTTGCAGACTGCAGCAGTACAAACAGCCAGCCTGTGTTATTCATGGATTATTTGTATTTGTTGTACAATAGGGCCCCAGGAGATCCTCTCATAAGCACAGCAAAACAAGAAATAAAGAGCTTAAGCCGTGAGAATTTAACAATCTAAAGCATCAGGATATAAAAGCAGCCTGGGATGCTCCACACTCTGTGTTTCCAGGAAAAGCAGCTGTTACTCCACTCCAGTCATGAGGAGAACACAGAGGAAGGGCAGTTAGTGTGAGAACAACCTTTCAGATGGGTGGCAGTGAAGGATGTAGGTCTGGTTTATCTCTTTGTGCACAGACTAGCCTGGAAGGGAGGGGCAGTTCCAGGGCACCCAAAAATGCAAGTCAGTGTGGGGGGTCCAGCTCAGCCTCCTGTTCCTGAAAATCTTGAGGGCAAAAAGGAGGGCAGAATGAGCCAGGGGAACCCCAGCTTTTTCCAGGGAAAGAAATTTTCCCTTTGCACAATTCCTGCTAAAGTCCTTCCTTCCAGGCTACCCCAAGGAACACTGCAGCCCTTGAGTGTCAGGACAGGGCACAAGGGAAACACAGACTGACCAGGCTTAGGGGAGGATCCTGAGGATAAAGAATCCTTCCCTTGGGTGGATCTGAGATGCTGGTCTCAGCACACCCAGCAATGGTCCCGGCCCCGAGGCTGCCACAGCTCCAGCAGCATTTGGACAGCACTGCCAGGGGATGCACAGGGTGGGGCTGTTGGGGTGTCTGTGCAGGGCCAGGATTGGACTGGATGATCCCTGGGGGTCCTTTCAGCTCAGCAGATTCTGTGATTCCATGAAAAAGACCAAACCTTCTGTCTCAGGGTGTCTCATGCCCCAGTCCCACACCAGCAGTGCCCAGAGTCAGAGGCCAGAGCTCAGAGTCAGGATTGGGATCACCTTGCCATGTACACGGCTCCTTCCTTCTGAAGGCTCAGCTGAACCCCCAGAGGAGTCCCCAGGCATCCAGAGGAGTCCCCAGGCACCCCTGCCCCGCTCCAGCAGCTCCTGCTGGAACACACCAGACTGGGAAGCTCCCTGGTCCAGCTTGGAAAGCAATGGGACAGCTCCCCAGGGGACAGCTCCCACAGGACAGCTCCTCACGGGACAGCTCCAGCTCCCCAGGGCACAGCTCCCACAGGACAGCTCCCCACAGGACAGCTCCCCACGGGACAGCTCCCCACGGGACAGCTCCTCACGGGGACAGCTCCTCACGGGGACAGCTCCTCACGGGGACAGCTCCAGCTCCCCAGGGGA
>VXBB01002858.1:51137-114577 GCA_013399915.1 Illadopsis cleaveri | reverse complement strand
GGGACAGCTCCCCAGGGGACAGCTCCTCACGGGACAGCTCCCCACAGGACAGCTCCCCACGGGACAGCTCCAGCTCCCACAGGACAGCTCCCCAGTGCCCAGCCCGGAGCACAGGGGCAGCGCTAACTCTGGAGCCTGTTCCCAAGGCAGGGACATTATCCCTGGAAGCCATCCTCACATCCTCCTAGGCTTGTCACATGTACCAATGGACCTGTGCTGCCCGTGCAGGCTTTGCTGCTGGCCCAGCTTCAAAGGCACAGCTCTGGCCAAACCTCAGCCCAAGCCCAGGACACCACAACAGAGGACTCGGTGTCACTTTGACAAAATGCTCTCTTCCCGCTCCAATAACCACGAGGGATTTGGGCTGCTTCTTTTTTATCATTTCTTTTAAATTCCTTCCTCCTCAACATTCATCTTTTCCTAGATCAAATGTAATTATTCTTCATGAAACAGCCCAGGTCTAATCCCAGAAGGAAGAGGGAAGGGAGAACACATCACCTGCAAAGAGCACGATGCTGGAGGGTCATGGGCTTGGCTGGGGCAGAGGAGCAGCTCACTTCTCCAAGGGGAGCAGGAGAAGCATCTCCCTTCTCTGGCCAGGATAGCAAACCATCTCCCTTCTCCAAGGGGAGCAGGGAAACATCTCCAAGGCCCTCACCTTGGATCTGGTCACCTGAACTCACTCTTTTGTTCAGGCAGAGAAAAGTGTCCCCCTGTTTGGAAGTAAATGGAATTACACCCAGATTTTTGTTTCAGCGGCTGGCTTAGGCTCAGGTATCCTGAACACTTACATGCATTTCTTAGGTACAGATAAAATTATTTTATTGCCATTTCATCCACAGACTCCTCCACAGAAATCCCTATTTTTGCAGCTAATGAATCTCAACATTCTCAACAGAAACACAGCACAGCTGGATGCAAAAAGCACTCTCAGGGGGAGGAAATGATGGTGCAAACACTAAACAGAACCTGCCCTTTGTTTCACACAACTTCACACCCCTTTGCCAGCAATGGATGAGGAGCAGGAACCACTTCAAAGGCAGCTCCTTTCATCAGGATTTGCCTCCTCTCTTCAAGGAAAGGTTCCACTTGCAAACTCCCTCTATAACACATTCTCAGAGCTCCTGAGCTGGCAGGAGCCTCTCTGATCGTGGCACGAACAGCCCAAACACGGGCGGTGAGTGCAGCTCCCCGGGGTGGGAGCAGCCCCGGAGCTGCCCCTTCCCAGCCCCGCAGGCTGTGCCCCCTGCCCGGGTTATGCAACGGCTCCTGAGCGAGCCAGCGCTGAACAGAGATATCAAAGCAATTTTCACACTTGGAAATGACTTGTCACAGGGATGTGGATCCGGGGAAAAAAAGCCCCTGCAGCCAAAATCTCTTCCCCACAGCCAATAAGGAGCTGCTTTATGCAGAAACGTCACCAGGGAGGAAAGATCCAAAACACAGCCCAAGGCAATCTCAGATCCCAACACCCCCTTATTCCACGGCTTTCCAAAGCCTTCCAGTAAAGCTCAGAGACAGAGCCCCTCTAAAAGGGCTGGAGGTCACTCCTGCCTTTCCCAAATCCAGCTCTGCTGAGCTCCCAGGAGCTCTGCAGATCATAGAATCCTGGAATGATTTGGTTGGGGGGATGTTAAAGTGCATCTCGATCCACCCCTGCCATGGGCAGGGACACCTCCCACTGTCCCAGGCTGCTCCCAGCCCCAATGTCCAGCCTGGCCTTGGACACTGCCAGGGATCCAGGGGCAGCCACAGCTGCTCTGGGCACCCTGTGCCAGGGTCTCACTGCCCTGCCAGGGAAAAATTCCTGCCCAATCTCCCATCCATCCCTGCCCTCTGGCAGTGGGAAGCCATTCCCTGTGTCCTGTCGCTCCATCCCTTGTCCCCAGTCCCTCTCCAGCTCTCCTGGAGCCCCTTTAGGCTCTGGAAGGGGCTCTGAGCTCTCCCTGGAGCTTCTCCTCTCCAGGTGAGCACTCTCAGCGCTCCCAGCCTGGCTCCAGAGGTGTCCCAGACCTGGGAACAGCCTCCTCTGGACTCTTTGTAGGACCCATCACACTCCAGAGCACCATCAGTGAAGGCTCAGTGTCCTTGGAAGGATGCAGATGAATCCATTCCTCTGGTAGCCAGGAGCCTCCCTCCCCACACGCTCCTCTCTGCACTGGGTCCATCCATTACAGGAGGTGCCACCCCCTGTGACAGTCACAGGGCTGGGCAGGGCTCAGCTGAGCACATTGCACAGCACAGGAGGGATTTTCTTCCCCTCACAGCTGAACTCAGCACAGAGCACTGAAGTTTTCAGCTTCCTTTCTTCAGGCAGATGATCGTGAAAGCAAACCCTGAGCAGGCTCTGCTGTGTAGGAACCCACAAAAACACTGAGCGTTGTTCCAGCAGCTGCTATTAATAACCAGGTGAGAGCAAGTGCAGCCTTTGTCTCCAGTGCTAAAAAGGTGCTCATTAGCATAGGCTAATTAACACATTAACTCTGCTGTGAAACCCCAGCAAAGCTCAGAGCAGGGGGTTCAGTGCTTGAGAAGTCAGTGCTCAACCCAGGCTCCAGCTGAGGCTCAGCCCTGGGCTTCACCCAGGACCTTCCAGTTGTCCCCAGGTCATGCCCAGGATGGGGACAAAGCCACCCTCGCCACCATCACCCTCTTGGTGGACCCTGCACATTCCACCTCATATTAAGGACCTTCTTTGCCTCCTGTCTGGGTGTGGGGAAAAGCAAAACCAAATTACTGATACTCAAGTACTGGGGATGTGGATTTTCCATGATTCTGGAGTTTCTGAAGGTCCAAAACCTGGAGATGGATCACTGGGCCCTGTGTTTTCCTGCCTGCAGTGACCCAAAAACTCTGAGCTTAACTGGAATTGAGACATTTCTAATTTTCAGAGTCAGCCTTGAGTTTTCAGTCACACTACACTTCCAAAAGTGAGGTTTTCTTTGGATTTGGATAAACCAAGTTTATTACTGCACAAAACCATCAGAAAATTATTTGCTACGTGGGTATTACAAAAATGTGAAATATGGGTATTTAAACTAGGGCTCAGAAATGATCTAAGATTTGTGTTTTCAGGTATTTCTAAGCACAAAAGTATCTCTTTAAGTGCTCAATTTTTCTCAGCTGAGATTTAAAAACTTCCCTCAAAGCAGATGGAGTGGGTGGCACTTCTGCCCATGGCTGGGAGGTGGAAAGGGACAGTCTTTAAAGTCGTTCCAACCCAACTGATTCAATGATTCTGTGATCTGAGTGCTAATGCCAAAGAAACTGGGATGTTTCTAAAAGATAACCTCAAACTTATTAAAAAAAACAAACATAAACCCCAAACCAAAACACAAACCTGACACTACTTTTCCATGCAAAAGCCATTCCTATTCCTTGTGAGGTAATCAGGAAAAAAACCTCATTAGGGAATCAGAAAAAATACAATTACAAGGTGTTGTCCACATGATGAGGACTGGTCCTGCATCTTGTCTTGAACCTGGAGCCCAAGGCAGTCCCTTTAAAGCAGTTTTTAATTCTTTCAGCTTTAATATAAATGTGTAAGAACCAAAATTGTCTCTCTGAAGCATAATTATTGTGAGGAGCGAAGCCTGATCTCCATATGAAATTCCTTGTTCTTCCAAGGCCCTGAAGATAAGATGAAAACTGTCCTGAATAATAATTAGGAAAACAGCAAAGTTGGACTTTTGGTCTGCATCGGGTTTTTTATCAACCAACACCACTGCCCTGGTGTTCCCCCCAGCTCTGAAATCCTGCCTGGAAAGAACAAGAAAGTCCTGCAGTGAGATGAACTCATCAGCACTAATTCCCAATCTGGAATTTTACACCAGAAAAGGCTCTCAGCCTCTGCACAGCCCTGCAGAGGGCTTACACATTCCTGTGTAAGCACAGGAATGAGGGATCAGAACTGGAAACCAAGAAGAAAAAAACACCAGATTTCAGTCTCCTCCACACTTACTCTTCCTGTACTTGCTTGTAATCTACTTTATTGCTTCACACTTCAGCAGAAATTAATCAGATTATTGAAAAATCTCTAGAAATAAAACAAAGTACAGCAACAGCTTTGTTTTGAGAGCTGAAAATGTTGTTCTTAAGTAAATCCAAACCATGACTGTTCTTTATCCATTTTCCATGGACTTGGTTTTAACACACTTACCCTTGGAAATCAGCACCAACAACATTCCAGTGATTATTTCTTTCTTTTCCATATTACCAGTGCAGTTTCAAGGAATCATGTAAAATTTATACCCAGGGAAAAAGAAGCCCAATGCAAAGGAACTTAAAATAGAACAGCATGAAAACAGATCCTATCAAATCAGCAGCAAAACCCACTTCAAGCTTGCTGTTAAACAGGCTGAGATGGTTCTTTTCCCAAGAAAGGGTGAATGTTTGACTCCAAACAGGCAGGAAAAGCATCAGCAGGAGCCTGGGGGTGCTGCCCCCCGCTCTGTGCCACAGGGACAGCACTGCCAGGCTCCAGCCTGGGCCAGGAGTGGGAACAAAAACCGATTCCAGCAGCAGAAAATCTCCAGCAAGTTCCTGCCCGAGTCCCTGTGACTTTCACAAGACTCAAAGCAGCAGCTTGACAGGAAATGCTGCTGTGAAGGCTCCCAGGACAGGCAGGATCAGGACCTTTTCTGTCCCTGGGTTGGAGCGGCAGCAGCTGCAGCAGCAGCAGGGACCTGCCAGGCACATCCCAGGGGACAGGGCCTTGTCCTGCCCCAGCTGCTGCTCTGCCTCATGACAGGAGCTCAGCCAGCCCTGACCTTGGCTCCAGCCCTTCCCTCCCTCCCCTCGGAGCTGCTGGCTCCGGAGAATCCCCGGCTCCTTCCCTCTGACCACGGGGATGGTTCCTCCTCTACTGCCCCACAACAGGCCCTGCTGCAAGGGCACGGCCTGGGGGATACAGAGCAGGGCCTGGGGGGGAAAAGCCCTCCAAGGTCGAGTTCAGCTCTTCCCCCAGCACTGCCAAGGCCACCACTGACCGTGTCCCCAGGTGCCACATCCTCAGGGCTGTTCAGTATGTGCTCGTGTCTGGTCAGGTGTGGGAAAGAAGAGGCTTCACAGGGGGAAGAGCTGAAGGCAAAATCTGGGACTTCCTCCAGCCTCCTCTCCTTTCACATTCCCCAAAATGGTCCCAGACACAGCTCCACAGTCACAGCCTGATGCTCCATGACCTGGTGTCACACTCTTGGCTCCTTGTACAGGATGAGGGAGGTCTTGGCAGTCATGGAGAGGCACCATGGCAAAGCTGTCCCCTCACCATGACAAACCTGTCACCTCAGGGCACAGTCAGACCCCAGCAGCACAGGGAAGGCAGCAGAAGGACAATATTAAAGAATAAACTACAGGCTCTCCAAAGAAGGGGCTGGAGCATGTCCAGGGAAGGGAACAGAGCTGGGAAGGGTCTGGAGCCCCAGGAGCAGCTGAGGGAGCTGGGAAAGGGGCTCAGCCTGGAGAAAAGGAGGCTCAGGGGGGACCTTGTGACTCTGCACAAGTCCCTGACAGGAGGGGACAGCCGAGGGGGTCGGGCTCTGCTCCCAGGGAACAGGGACAGGAGGAGAGGGAACGGCCTCAGGCTGGGCCAGGGGAGGCTCAGGGGGATATGGAGAAAATTTCTTCACTGAATAGGTGGTCAGGCCCTGGCACAACTGCCAGGGAGGTGGTGGAGTCCCCATTCCTGAAAGGGTTCAAAACATGAGTGGATGTGTGGACAGGGCCAGTGGTGGCCTGGGCAGTGCTGGAGGAATGGCTGGACTCAGTTCCCTGGAGGCTTTTCCAGCCTCAATGATTCTGTGGCAAGAAGAAGCTGGCCTGTAACAACACATCAATGTGTTAACACACAGACTGGGAAATATCTAGAAAGGGCCCGAGTGTGGCACAGGCAAAAAAGGAAATGGGGCAGAAAAGCAGCTCAAAAAGAGCAGCTCAAACCCAGCCACACTTTAGGCAAAGGCTGAGGCAGGAACTGAACTTTCCCAGAGTCACTCCGGATCCAGGCCCGGAGCCCGGCCTGCCCCACGGCACTGCCAGCTGCTCAGGAGTTTTAAGCCATCCCAGTTATTTATACACCCAGCAAAGACTTGGATGCTTCCTCACAGATCTCTGTAGTTGGAAATCTCAGCCAGGAAAACAACTTCCCACTGAGATTTCCCAGAGGCCTGAAAGAATATTCCTCAAAATCGCTGTGTTTTGCTCGGCAATAGGGGATATAGGAAAGGAGAATAAACTGTATTTTAAATAACCCTGTAATACTGAAGGATTGAGGGGGTAACTGCAGGATCAGCCTGGAGGAGGGAAAGTTTTGGGGTGACTCATTTGTGGCCTCTCACCACCTGAAGGATTCCACAGGAAGGATGGTGAGGGACTTTGGACAAGGGCCTGGAGTGCCAGGACAGGGGGCACGGCTTCCCACTGCCAGAGGACAGGGTGAGATGGGATATTGGGAAGGAATTGTTCCTGTGAGGGTGGCACAGACAGGAGCTCAGCCACAGCCTGGGAAGGGGTGACTGTATTTATGGGAATAGTGACACTCATTATCCTGGGGAATAACAAACCAGCAATGCAACTTCCAGCGATGAAAGCAGAGATTAAGCTGCCATAAAAACATAATTACCTCGTTAAAAAACACTCTTGAAGGCTGTGAAGCAAATGATTTATATTTTTCTTCTGGGTTTTGTCCAAATCATCTAAAAATAAATCTGAAAGCCCCACCAGGATTGCTGAAAATCCTGCCCAGTTCACTTCACAAGGAGCAGTGTAAACAAGGAGTCGAACATAAATTTCTCTTATTGATTAAGCAATCCTTGCAAACCCAGTGCTCTTGTAAAGCCTTAATTCAAGAGTTGAGCTCTAAAAGAACTACAATGATGGGCTTTAAACATTTTAAGTGCCCATTCTGGTAAATAGGTGAGCTTGAGCTGGGGCTGAGAGAACTCCTGCAGGTGCTGGAGCAGAGCAGGTGAATGATAAAAATCACAACAAAGGACTTACTCAAATCCTGGGTGTCTGTGGATTCACAGTGCAAGGTGTGCTCCACCTGAGCAGCCTGCCCAAGGGATACCTGAAATTCCATCACCTCGAATTACAGCATTCCTTCAGAGACCCAGTGTCCATGAAACACCCTCAGATCCTGCTGCTTCCACAGCAAGCTGAACTCAGAGAGGCCAGAGGGAGATCAGAGTCCCCACGATTGTTAAGCAAATTCCAACCATGAGCCACAAGGACATAAAAGCAATGATGCAAACACACACACACTTGTACAGCTCTGTAAACCGTTGTATTCTATTATTTGTACTTATTATGGATCATCAACTCTCCAGTTCCAGGGCTCATCACCCCCAAACACTCTGCTGGGTTTAGCACTAAGCACTTACAGAGATCGTTTGCACTGCATCTCATTTGGTTCTTGCACCAAATCGATTTTGACCCCTTGTCCTGTCACTCTTTGCCTGTGTAAAAGTCCTTCTCCCTCCTTTTAAAAGCCCTTTTTAGGCCCTGGAAGGGGCTCTGAGCTCTCCCTGGAGCCTTCTCTTCTCCAGGTGAGCACCCCCAGCTCTCCCAGCCTGGCTCCAGACCTTGGAGCATTTCCATGGCCTCTCCTGGACCTGCTCCAACAGATTCCCATCTTTCCTGGTGAATCCTATGAATTACCACATTATAATCAGAATTATATGAATTTCTGTGAATTCAGTGAAAGATGCCCCAGCAGTTTTGCAGCTTCAGAAGAGACTCTGAATCCTTGTGCTGCAGTTCCTGCACTTCTCCCATTGCCAAATCCAACAGCAGCTTCACCCAAGGAGAAAACACAGGACTTGGCTCCCAAGCGCACAACCTGCATGACAACAACCCCCAGAGGGGTCACTGGAACAGCCATGGAAACCACAGATGTGCCACATGGTCTGGGAGGTCACAGCCAGCACTCAGAGCCACCAGCACATGGCCAGAGCCACCAGCTCCCAGCTCCCCATGGCCTGGTGGGGGTGGACAGGAACAGGGCCAAGGCACCCACATCCCCATGGAACAAGGGAAGCAGCATCCCCTGGCATGAGCCTGTTTATTGCCCAAAGTCACCCTGACAAAGGAAGTTTGGGGTCTCTGTGACCCAAAGGAGCTGAACTGGGGGCTGAGGGAGAAGATCAGCAAGCAAGCACTGAAGGCACAGCCATGCCCTGAGCTCTGCTGCCAATTCCTGCTGCAGGATCCTGCCCTGAAGGCCCAAATGAATTAATCAGGTCCAGTCCCCTTGGAGTCAAGCCCATGGGTTTCACCCTGGGGCAGGAGAACCTCTCCAAGCCCATCCATAAGACACGTGGCACTGAAGAGCCCTGGGCACTCTGTCCATGTGTCCAAGTGTCAGTGCAAGCCTGGATCCAGCATTCCAGCCCTGGCATCCAAGCACTCCTGCACACAGCCCATCACAACCACCCTTCAGGAAAGGATTTTTCCTCTCTCCAAAGCAATGTCTTCCTGATTTTCCCTTTCTCAAACCCAGGAGTGTGTTCCCACCATCACCATATTCCCAGAAAATCCTTTCCTTGTTTGCAGTGCTTCTGTCTCAGTTATGCACTCCCCATCCCAGATGAGCAAACACATCACTCCTGCAGATGCTTTGTCAACTTGTCTTTCCTGAAATGTCAAATGCAAGGATCCAAAGAAATGGATTCAATGACCCAATAAATGCTTCTCACCTGACTCCTCGTGTGAGAGCTGTTGGTGATCAGTGAGAGAGGAGAGAAATCCAGTTAGTGCATTTAGCAACTGGAGTACAGTGCCCTGGCCTGCACAGGCCCAAGCTGTGCCATTCAGCACCGTTAGCTCAGCTTTACAGGCTGAAATAAAACCTTAGTTGAAAGCAAAGTGCAGCCCCAAGTTTCGCCTGTTGCCACAAGCAGAATTTTAGGTTTGTTCTTTCCTTCTGCAGAGTTCCCATAAAAACACACACAGGCTCAGCCTCCTCAGGGGGTCTGTCCATGAAAACTGCTCTAGTTCACAACCAGAGACTGAAAATGTGACCAAATGTCCCCACGGCCATGGAGGCTGGTGAGGGAGCTGGGAGCTCCCAGAGCCAAGCCAGGGAAGGCAACAGCCCTTGGCTGGTGGTAATAAATAACCTGGAAGGGGAACAGAGACCAGTTTGAACCAAGCTCCCTAAAAGCCAAGGCTGACATCTCTCAGGCAGCTTCTAGAAGAGCTCAAGGCAAAGGAGAGATGCTCTTTAACAGAGGGTAAGAATTGCAAATGCTCCCTACATGTTCAGCAGCAGAAAAGCTGGGGAAGACGGAGAATGTCTGCTGCCTGAGGAGGGAAGGGATGAGTGCAGCTGCAAGAGGAGGAGGAGGGCCCTGTTACTTCTACTTCCCAAGGCCAGGGGAGGGGGCAGGGGTGCCCTGTCCCAACCCCGAGGTGGCACTGGGCACTCTCTGCAGCCACGGCCAGGAGCAAACAGTGCCAGGCCCAGGCAGGAATGAGAGGAGGGGCTTCACCTGGGATCACGGACTGAGAGAACACGGATTGCACCCCCTACCTGTGCCTCGGGGCTCGCTGGGTGGCCACAGAAGCCTCTCTTCCCCCAGCCTCACCCTCTGCCTCCCCAGCACACAGGACAGCTGGAATAACACATCCCTTTGACTGGAGCTGTGCTATGAACATTTCTCCCCTTCCTTGCCTGCAAGCAAACCAGGAGGGACTGGCACTGCCAGAGAAATGAGATTTCACTCCCTCAGCAGCCAAGCATCTTGCTGAAGCCTGGTTGGAATTGCTGTGAGGACACTGAAAGGACAGGATGGATTTCAGAGGCAATAACTTCATATTAACATCATACCTGTGCCACACTCCTCAGGCTGCATTGCCAAAGGCTTTCACCACAAGTCTCATTAGCAATCCCATTAAAACAAGAACACAGCTGGTGAGAGCATTTACTGTGCAGAAGAGTAAAATTCTTCTAAATTTATAGTGACAAAATTGATTACTGATTCTACATCTGTTGCAGATTTCACATTTAAATTCTCCTTAGAAAGTCCCTCAGCTCAGAAATATCAGACATGGCTCCCCTCCCCCAGGAGCCACATAAATCATCTCCCTGCAAATCAAATCTGTCTTTTCATAAAAACAATTGTTCCTGTCATTTATTACATAATAATCAGCAATAAAACCTGCTGAGGATGTAACTCGATGTATTTATGCTGTTTGTAATCACACAAAGACAAGGGTAACTTGGAAGACAGGGTAATGTTGGGAAAAACAAAAAGAGTTAAGTAAATAGCAGCAGATGCAAGGCTAGGAATGTTTAAATATCAAACTGGTCTCTTCATCACCCAGGAATGCAACAGGAGCTACCTGTGAGCAGTGTGAAAATGCAGACCCAGAGACAGTAACAGGACATGTTTTTCTATCTCGTGTTTTTGTATCTTCCCCTGGATAAACCATTCCTAGCACCTGCCAGCAAGGAATATCCAGCCACCAAACCCAAGCACTGCCAGTGTGTGATATCCCAGCACAGGCAGAGGGAACCAATTCACTTCTTGATCTTTTTTTTATAAAGGAAAAAACCCAGGTGTCTGTTCCACTTCTCCCAGCGAGCCTTGACCCTGGTTCTCCAGGAAATCCTCATCCCCTTGAAGGAGAGAAAGAGTGAGGGCAAGGTTAGATCCCAGATCTGCAGCAGTGTTGTGTGTGATGTCCAAAGGCACAAGTGTGAGATCCTGTCAGTGCCAATGAGCTGCTTCCTTTGCTTTGTGACCCTCCTGGAAGGACAGGAAGGATGAGGTTCTGCTCCATCATCAGTTCCCACAGTGCCACACCATCCCACTAACCTGCAGGGCTGATTCCCGCTCTGTGCATGGCTCCAGTCTGTTTGAGAGAACATTGGCACCCAGCCCCTGCAGGTCCCAGCAGCTCAGCTCTGCCTGCCTGGCTCTGGCAGCACAGCAAGTCCTGCCAGGCCAGCCCCTGCACGGGACAGGATTCATCATGAGGAACTCAAGGAGGTACAGACAGAGGAGGTGACACCACTCCAGGGCTGGAAGGTGTTCCTCAGAGCATGAATGACAGCATGGACCTTCAGCCCAGAGCTCAGCAAGCCCATGGACACCCATGGACCAGCAGCCACTTGTTCAAGAGCTATTTCGCTCACCTCAGGTCAGGAGAGGCATTCCTGGCAGTTCAGGGAGGAATCCTGCCCCTCTGCCCAGCCCNACCAGTGACCCTCTGTGCTCCCTTCAGGCCTGGCCCAGCCTAGGGTTCTGTGAAGGCAAAAAGCCCCCTCAGAGCTGCTGCCAAGGGATGTGAACCAGGAATAGGACACATGCTGCTCTGTCCATCAACATCTTCTATCCAGCTGTTCTCCCAGGGTTGGGTAGAAATCCATAAGCACTTTGTCACACTGGGTCACTGCATCCGCATTCCGTTTCTCAGCAGAGGATTCCCATTTGTCCTAGCCAACATCCCTATTGCTTGGGAAAACACTCAATGATTTATGGACAACAACCAGGAAAAATTCCCAAAGCTCCTCAGCCTACAGAACTTGGTCCAGTCACCCTGAGGGAAACAGAACAAACCAAACACTAAAGGACTCTGAATCTGACTGGGGGGGGATGAGAGTCCACAGACCATGGGCTGTTTTCTTGCTCAGCACATGTGGTTAAAGGTATTTTGGAAAAAAAAAAAATCAACTTGATACTAAAATCTCCAGGGACGGAAAATCTCTCCCTTCCCTCCTGAGCTGGACCCTCATCACTGGTTTGCAACCCATTCCTCATTGGATATGGATCAGGAAGCACAATGGCTGGAAGAAACATCTTTCAGCAGAGACTTCTCATCCTGATGATAAGGATTCACAGCCTCAGTGCCTGCTCCAAGCACTCGTCTGTCAAGCCAAGTCACCTCTCAATCACTCTCAAAAACTCAAGGCTGTCAGAGGATGAGGCTCCAAAACTCAAATGTGGTGTTTGGGAAGGGCACAATCTCAATTGCACATGCTCACGTCTTTCTCTAGAAAGGGGTAGAGGATTCAGGACAAGAAACAAAGGGAGCCTTCAGGAGTCCACCTGCTGTTTAACACAAACTCCTCTCTCAAAAAGTGTTTCTCAGCACAGAAAATTTAACATGGAGATCATTTGAATGAGAGCAGCTCTAGAAAGGATCAAACTTGCTCCAAGTAGCAGTGGACAAAGCGGGGGTGGTTCATGTTGTTTGCTGCAGAGAGAAATAGCACAAAAGCGTTTTATCTTTTATTCCTGGGCTTCCTTTGAAAATGGATGTTGCAACTAATCCCCTACATGTTGGATGAGGCTGTCAGATCATCCTGGGAACAATTTGTTATTAAATTCACTCTTTTACTGAGGCTCAAGAACTTTGTGCAGAAGTTCAGTCAAAAGCATGAAACCCATTATCAGCACAACTGGCCAAGGCCAGGCTGGATGGGGCCCAGAGCAGCCTGGGCTGGTGGAATGGATCCCTGTGAGCTGGAATGAGGTGAGTTTAAGGTCCCTTCCAACCCAAACCATTCCAGGATTCTGAGGTTCTATAACCACCTCACTGGGGCACGAGGTTTGAAGCCCATCTTTGTCTAGGCCCTCCCACATTTAACAAGACCTGGGCTTTGACTGGAGGAAAGAGAACAGCCAAGCCAAACATCCTCTCTCCTTTCACACTTAAAACCATGTCCTTCCCTCTTCCTTTCTCCCACTTCTCCATCTGGATTACCAAACCAGAGGATTATTTTGCCACCACCCACCCCTGCAGCCCCAGGCAGGGAGTGAGCAGGACCAGCACCTCCCAAATGCCACAAGGGTGAGCACAGCAGGTACAACTTGTGTTCCTATAAACTACCTTTACCCACTTCTATTTTTCAGTGTGCCCAGCTCAAAGCTGCCCATGACTGCTCAGCAGTGACTCAGATGAGCTGCACTGCCAGCTCCTCTCGGCCTCACAATGACTGAATCAGCCTGGAAGGTTCGTCAGGCACTGGGAAAAATTGGGACTTGTATTTGTTTCCAGATAAATTAACATCACCTTCCCAACACAATGCAGCAGCATTCCACACCCAGCCTGGAAAAGGGCCTGTATTTCCCAGGAATTCTGAGGTGCTTTAGCTGCCACCACCTCCCACGTTTCACAGTCCCATAGAACAATTCCTGCGAGTTCAAGTTCAGGGCAAGGCAGCTGGGAGAGGAACAGAGTGGTGCTGCTGCCCAGGAGCACTCGGGGGTTTGGGTACCAGAATCCTGTGTTTGGTCAGTGCAGGGATTGTCCCCTGTGCTGGCACTGCTGAGGCATCTCCAATCCAGAGTCAGCTCTGGGCCCTCAGGACAATGCAGACCCTGAGGGGCTGGAGTGTGTCCAGGGAAGGGAACAGAGCTGGGAAGGGGCTGGAGCCCCAGGAGCAGCTGAGGGAGCTGGGAAAGGGGCTCAGCCTGGAGAAAAGGAGGCTCAGGGGGGACCTTGTGGCTCTGCACAGCTCCCTGACAGGAGGGGACAGCCGGGGGGGTCGGGCTCTGCTCCCAGGGAACAGGAGACAAAGAGAAATGGCTTCAAGCTGTGCCAGGGGAGATTTAAGCTGGCTATCAGGGAAAATTTCTCCATGGAAAGGGTGGTCAGGCACTGGAAGGGGCTGCCCAGGGAGGTTTGGAGTCCCCACCCCTGGAGGTGCCCAAGGAAAGCCTGGATGTGGCACTCAGTGCTCTGGTCTGGTGACAAGGTGGGCATCAGGCACAGTTTAGACTCGATGGTCTGGGAGGACTTTTCCAACCTCAGTGATTCTGGGATTAAGAGAAAACAGCAGCTTCCCCAAGAGTTCCTGCTGTCCCCATGTGTGATGCTGCCTCGTGCAGCTGAGCAGGGCTGGCAGAGCAGGGTTTTACCAACTGGAACAACCATTAATTGGCTCTTGTGTTATCAGTGTTTCAAGGACCCTTCAAAGTGCAGTTGCTTGGAGGAGAAAATGCACCTGCTAGTGGAGCTGCTTTCTCCTCTGCTCTTCACCTTGACCAGGGTATTTTTAGCTGTATGGACAGACTTGCCAATACTTTCACCTTCAATTGTTTGCAAGGAAACTTCTCCCAGTAATGAACACTCAGGGTCAAGAGAGGCAGCAGGAAAGAAATGATGGGCAAAAGCAACTTCCCAAAAGGCTTTTTCAGTATTTTGTGCCTTCAGTATTTTAGCTCCCCTTCTTCCCACAGATTTCCCTGCTCACAGGGAATTTAGTTTGCACTTGATTTCAATACCCTCAGAGTCTGGCCTGAGGTTTTGCACAAGAGAGCTGTACCTCCCACACAGAGCACCTGACCACGCTGCCCACGTGCCTTTGCAGCAGAAAGTGCCACTCAATTCCTCTGAGTCTCACAGATCCACTAATCTAAGTTCATTTGGCAGAGAATGGTTCAACACTGTCATCTGAGAAGGCAGGAAAACTCATTATTCCAACAAAATCTCATTATTCAAAGGCAACAGTCTCTCTTGGCTGTTCGTCCCAGCAGGTAACGTGTCAACGTCTGCCAGATCAGTAAACACAGCCCTGGCTTCCATCAGAGCCCAGGAGCAGGAACAAGAGAGGCAGACATGCTCGTGAGGCACTATTCTTATCCATTCATCTGCTGCTGGGCCCAGAAGAGCTTCATTAATTACTCCAAAACTCACCTGTCACACAGAGCCTGAGCTGACACCGCCCCAGGGCCCCAGGTCACTGCTCAGGTGAGTCCAGCACACACAGGGCAAAGGCTCCCCCCTGCTGCTATGCTCAGATCCCATGGGTTGGGTCAATTTTCCAGAAAAAAAGCAGATTTCTCTGCAGCAGGAGGGCGACAGAGCGACCAAACACCAGTACACTCATTTTAAATGTCCTTTATGTGCTCCATTTCAAGGGAGCCTCTGAGAACCAGCAACACAAGGGATTTACAACTCTTCCCTGAATTTCCAGCTTTCCTTCAGCAGCCTGTACTTAGTGTAACCCCTTTGTTAGGAAATCTACTATTTGATAATCCCTTCATCCGTCACAGCACCTTTTATTCACAGCGTTTACTGCCCCATCTGACACACACATTCTGCTCTGGAAAACCACTCAAAACTGCTGTACTTCACACACCTGAATGCCCCAACCATGGAAATATACTCCCAACACACCCAGAACCCACTCCACGGTCCATCTTAAAGCCTCTCAAGTCTTCTACTTCTGCAGAAAGTAGAAGCAGGTAAGGTGAGAAGATAGAAAAAAGGGGTGGTCAGTCAGCAAAGTGTAGAAGGAAGGAAAAGGCCATTTAAAAAATCCATTCTTAAGTGGGTACCTTTTCAGCCAAGGCCTTTAAGCTGTCTAGAAACCTCTGCCAGAAGTCCTTGAAGAGGGGTCTGTCAATCCTCCTCAGGCTGTCCTTGGTGCTGGCATCCACACTGACATAGAGCTGGGTCACAGGCTCCAGCCTCCTGCAAATGAAAAAGGGAATTGCTGCTCTCACAAATCTGCTGCTGGAGTTTGTGTTCTCCTACACAAGCAGGAACAGGAACTGGACAGTATTTCCACGGAAAGTTCATCTCTGCCAAGTGACCATCAGCAGCAGTAAGGTGTTATAACCTCAACAAACACCCCCAAAGCTGAGAAATTACACAGCCCTTGGCTGACAATTTCATTGTCATTGTCATTTCCTCCCTGCACCAGGACAGATTTCACTCCCATGTAACACATTGGGAAAGGCTTCCCAAAAGAAGGAGTTCAAGTGAGACATGGAGAGGTTCTGCAATCCACAAAGCTCTGCCCTTTCTTCACAGCCTATTTGGACCTATTTGGGCCTATTTCCTATCTGGAAAAATCCCATTCAACAGAAATGGACAGGAGGAATTTCTCCATGGAAAGGGCGGTCATGCCTTGGTGGGGCTGCCCAGGGAGGTTTAGAGTCCCCAGCCCTGGAGGCGCCCAAAGAAGGGCTGGACATGGCACTCAGGGCTCTGGGCTGGGGACAAGGTGGGGATCAGGCACAGCTGGGACTCGATGACCTTGGAAGCTTTTTCTAACCTCAGGGATTCAGTGACTCTAAATTCAGCCAGTTCCTACTGCGGGACATGCTGAACTCCCCTGACCTGCAGCAGGATCATCAATGACATTTTTGAAGGGATCTCAAAGCTGTTTAGAAAATAAACCCCCACACAAACCACTACTCCTTCCAACTTCACTGCCAAGGCTCTTATTCCACAGAAATCCTGGAGCAGAGCCTTTCTGGTCACAAGTGCTGGTCCCAGCACCTGGGAGCCCAACACTGGGAACTCCTGAAGGGACTAAACGTCCTGTGCTGTGGGAAGAGCCTGGGTGGAGTCTGATCCCTTCCATAAATGCCAAGGGAATAAAAGAGAAGCAGCAACACCACAGTCCATCAGCAAAAGGATCAAAGGGATTAAGAACAACCTAGAAAGGAGGTCCCTTGGAATCCCAGGATCACTGAGGTTGGAAAAGCCCTTCAATATCAGCAAGCCCAGGCTATGCCCAATCCCTGCCTTGTCACCAGCCCATGGCACGGAGTGCCACGTCCAGGCCTTCCTTGGGCACCTCCAAGGGTGGGGACACACCTCCAGGATGGAGACAAACCCTTTCCACTGACAGAAGTGACAAAGGCAGTGTTACACACCCACCCCTCGTGGCATCTCCCACCCTGGGGGCTGCAGCATCAACAACCATGTCCCAGTGTACCACAGAGCTTTCAACATCTGGGGGCAGCATTTTGGGATTGTTTTGTGTCAAGTCTGTAATGAGCAGGCACCAGTCCCAGCTTCATTTGGCTCTCTAGAGAAGATGACAAGAAATCAGAAGCTATTGTTCAGCTGCCAAACAGTGCCACCTAAAAATACACTGTCACCCAAAGGTGACAGAGCGACAAGAACTGGCCAGAGTGAGACTGACCAGAGCTCTTTGTGTCCAGAAAAAATCCACTTAACGTGGACACTCAACCAACCATTGGAACACATTCTCTGTGTGTGTATTTAGACAGCAAAATGAAATAATCCAGTACAAACTGAACATTTCAGGTAAAAATCTCAGTTTTGTAAACAAGTTTGTCTGGACTGGCAGCCCAAAGCCAGACTCCAAAATGACCAAATGTTCTGGGCCTAAGTGGATTGAAGTGCTCAGTTTCCAGGAATACTGAGCCAAACTCTTTCTTTACTCAGTGCTGTCTTTGCTTAATTAAAAGGGGCCCTAGTGAAGATGGAGCAGGTGCTTTTCAAAAGAGGGGCTGAGAAAAATCATCTCTTCTCAAACCCAGGGACAGGCAGGAGCCCAACTCCCTGTCAGCATGGGGAAAATGAAGGAGTAAGAAATGATCCCAGGGAGGGATTTCAGCCCCAAATGGTCTACAGGAATGGTCTACAGGGCTCAGCATGGCTGGGAATCAAGCCCGGGGGAACAAGGGGGAACAGGAGAGAGGGCAGCCATGGGAGCAGTGAGACCACTGGACACAGCTCCAGTGCAGAAAAGCAGCAAATCCAGCTGTGTGGCACCAGGATATGGATTTGGGGTGTGAATTTCCAAGTTAGCTCAGACACCTGAGGTGAAATCCAGGAGACCAAATGCATGGCATTTACACATAGACGTGGGCAGAAATCCTGCGCTGAAATTTTCAGCTGAGCTGTGCCACTCAAATAAATTGACTTCAGGCCTCCAGCCCTGAGGTGGCTTCACCAGGCACGCAGGACAGAGTCCACAAGCACCAGGAACAGCAACATCAAAAATGAGCATTTGCTGGAAAGCATTAATAATCATCTGCTCATTATTGGTATTATCATTGATCATAAAGGCAAACCCACACACCAGGGTTGCTCACAGCCATGGATCAGAGACAGGAGCAGGTATGGGTTCAACAGGAGCTCACTTGGTATAAAACCTCCCTCAGTTTATTGTGAGCCTGGGGCAGGTGAAGCTGCAGCCCAGAGAGGAGAAGAATGAGAGCAAGGCACAGGAAGCACTCACTGGAGCCCCTGTCCTGAATCCAGCAACACCCCAGGCCACGCTGCCCTCTCCCAGGGGGTGGGAGGGATCTTAAAGCTCATCCCACCCTAGGCAGGGACACCTTCCACTGTCCCAGGCTGCTCCAAGCCCCAATGTCCAGCCTGGCCTTGGACACTGCCAGAGATCCAGGGGCAGCCACAGCTGCTCTGGGCACCCTGTGCCAGGGCCTGCCCACCCTCCCTGGGAACAATTCCTGCCCAAGATCCCATCCAGCCCTGCCCTCTGGCAGTGGGAAGCCATTCCCTGTGTCCTGTCCCTCCATCCCTTGTCCCAAGTCCCTCTCATCTCTCTTGCATCAGAGGTCACCCTGCCTATTGCAGGATGAACTTTTTAACAACAGTTCCTCTGCTGACAGCTCAGAAATGAGCTGGGTGCCTACTTCAGTTCCCATATTAAGCAAATCATCTGCTTTGATGAGCCAAAGATCAGTTGCAATTTTTAAGACAGCAAGACTAGCATTTTATCCCCTTCATTTTTGTTTCTTTTTAAAAAGATTCAGCAGATCCAAAAAGTGCAGCTCCAAAATAGTGTGTGTGCTCTCTTTTTAACCTGCTATATTTAGGAAAGAGCAATTTCTATCTACCAGGCACATAATACATGACTTAAAGTAACTTGATTACACAATTATTCAATCATTTGGAATGCCTTTGTAGTGTATAATTACTCACTCCCAAACTGCCTGCACTCCTCCCTCAGTGCCAGATTCAGACCACGAGGAGTGCAAAGGAAGCTGTCCCAGGAGCACTGACACAGAGGAGGTGCTGGAATGAGCTGGGTGACACACCAAGGCCACCCTGCCCACAGCTCTCACAGCTCCAGGGCTGGATTTGCTGCTGCTCTGAACTGCTGGGATTCTGAGGAGCCTCAGCCTCCCTGGAGCCGCATTTCCCCACATGCTGCACTTTCTTGCTACGCTGCTTCAGACTTTGGTAACAGTAGCCTGGACGCTCCAAAACATCAGAAAAAGTAATTCTTTCCCTTTGTAAAGACTCTGAAAGAGTTCATTAAAGAGTCTGAAAGATTTCACTCAAGTCCCTCTGAGGGAGGTTAAGTGGATCCCACTTTGCTGATGAACATGTGCTTGTCACCCCTCCTTATCCTGCTGGGAATGCTGGGCTGGACAGAGCTTTGGGTTGAGCCTTTATAGCTGCTCCTCTGGAGTCAGAACAAAGATCAGCCCCAAAAGGCAATCTCTGAGCTCAGTGCCCGGCACTGGCTGGCAGGAGGACAGAAGTTATCCCTGCCCCAGGCACAAACCACAGCTCACTCACTGCTGCCCTCCTGCCACACCTTCACAGGTGCCACATTCCATCTTCTCCACTTCCACCAGCAATCACAGTTTGTTTAGGAGGTACAGAAAAGAAAATCAAACTGAGGGGGAGAAAGGGATGAGAAGGAGCACAGGGAGATTGAGGTTAAACTCAGATGCTGAGGGAGATTTTTCATTGCCAGTGCTCGTGCAGAGCTGACTCTGGGGGGCCGCTAAATGGGATTAGGACACAGGTCAGCACTGCAATGTTTCAGAAGTTTAGTAGGAATTTCCTGCAGCTCCTACCTGATCTCCTCGGGGAACTGAGCGTTGGTGACCAGGAAGGTGGAGATGCCGTGCTGGTGCAGGAGCCTCACGAAGCGGTTGATGTGTGGGTACATGATGGGCTCCCCCACCAGGGACAGGGCACAGTGCTTCACTGCCAGGGCCTCCTCCAGGCGAGCTGCCTTCACTCCTGACACGCCTGGGAAGGGGAGAACAGCCCTAAATCAACAGTGGATGGGACCTTGAGCAACCTGGTCTGGAGGAAGGTGGCCCTGCCTGTGGCAGGGGTCGGAACAAGATGATTTTAAGGTCCCTTCCAACCCAAACCTTTCTGTGGTTCTGTAACAAATCCCCCTCCCAAAAATCTGTACCCAAAACACACCCTGGCACAAGAAAGGCTGAGAAGAGCAGCTGGAGCCCTCCCAAGGCAGAGGGAATCAGGCCACAGTCAGGGTCCAGGGAGCAGCTCTGCAGCACCTGGAAAGCAGCAGCACCCAGAGCCTGGGGCTGGGTGTGCCCTGGGCACTGCTGAGAGCCATGTGCAGGTAACACCTGAGCCAGGATTAAACATATGAGCCAAGCTCTCCACCGCTGGGACCTCAGGGATGCTGCTGAATGCTGAGATACAAACAAACACACAGGGCAGCTCAATGCCACTTCAAGCAGGTGTGTTAAGGAAGCAGCCCAGGTCATGGCCGTGCTGCTGCTGGTCCCCATGGGCCTCCAGGAAAAGCAGCTCCTGGAGGAGCCAAGCACAGCTCCCCAGGCACAGCAAGGGACTAAATCCAGACTGGAAACACAGAACATGCAGCTCCACAGAGGATGTGATCAAAAGAAAACCCAGTACATGGCATGGTCCTGAACAGCCAGAGACCTTTCAGAAGGAAGAGGAAAACACAAGGAGATCAAATGTAGCATCCATGTGAAAACACCACCTGAGTCCCACTCCTGAGGCCCACGGGAGGGAGGGGAGCTGGAAGCTCCTCCAGCCCACCCACACCTGACCAGGTGCTCAGGACCCCGGATGAAATCAGCTGCCTCCAAACAAGCTTTTGTTCCAAATCTGTCACTTCACATTTCCCTGATGTGCTTTGATGTACTCGAATCCTATCTGAGGCTTTAGACTGGGGGCTGGTCTGTTTTAAAGATAAAAAACAAAGCCTGGAGTGTGAATCCAGGTCCTCAGCTCTCCTCTCGTTGCCTTGACGCTGCAGTACAGAAAATTACAGCTCTGCTGCAAAGCCCAGATAAAAGAGGTGTTTGTGGATATTGCTCCAGCCTCACGTAGCAAAGCTGGTTTGGAATCAGAGCAGGGCTCAGTGCATTTACAAGCAGCCAGGCTCAGTCCTGAGGAAGTGACAGGACTAATGGTTATTCCATAGAAACCTGACAGCACTAAATGAGAGCTTTATTGGAGAAGAAAGCAGCATCTCCAGCACATGCTGAGACTGAAAGACTAAGTTTCATATTCCTAAAACTACTGCAAGTCAGTTTTGGAATTAATTAATTTCTCTCTCTCAGCATTTTGCATCTGGACTCTCATAATTACCCTGCCAGCTTTATAAGCAGAAGAACAAAATCCCAACATCCCCTAAAGTTTGAGTGGGACTTTCTCAAAACAGTTGACACCAAACTTGGCACAACCACCCAGAGGAGGGAGTGGGTTTGTACACAACCATTTGAGCACACAAATCACCAGCCAGGCAGGGATTAACTGCCCAGGGTTGGTGTATTCCAGAAGGGCAGAGACTGTCCTGAATCCCTATGGCTCTGCTCCTGCCATCACCTCCCAGCAGAGCACATCTCCCTGGAAAAGCTGATTCCAGCTGCTGCACTAACTTGGGAAAGGACAGCACTGCCTGGCACAGTGCCCTGGGGAGGCTGGGGGCTGACTCTGGTACCCTTGTAAGGACCTGAGCAGCACCACAAGAGCCTGGGGGACAGGGGGATGAGGGACCTGCTCTATCCATGCTGGTACCCCGAGGGTACTCCGAGGATTTCCTAGAACAGGTCATGCATTTCTCTTTGCCTTTTTCCCTACATTATCAGACTCCCACTCTCCCATTCCTGAGTTACGTTTCCATCCTGTGTGTGCCCTTTGCAAGGGCACAGAGATTTACAAGTCACTCCCCAGAAAAATGTATCCATCAAATAAACTTCCCAGCCTCGCTCCCTATCAGTGAGGTGTCTCTCCATCATTTATTCCAAGAGAGAATTATGAGGCTTTAATGGCTGTGCTCTCCAAACCCAGTACAAGTTGTGGCAACACTAAAGCAGAAGATGATTTATCATCACCCACAGGCACCCAGAGTATACAGGGCTATCCTGTAGGGTATCCTAAAGGATAAAGGGACATAAGAATTATGTTCCTTCAATGCAAATCTCATTTTTACTGTCACGAGTTGAATGACTAAAGCACCAGATGAGCTCACCAGTTTCCCTGGCCCATGGAATGGGTGTGTGGATGTATCTGCCTGCAAAGCTGTGGGACTGGGACTGAAAAGAGCACATCAATTTATTCAAATGGCTCAGGGAAGTACCTGAGCAGCACCCCCAGATACTCCAGCCCTGAGGATTCCCTAGCTAAGAGTCTTAACTTCCCATGGTTTGATTCCCCGGAAGCCCAAACAGTCAGTTCTACATCAGGGGCCAGGGTCCAACACCTCAGCCCTGCTGGGACACCTCTGGAGTCCCTATGGGTGCCCAGTCAGTGCTGCAGGATCAGACACATTTATGTTGGGAAATGGAGATGGAATCCAACCATTTCCCCAGCACTGCAAGGTCACCATTAACCCATGTCCCCAAGCGCCACATTCCAGTTTTAAAGTCCCTCCAGGGATGGGGACTCCAAACCTCCCTGGTAGCTGTGCCAGGGCTGGACAGGCCTTTCCATGAAGGAATTGTTCCCAATATCCAACCTGAGCCTCCCCTGGCCCAGCCTGAGGCCATTCTCTCTTCTCTTGTCCCTGTTCCTGGGATCAAAGCCCGACCCCCCCAGCTGTCCCCTCCTGTCAGGGAGTTGTGCAGAGCCACAAGGTCCCCCCTGAGCCTTCTTTTCTCCAGGATAAGCCCCTTTCCCACCTCCCTCAACTGCTCCTGGGGCTCCAGCCCCATTCCCTGGACACACTCCAGTCCCTTGCTGTCTTCCTTGGAGGTGCCCAGGACTGGAGGTGCCCCAGCAATGCCAGCACAAGGGACAGAGCACAGCCACAACCCATCTTCCATTCCTCACAGCAACCTGGGCCACCTCACTGCTCCAGCAGGTGGTTCCTGTGGTTTTGCTGACTTTTTTCTCAAAAACCAATCCCAATAAACACCCCTGGTCTCTGTGCAGAGCTGCTGGGCTGGCTGGAGGAGCCACTCGTGCTCCTGGCCAAGGCAGCTCCAGCCCTGGCACCGCATGCTGGGGACTCTGGTCCTGCCAGAGCTGAATCTTTGCCTGTCCCTGGCTCAGTTCACTCACACTGCTCCTACTCAATTTGGTTTTTGCTGCTTCCATCCTAACAACACTTCCCCACACACCTGAGGGAAGAACGATGTAAAATTCACTAAATGGAACAGGAGCTCCTGGGCTTTTCTTACCGATTTTTCTTCTCCTTAATAAACCTTTGACTCACAGCAGCCAGGACAGGAATGTTGCCATCTATCACTAGAAAAATAAACCAGCTTTTCTTTTCCCACTTTACAGCACAGTTCCGGTCCAGAGCTTTTCTTTTTTTCTCCTTTCACAGTTCCAGGTCAAGGGTAACTGTGCTCAGATGCACAGGCACATTTCAAGTAATATTTATGAATTTGTTTAACAGAAAATAGGCTCCAAAAAGAGAGAACTGGGATGTCCTGACAGGCCCCCTGACACTTCAGCAGTATTTCAGATGCCAAAAAGTCTACCCATAATCATTCCCTCTCCTCAACCCATTTTGGGAAGACAGCAGGGTCAGTGAAGGAGGTTATTCCTCAGTCCAGGGTGATAATGGCTTTTCTCCAGAGACTTGAAAGCCTCCTGGGCTGGAGGGTCCCGATCCCTCCAGGCCTCACCCTGGCTGAACAAGCTCATTTTGATATGTAACTTGACCCTCCTAAACAGAAACCAAATCTGTTGTCCCTTGTTCTGGGGACAGGGCCAACAGACAGGTGGGACTCCCAGCATGGACTGATCTGAGGTTGTGGATCTCCTACAGAACTTCCCAGTGCTCAGAATCACGGAATAACTGAGGTTGGGAAAAACCTCCAGGATGATCAAGTCCAAACATTTCCCCAAGCACTGCCCAGGCCACCACTAAACTGCGTCCTCAAGTGCCACATCCACATGAATTCTGAACATTTCCAGGGATGGGGACTCCATCCCTGCCCTGCACAGCCTGTGCCAGGGTCTGGACTCCCCTTCAGTGAAGAAATTTCCTCAAAATCCACCTGAGCCTCCCCTGGCCCAGCCTGAGGCCGTTCCCTCTCCTCCTGTCCCTGTTCCCTGGGAGCAGAGCCCGACCCCCCCGGCTGTCCCCTCCTGGCAGGGAGTTGTGCAGAGCCACAAGGTCCCCCCTGAGCCTCCTTTTCTCCAGGCTGAGCCCCTTTCCCAGCTCCCTCAGCTGCTCCTGCGGCTCCAGACCCTTCCATGCATCCATTGGCTCAACCATGCTGTTTCTCCAGATGCCCCTGACATAAGGCCCTGCTCTTAGTGTGCCTCTCACCCTCCCCAGACTCCCCTACAAAGCTGCTGAGGGTGTCTCAGTACCACCATGCCCTGGGGCAGGGGATGTTTGACACAGTGCCAAAGAAAGCCCAGGCTCAGGAGTGAGGCTTCCCTGGAGCTGCTGATCCAAACCAGCCACGTGAGGAGAATGAAGCCCATGGGGCCCTAACCTGAGCTATTTTTCCACCCATTATCCAACTGCAGAGATTGAGACAGAGCAGCTCTGCTCTGCTGACAGAGGGTTTTGTGCCTGTCACATCCTGGATCCATTGGATTCTCTTTGAGCACAGCCAACTTAAACAATGGAGTTCCCAAAATTACAGCCAAGGCTAAGGCTCATCTTGCACGTTTTATGGCTGTTCCACTCCATCTGTGGTGTTCACAGGCAGTTGGGGAGAGCAGAACCCTGGAGCTGCCCTGCCAAGCTGGCCAGCCCTGCCAGCACACACAGCTGACCTTGGCAGAGCAACCAGATCATCACATTTGGGAAATAAAACCTCCAGCCTTCTCTACAGTTATAGACACAGAATATCAAACTCCCAGGGAATTTCTGTGGGAAGCAAGCTGCAGTGATTTCTAGAGGTGCTGTGGAGCTGCAGCTTCAGTCACAAACACAGGTACAGAATAATTCCTGAAAATCAAAATCCCCTGCTTGCTGCTGTTTCATTATTAATGGGACATATGCAACCCAGAAGTTCCAGGGCTAACACAAAGCTGGGTATTAAGGCTGGCAGTGAATTTCCTATCAGGTAAGAAGCTGAATGCTTTTGCTTCCTACCTGCCCTCACGCTTCCAGAGGAGCCAGGATCCGTCATCATCCAGGCTGGCTTTAACCACTGTGGAAGGCTCTGTGCACACCAAGGGAAAGGATTTGACAACTACCAGGATGCACCAGAGGCAACTCTACTCCCTCCAGGCAGCAGGACATACTCAGTGGCTGAGACTCACTTCAGAAAACATTAAATGTGCCACAGCAGTTTCTTCTCCCTCATCTTCCTGATACCCTGAACCTCAGCCCTCCTTCCCAAAGGACCAGAATGGTCTCACCTCTTCTGAAGATGTCACTGCTGGTTATCCTCTAACAGCATCAGGGGTGGGGACAGAGGAGAAGTTACCTTTGAACTGCTTGATCATGTTCTGGTGCTTCTCAATGGCCTCCTGCAGGATCACCTCGGGCTGGTCCATCTTCCACCGCCACTCGGTGCCCACAGGGTTCGTGTGGTGTCTGAGGGAAGAGGGGACAGTCACTCACTGTCACTTGGAACCCACCTGGAGAACTCACCTGCCACCTGGGGACTTTGGCATCAACAACATGCAAAACAACAAGAAATTCCCAGCAACCATCTGCTGCTGCCCCAGCCTTTGGATGTCAGCTCTGAACACCACTCTCACACCCCTCTCCTTCATGCCTCTGGTCTCCCAGAAGGAAGAATGGGCCTTGTGGATAGTATTAAACATCATACACCTATTTCCAATCACAGGTTAAATGTTTCTAAGCTAAAATAATGTCTGCAAAAACCTCTGTAAAGGAAGGGAAACTGGTTCTGCCTCCTCTTCCGCTCACAGCTGCACAAAGCTCTGGGGAATGGTCCCAGGCCATTTTTAGTTCCATTTCAAAGGTAACAAGCACCACCCTTAGGACAGGATTTCCTTCTAGCCCAATGTTTGTGTGGTGCTCTGGTACCAGGACAGATGAGGACAGGCTCCTCCAAACCCCCCGACGACAGCAGGAAGTCTGCACTGTACCAGGAATGCATTCCTGGGGGATCTGGGTCATCTCCCAGATTTTAATCCCCCTGACCCATGCAGACTGCAGGGGAAAAATCCCAGCTCTTCCATCTGAGGAACAGCTGGGTCACACTGGGTTGGGAAGCCAACCTTGCCTGAAAAGGATCACTGTCCCTGTATTTTGTTTTCTTGGAAAACAGCAAAAGCCAACCCAGGTAAATCAACCCAAGCACCTGAAAGACCCATGGAGTTTCTCCTCATTTCTTACTTTATTAGCATGAGAGCATCATCCAGGCCTTAGATATCCTCTTAAGGAAGTCAGTGAAATTCTGTGTTTTTACCTCCTTGTTCTCTCTCCATCTTTTCCTGCTTCATCCCAAAATATTCTCCAAAAGTCCCTTCAGTTTTTCCCTACCACTCCCCCTGCAGCCCACAGAGTTCATAAGAGCAGCACATTGTGCAGGGTCTTTCCCAAAAGCTCTTGGATTAACCCACCTCTGGACAGGAAAACAAGGCCAAGCAAAATACACTCCTGACACTGTTTTCCAGCCAGGTTAACTCTGCTTCCTGCACCCCTCTCCACCATCTCTGGAAGTCAGCCCTGGGGACACCTGAGATGCTACAGCTGCATTCAGCCTTCCAGCTCCAGGGGATTAGGACAAGACTCCCAGCATTTAACTGAGAGACAAGGAACAGGGAAGTGCCTTCTCAGGATGAGGGGTCTGGTCCAGTCAACACCGAAGGTTCTCAATGACCTCTGGAAAAGGGGGAAGGGATTCAAACCAAAAGAGAGTAGGTTTGGATTGGATAGCAGGAAAAAATTCCTCCCTGTCAGGGTGGGCAGGCCCTGGCACAGGGTGCCCAGAGAAGCTGTGGCTGCCCCTGGATCCCTGGCAGTGCCCAAGGCCAGGCTGGACATTGGGGCTTGGAGCAGCCTGGGACAGTGGAAGGTGTCCCTGCCCATGGCAGAGGTGGCACTGGATGAGCTTTCAGGTTCCTTCCAACCCAAACCAGACTGGGATTCTGGGATTCTCAAAGTGAGAAACACCTGCAGCTGCACCCTCTGACAGTGCTAAAACACAAACTCCAAACCCAGGCTCAATAGAATCAGCCTTCTGGCTCAAACATTTCTTCATCCACTTTAGAAACAAAGATTCAAACACTGCTCTCAAACTTCACCACCTCAAGGATCCTTTAAGCCAAAACAGCTTTTTGAATTTCCCCTTTATTTCCTCATCTGGCAACATGGAAAGTTTTCTGAATGTCAGCTATAAAAGGCATTTATAAAACTCTTCCATGTTTAACTGCAAAACTTGTACCTTGTATATTTAATAGGGCCAGCCGGCAGGAAATCAATAGGCTCTGGGTGCACCCTGGACAGCTATTAGTGTCCAACAGGCCCTGCATTTTTAACACATCCCACTGTTTAATAAACACACCAGGTCAAGTCTACAGAGCTGCTTATTTGGCAAAAAGGAGGCTCTCTGCCAAGAGGAGGATATAATGCCTTGGGCTCAGGAGATTGTTCCCCAGTCCCCAGCACAGACAGAATTCCAGAGACACCTTTCCATTCCCCCCGGCTCTGTGACCTCCCACCTCACTGGCTACAACAGTATTGAGCAGGAATTTGTGTCGGGGATTCCTTCCTTCCAAAAATAACACAAGTTAAATGAAATCTCACCCAAAACCACACACAGCAGAAAACCTTGATTTTAGCAGAGATTCCAGGTGTGAAACAGGTTTGGTTTGCTCCTTCAGAGAGACACTTCAGTGCCACAGCCCCACAGACTGCAGAGAACACGATGGGAAGCTCCTGCTGGCTCCCCTGGAATCTCCCCAGCCACCCAGCCTGCTGCCATCCAGCTTCCCCTGCAGTGTCAGCACACCTCTGATCCACCAGGAGCAGGGGACAGCATTCCCAGTGTCCCTGGCAGGTCCTGGGAGTCCTGTGAAGGTGCAGCTTCCCCAAGGCTGTGATTAGCCTCCCCAGTCACTTGGGGGCCATGTTAATAAATCAGCTTTTGCTTTATACATTCTGCAAATGGTTATTAAGAAGCTCTGAGGGCAGATGCAGCTCAGGTACAAAATTTCATTTACTGCAGGCATTGACTGACCCAGGGTGATACCTGGTGGGGAACAGGAAGGTGAGGAGGTGCTGGTGGCAGTGACATGAGAGGACAGAGCACACCATTCCCAGGGAGGGCAGGACCAAAGTAAAAATAAGAAGAGTTCAAGAAGCAGTCTCAGTGAACCCTGGGAGCCAGCAGAGAGATTCCACAGGACAAGAGCTTAAGGGAAAAGAAGTTCAGGAGAAGTGGCAGTTTTGGAAGTCCTACTAAGGCAGAAGTGCAAACTGCAGCAATAAAAAGCAAAGACAGAACAACAGAATCAATCTGCTCTTCTGCAGTCTTGTGAGCCTCCAGCTGCAAACAAAAGGAGGAGCACAAAAACACGGGGGCATCAGCAGAAGGGGGAAGGCAAAATATCAGCCATGACCAGGAAAGGACACACAAAAGAGATCTCAAGGACTTTCCCTGGAATGATGGGAGGAGAAAGAGGGAGACCACAGAAAAAGCTTGGCCAATGCACAAGTCAACCATGTTTAATGTTCCTTCTGGTACAATCTGAAACCTGGCTGTACCTTTTCTTCTGCACCTCCTGAGAGCAACAAGAGGAGCCCAGACTGGGCTGGCCAGAGACCAGAACCAAGAATCTGAATGAGATGCTTTCCCTAGAATGGGTAAAGTTACCCTGGAGCAGGCTGGATAAATTGGCTGACAAGACACAGGGTACCAGGGCTGGCTTAGACTGGATATTAAGGGAAATTTCTTCACGGAAAGGGTTGTCACAGGGCAGTGCTGGAGAGGTCTAAAAGCCCCATGGATGTGGCACTTGAGGACAGGGTCTGGTGGCCTTGGCAGTGCTGGGGAAACAACTGGACTCAAGGATATTAGAGGGCTTTTCCAACCAAAAGAATTCTGTGATTCTCTTCCAACTGAAACCTTAAAGATGGAAGATGCCCCATGCTGAAAAGCTCATCCCAACTCTGAGATGCTCCCTCTTTTACAAGCAGAATCTCCTGAAAGGCAGGTGGTGCTCAGTATCCTGTGCTTGTGTCCACCCACCCCACCCAATCCCATCCCATCCCCGAACCCAGCTCAGCACAGCTTCCCGCACTACTCCAAAACTCACCTGGATGTCAAAAGTGCAAATTCACTTTCAAAGCCCCCAGTCACTGCCCCACATCAGTGACTGCCCCACATCAGTGACTGCTGGACCTGGCACCATCTCCTGTAGGGATAACCAAGGCCCAGCATGGACATTTCACAGCCCATAATATGTTTATATTCACTACTGAGGCCATAAATTTGTGAGCTGACTGTAATAAGCCCCAGGACCTTCAAGAAGTTCAAGTCCAGGAGAACACAGAGACTCTCTGAGCTTTCCACAGTTTCCAGGTGCTCCAAACCTTCAGTGTCCACTCCTTTGATATCAATACTCCCCATTTCCCTGAAGAATTTATCCTTTGGAATCAAGTTAGTTACTGAGGAGAAGCTTTTGTTTTCATCTGTTTTCAGTTTCTTCTTAATTTTTTAAAGACCTTAAGTACTTCTCCTGCGAGAGATTATTAATTTTTAATCTCTGTATTTTGCAGGGTTTACTGTGATGCCTGGCTTTTGGCCACCCACTGATTTAGTGTCTGAACACAACTTCAGTTGCTGTCTACAGGCAAAACCTCAAACCTCCAAGCACAGGTATAAACATTAAAGTTACATCAGAAGAAATACGAGCCAATTTCTTCATAGGATATTTCACTCTGTCTGGTTTGCCTCCTCCTCAGATGCAAAAGTAATAAACCCTATTAATTTAAATCTTATTTAGCTGTTCCATCTCTCCACAATAATTGATTGGGCTTTGGACATTGAGCCAAAAATCCTCATCAAATCAGGTCTGCCTGGTGCCTGTGCTGCAGGGAGATGTCACAGAGCTCCGAACCCACACTTGCTCTAATTGATTAAAAGATTTGGTCACTTGCACATTTCCATTTAAGCAATTAAGCTAAAGAGACACAGTCCCAGTGAGAGCAGCTGGGAGCAGGGATGGAGAATGACAGACTCCCTTGGAGGACAGGATTATGACTGGGGATGTTGCAGTAATTAAGGTGTGGGGTGTCCCCCTCAATGCTTTTGATGGAACAGCCTCAGTGCTGTCTAGGGGGACACCACACAATCCACCTTGGACAACTATGGAATATCCTGAGATGAAAGGGATCACAAGGATCACCCAGTTCAACCCTGTCCCTGCACAGACACCCCAACAATCCCACCCTGGGCATCCCTGGGAGCTCCTGGAGCTCTGGCAGCCTCAGGCTGTGCCCATTCCCTGGGGAGCCTGAGCAGTGCCCAGCACCCTCTGGGGGAAGAACCTTTCCCAAAATCCAACCTGACCCTCCCTGGCACAGCTACAGCTGTTCCCATTTCCCAGTCTGCTTTTCCTGTCCCCACAAAAAGCTGCCACATAATCCTGCATCCCCAACCTCTCTGAAGGGGACAGGCAGGGAAGCAGGAGCCAATGAGGGGGCCCTGGCAGCTGTGAATGCTCCCAGGGACCAGGGGGACAAGGAGAGCATCCAGTGCAGAGTGAAGCCACATCTCTGACAATAACCCCGAATTTTCTGAGGGTGTTTGGATACTGGATCCAGCCATGTGCTTTAGTGGAGGTGACCTGCCCACAGCAGGGGTTGGAACTGATGCCCTTTAAGGCCTCAACCCAAACCATTCTGTGATACCATGATTATTGGTCTGGGGCCAAAATGTGTCAGTCAGGACCAGCCAACTCCAGTGATATTCAATTCCCAGGGAACGCAGCTGAACTGCAGCATTTCTTGCCAAAGTGAGGAAGGGGGAATAAACAGGTTCCTTGGCCTTTCCTTCAGCCATCCGGGGAGAGCGTCGTGGTTGTGCAGTTGGAAACACTGGCAGAATCTGTAAATGTCAACATCCTGAAAGAAGAGTTCAAGAAGAAAGAATCCCAGCAGCCTTATCTGCAAGGCAGCATGCAGAGCTGAGGAGCCCAGCACAAAACCTGTATGAAGAACATTCTGCCAGCAGCAGATCAAAACTGGGATTTCACATGTCTGCACCAGCACAGATGGCACCTGCTGCTCAGGAGCTGCCTTGTTTATCCTGCCCAGCCACCAGGGCCTGCAGTTCCACTTCAGTCTCACACACTGAACAACCTGCAAGGTGTGGCAGATAGAACAAAAAGTACAGATAGGCCTGACTGCAGGGTTTGGGAGCTGGGCTGGCACAGGATCAGCAGGGATTGGGTGTGGCAAGGAGGGAGGGAAGATCCCTCTCACAGCTACAGGAAGGCTGCAGCAGCCCAGGCACAGGAGCTGGAAAAATCACCAAAAATAAATCTTCTTTCAGTAGCAGTTCTGGTTTAAATCAAGCTTAAGGTCCTCGGATGAGCCTCAAACTGAGCCTTACATTTTCCAACTTAATTCTTCCAGTTTCCAGAGGAGGCCTGAAGACAGCCAGCTGCATTCCATATGGGAGAGTCCAACACCTGCCACCCACCTCACCCACAGCAGGGAAATAAATGAATCAATGCTAAACCCTGTGAGCTCAGTGCCCTGGGAAGCTGTTTCCTTCCACTCAGTGATTCAGGTCGTAGCCATCAGAAAATCAGCACTGTAGCACTCGTTGTCATCAGGCTGCTGCTGCCAGATCCCTCTGAAGTGACAGGTGACAGTGACAGCATGATGAGTTAGACACTCAGGGAACAGTGCCACCTTCTCTGGGTCTCTACACTAATGGACTGATTTATCAATTATTGATAAATCTGTACTATTTCATTTATCATTTTCTGCACTCTCCAGTTCACATTTGCTGGATTTCCCTGATTCAACCTATTCCACATCCAGGCTGCTGCCAAAAAGTCCTGAATGAGGGCATTTAGAAGTGAAAGTGGGAAATGCTCTGTGGAGCAATGCTGGGAACAAAGCCCCTCATCCTGACCACATTCTTGTTTGCTTGTTAAGATGTACCTTGTGTGTGGGGACAGAGGGAAAGGCAGGGCAATGTCCCTCCCAGCACAGTTCCACTGCAGGACTCCAAGCACACCACGTGGAAAGCAGACATGAGCAGAAGGTTTTCCTTCCCAGTCACTGCCCTGCTCTGAAGCAAAGCACAAGCTGCACATTAAAGGTACCACTTGCTGCCTCCTCCCCAGTCAGGGTATGAGGAAAGCCCATCCAGAGCACCAAGGAACACTTTGGAACAGACTCCCAAATGCAAACTGCACAGGATGCCCAGTGTCCAATGCCCATATTTAACACAAGACAGCTTTCAAGAGCCCTGCAAGTTAGGGCAGTCCTTTAAATGCTCCCATGAAATATCTGCATTATTAAAACGTGACGACTATGAAAGACAGAAAGAGGCATTCAGAGGAATCTGGCTGGTTTTGCATGGAAATATTACCACAGAATCCCAGAATGGTTTGGGTGGGAAGGGACCTTCAAGCCCATGTCATTGCACCCCCTGGCATGGCAGGGACACCTTCCACTGGCTCAGGCTGCTCAGGGAATACTCACTGGGATGCTGGACCACCATCACCCAGGCTGGGGGATGGAATGGGTGTTGTTGGCAGCCTGGGGTAAGGTGTAAGTCCCAGAGGAAGTACAGCTCCCATGGGATGATTTAGCAGGGTGGAAAACAAAAGAGCTCAAAACACAACCTCCCTGTCCTCCCACTCCAGGCACTCAAACGTCACTGCTGGCATTTCTGCTGAGCCTCAGCCTCTCTTCCCAATCCCACCCTGCACTCCCCCAGCCTGGCACACACCTCCCTTGGAAGCCCAGGCAGGAGTGAGCAAGTAGTGCTAGAGCAGCTCAGATCCAGCACAGCTCCTTTCCTTCACAGATTCACCACAAAGTCAGTTCTCTGAGGAAAGGGGATACTTTCCTGACCAACGGGAAGCCATTGAGTTGAGGACAGGTTGTCCAGCCTGGAGAAAAGCTCAGGAGGGACCTCCCTGACAGGAGGGGACAGCCGGGGGGGTCGGGCTCTGCTCCCAGGGAACAGGGACAGGAGGAGAGGGAACGGCCTCAGGCTGGGTCAGAGAAGGCTCACGTTGGACATCAGGAGGAACTTCCCCTTGGAATGGATTGTCAAGGATTGGAAGGGGCTGCCCATGGAGGTTTAGAGTCTCCATCCCTGGAGATGCCCAGGGAAGGGTTGGACGTGGCATTCAGTGCTCTGGGCTGGGGACAAGGTGGGGATGGGGCACAGCTTGAACTGGATGATCCGGGATGGCTCTTTCTACCTCAGCGATTCTAGGATGTATCAGCTGCTGTTTTAGGAAGGCAACAGTTACTGAGTGATAGCTTTTCACTTGTTTAGAGCAATGGAATTGGTGGGGGTGAAGGTATTTTCAATATGGAAAATGGTCCAATTTCCAAAGACACTGCCATTGCTCAGCACCTGGGGGCGTTCACACAACACACCCAGCCCACACTCCCCGGAACACAGCTGGCCTGGGGACAGCTGGCTGTGTCCCACACAGCCCCCACCCTGGCCAGAGCCCTGGGTGCCTTACCTCCAGCAGAAGACACACTTGTTGGCACAGGCCAGGCTGGGGGTGGCCTCCATGCAGCGGTGGCTCTCAATGCCATAGAAGGTGTGCTTGTAGCAGCCCCCGCGGCCCCGCAGCATCGACTGAGGGCAGGGAAACACACAGCACCAGAGTTAAAAACCCATCTGGGGCCAAACTGAGGGCAGGGAAAACACACACACACACCCCCCCATGAGAGTTAAAAACCCATCGGGCCAAACTGAGGGCAGGGAACACACACCCCCCATGAGAGTTAAAAACCCATCTGGGGTCTAACTGAGGGCAGGGGAACACACCCAAACACCCAATAAGAGTTAAAACTCCCCCTCTGGAGCCAAACTGAGGGTAGGGAACACACACACACGCCATGAGAGTTAGAAACCCATCTGGGGCCAGACTGAGGGTACAGCCATGGATCTGTTCCCTTCAGCCACCTGTGACTTCAGTTCCAAGTCCAGCAATGCCCTGAGCAGGGCTGAGGGACACCAGTGCCACCGAGAAATTCCCAGCTCCCTATAAAATGTGACTCTTTACATGCAGTTTGACTGCATTTAGGAGGTCAAGCTCATCCCTGTGTTAGAGGAGAAAGAACTTTAAACTACCCAGTCCCTTCTCTGGCAGACCTCAGCACAACAATGTGCTCTCCTGCACCTTTTCAGACTCAGCCCATGCAGAGCAGGTGAAGGCTCTTGAGCTGCAGGAAGTGTTCCTGGAAAAGCTCACTCAGGAGCAACAAGGATCCATTTCAAGGCTGTCCTACTGAACACTCCATTCTTTTCATTTATCTGGCAGAGTATTTCTTGCAGCACTAAATTAAATAAATGCCCTGACCTTATAAACCCTCATTCACAGCCGACAGTGGCTCCAGCAGGATGCTGCACTTCCCTTCCCAGCACAGCCACAGCAGCTTTCCCAACAGGATTCAACTCTTATTTAACATGCAGGCTGCTTGCAGAAAAGGCTGTCTTTCATTAGCTCAGTTAAATAATAAAAAATGAGAAAGAAACTTTACTACTCTCAAGAGAAAATCTGAAATATAACACAGCAGCTTTTAATCTGCCTTCCTCTTCCTGGAGAGTCCTGGTGATCCAACAGAAGGAGCAGCAGGGAAAAACCTACAGCTAATCCGTAGCTGGTTGTAGAGGTGGAAGATTAAATAACATGGAAAATGCTGTTGATTCTACCCATCCTTCAAATGATAGAGACTTCAGGAGATTCACAAATTCAGGACAGCAAGTTATATTTGGCTTTTCCTAAGGCAAACAGACTCTTCCTGAAACATATAGGGTTTCTGTTTTTCTCTGGAATTTGACAGAACCCAATCTTTTCCATCTGACATGCCTCTATGAAACTCTACTTAATACTGATCCTGCCAGCCCTGCTCCTGCTTTCCTCTGAAATAAATCTCCACAAAGGCTCCTGAAGACTCTCACACTCTGGTGTGAACCTGAGGCAAAGCCACTGCCTGGAACCAATTTCAGTTCAATTTATTAGAAGACTTTACATTCAATTCCTGCTTAAGCTAAAAATAGTGTGGGCCCATCTAAGCACACAGAGCTGCTATTTATTTTGTGAAACAGCTTTTACTGTGCTGCATTAAAGTCTGGGTCTTTCATAAAAACAGGTTCTCTGGCTTTCTCAGTCACAATGTTGAGGTTTGGCAAGTTTTTCTTTAAACGTTTTGTGATCATGTCTGCCACTAAAAATGACAGAAGAGAGAAATGGGTGTAGGAGTGACCAGCAGAGCAGCAGTGGGATCAGTGCATGCTACAGCACTCCTGACAGCCCAGGGTGGGCTCCCAATGCTGCTCAGGAGAACAAAGCTCTTGATGAAACAGTTCATTGACACCAGGCACTGCAATGAAAACTCTCTGCAGCCCACCCTGGGATGGCATCCTAAGGGCTCTTTCAAAAATAAACAATGTTAATCATGCAGCAAAGTAGAGCTCAGACAGCAAGGACTGATCACTGCCATGGCACAGGAATTATAGGTGTGCTGGCATCTTAACAAGGTGCTGATTGCAGAGGTTCCCATCCAGGGATGCTCAAGGGTGCAGGAAGTTGCAACATGGTGGGTGAAGGGGCTGGAGCCCCAGGAGCAGCTGAGGGAGCTGGGAAAGGGGCTCAGCCTGGAGAAAAGGAGGCTCACGGGGGACCTTGTGGCTCTGCACAACTCCCTGACAGGAGGGGACAGCCGGGGGGGGCGGGCTCTGCTCCCAGGGAACAGGGACAGGAGGAGAGGGAACGGCCTCAGGCTGGGCCAGGGGAGGCTCAGGGTGGAGATTGAGGAAAATTCCTTCACTGAAGGGATGCTCAGTTCTTGGCACAGCTGCCCAGGGCAGGGGTGAAGTCCCCATCCCTGGAGGGGTTTAACAGCCCTGTGGATGTGGCACTTGGGGACATGGGTCAGTAGTGGCATTGGCAGTGCTGGGGGAATGGTTGGACTTGATAATCTCCGAGGGTTTTTCCATCCTTAATGATTCTTTGATCAGTGTAGCTTCCCAAATGTACAACATTAGAGACTTGCGAGCTCCAGTGGGACCTGCCAAGGACAGCTGAAACCACACCCACCCTGAAGGGGCTGCAGTTTGTTCTCCAGGGCTTTCTGCCTCTGTTGGGAATGTTTTAAAGTCTGGAAACTGCTTGAAAAGCTACTGAATTCCAGCTCCTCCAAGAGCCATGTGCAGGGCTGGAAGGAAGCTGCATCACACAGTTGTGCTCGTACCCACAGGCACTGCACACAGCCACATCCACACACACCCCACAGAGCAGGGAAATCATTAACAGTGAAATCAAACAACATCTCCCCATGGAAATCTGATCTGATAAATACCGAGAGCGAGGGGAGCCCTAACTGTCACAACCCATCCCCAGGACAGGGGCTCAAACAGCCTCATGTGCCTGTTCAGGTGTGGCAATGGCTGAGTTATCCCTGTTCCACAACCTCTACCAGACATACAGCCTTCCCACCTTTCCCTCACGTGGATTTCAGTAGGCAGATGTTTCAGCAGAAGAACAACAGGAAAAACCAGAAAAGAATGTTCCCAGCTCTGTGCCACAACTGTATTCTCACTCTTTGCTGAGGGATTTTAATAGCTGGAAATGCAAGGTTATAGCTCGGAAGATGGAATTTGGGTTTGTGCAAATAATAGCACATTTTAAAATGATATTGCATCAGGAAATTGGAATACCTGAGCAAGTCTCTAGCTTTGTTTTTATTTATGAAATGAGAAAAGGAAACAGAGCATACCTTTGTCCATCGGCAGAGCTTCACCCCAGAATGGCTCCCAATGAGTTTATAACCTGAAAACAAAGCACAGATCATCAAATAATTGAGTTTAGTCTGCAAGAATTGACATACTAAATACACCAAGTGGTACCCAAAGTGACTGACACCATGGACCCAATGCTGCTCTTCCCCACTGGCCCCAAGGTGACACCACCAGCAATGGCAGTGCCACCCCATGCACCTCAGCCAACTGGAAAGGGTTTGTTTTAGCGGGACATGTACTGAAATCGCTGAGTCTGGTTTGAATCAGGGTGCCCAGGGGACTCCTACATGGACTGGATGGCAGAGGCTGGCTAACCCAGGCTGTGGGACAGCTCAGAGACTCAAGGAACAGGACAGGGAAACCAGGAGCATCTCCCTGGCCCCAGGCCATGACCCCAGAACAGCCTCCTACCCAGAACCCAGGATGCCTGTCCCAGCCTGCAGGACAGGAGCTGATTCCCAGTGCAGCTGGGAGGGCACAGGAGGGGAACACAACCAGGGCTCAGCCTGAACCCCACCTGAGCTTCACCAGTTCCACCCCACTGGTTCTGGGGCAGCCACAGCGAGGGAGCTGATCCTCCACACCCAAAGGAAAGCTGAGCTCAGATCAGCTCCTCATTCCTCAGCCAAGATCAACACAATTCCATTCCAATGGGTCCAGGAGGATTAATTTCACAACATTCGTTAAGCACTAAGTGCTATTATTACCCAAACTGCTCGAGTGGGGTTATATTCCTCTTTGAGAGAAGTGCTTAGAGGCCAATATGTCAAAAGGATTAAAGGTCCCTTCAAAATCAGCATAAAAATAAGAGGGATTTGAGACGCCTCACTGTGTCCCTCACAGCCACGTTCCTACGTCACTGGCCTGGCTGTTCCCAAACCCAGCACCTCTCAGCTGCCTACTGCAGGCTGCTGCTCTTATTAACACTTTCAAGGGAAGGAAAAATATCAAATTTAGCTGTCAAGCCTTCTTCCCGCCAACCAGCACAAACTTAACAGGCAAAAAGCCTTCAGCTCAGCAAACTGACCTTCAGCTCCTCCACAGAGCAGCAGCACAAGTGCCCTGCCCTCCTCATCTGTCCCTGAGCAGCTCTGGCACAGCAAGGTCCCAGCAAGAGCAACTGCATCCCAAAGTCCCTCACACCTGCAAGGACACCGAGCCAGCCAGGAGCAGCAGATGCCACACCAGCTGCAGCAGGCAGAAATTACACTGTGCGCACACAGACAGGGCTAACAGGGAACCAAACAATGCTCTGCTCCTGCCATTCAAACCCAGCAGGGACCTCCCCAGGCTCCTCTGCTCGCTCCACCTGATGGTGTTTGATCCATCTCCTCGCACTGGAATATGACCAGCAGTGACCTCTGCTGCAAGAAGGCTGGAGAGGGACTTGGGACAAGGGATGGAGGGACAGGACAAGGGGGAATGGCTTCCCACTGCCAGAGGACAGGGATAGATGGGATATGGGGCAGGAATTGTTCCCTGGGAGGGTGGGCAGGCCCTGCCACAGGGTGCCCAGAGCAGCTGTGGCTGCCCCTGGATCTCTGGAAATGTCCAAGGCCAGGCTGGACAGGGCTTGAAGCAACCTGGGACACTGGAAGGTGTCCCTGCCCTGTCCTTTTAAGGTCCCTTCCAGCCCAAACCATTCTGGGATTCTGTGACAGCCCTTCCAAGGCAGTCCCCAAAGGCATGTGCAGTCTTGGGGACACCGTTACCTCAGACTGGCTGAGACCCAGAAAATGCTGGTGCAGGTTCCAGGTGCAGGTTCCACACACACACAGCTGCACATGCCTGGAACCCAACATCTCCCTACCCTGGCTCTGTCCTGCCTCTTTCTACAGCTTTTCTCTGCAAACAGCTTGTCCAGCAAGGTCTAATCTCAGCTGAGAGCTCCCTGCCCTGCTAAACTGTGTGTCCTTACAGGATTTGTGGATGAGAGCTAAAAAGGTGCTGCATTCCTCCTCCCTCTAATACAGCTGTCTAAGGCACACTCTGCTGCTGTCACCTAGGACAGCCCAAGTCTTATTTTTCCCATTTCTCCAAATCCAGCACCAGCAGTCATATAAGATTATTTTCTCACAGATCACTTGTCAGTAACAGCAAAATGGCTGCTTTCAAATGGGTTTTGCAGAAAAATTACACTGGAAATAGGACATGCCCACCCAGATCTGCTATTGAGTTGTTTGAGGGAAGAGATGAAGCAGCTGAACAGAGCAAGGTGCCAAGCTCCAGAGCTCCAGCATTTTCTCTTAAGTTCCTTAAATCAACTTCCACCATCTGGAGCACCCACAGCTTCCTTTAAAGGCCCAGAAAATTGTACATGTTCAACATAAAAACAGTCTTACAAACACCAGGCAGCTTTGGGGATGAGAGGGGGTTACTCATCTCTGTCACTGCCAGGAGTCCCAGCTGTGGGGACAGTAGGGAGCAGCAGAGATGTGCAGAACTCCTAAAGCCACAGAACTGGGGTCCTGCACTGTGTGGGGAATTGGGAGTGTGGTCACCCAGCACTGGGTGCTGGCCATGCCAAGCTTCTGACACTTGGGAATGAGGGAAAATACCAGAGACCAAGGCTGGACACTTGTTCCACCCCTGCTGCAGGAGAGCAGAGACTCCACAACACTGCAAAGCCTTTCTTCAGCACTGGCTGCACTGCTGGGAAGGAGGCAGCAGAGCAGTCTGGGCCAAAAGAAAGGACAAAAGTTTAAGCAAGAAACTGGGAGTGTCCCAGAATCACAGAACTGTTCTGGCTGGGAAACCCCTCTGAGATCATGGAGCCCAGCTGCTCCCCACCACTGTCCCATGTCCCCAAGTGCCACATCCACAGGGCTGTTAAATCCCCCTGAGGGATGGGGACTTCACCCCTGCCCTGGGCAGCCCCACCAAGGCCTGAGCACCCTTTCCATGGGGAAATTCCTCCTGGTGTCCACCCTGAACCTCCCCTGGCCCAGCCTGAGGCCGTTCCCTCTCCTCCTGTCCCTGTTCCCTGGGAGCAGAACCCGACCCCCCCGGCTGTCCCCTCCTGTCAGGGAGTTGTGCAGAGCCGCAAGGTCCCCCCTGAGCCTCCTTTTCTCCAGGCTGAGCCCCTTTCCCAGCTCCCTCAGCTGCTCCTGGGGCTCCAGACCCTTCCCAGTTCCATTCCCTTCCCTGAACATGCCCCAGCCCCTCCATATCCTCTCTGCAGTGAAGGCCCAGAACTGACCCCAGGACTGGGGTGTGGCCTCAGCAGTGCCAGCACAGAGGGACAGGCACATCCTCACTGCAAAGTTTCAAATTAAACACGTGAAAAAATGTGATCAAAGCCAGCCTGAGGGTCTCCAGCCCTGTTCCCACACTGCAGCTCCTGCTGAGCCTCCCTTCTGGAAGCTCAGGCCAACTCTTCCATCAGCTTTGCCATAACGTCCCTGTGACTCTGCCAAGGCCAACGGTGTTTGAATCCAATCCTCCTGATGGCCCCAAGTCTGGAGCTTTGGGTGCCAGAAGTCCCTGTGAACACATTCCCCCTTTGCTTTTTAGGGCTGTGACTCGTGACCAATAACTTTAAGTGGATATTTGGATACAACACCTTCCAAACAATCCCGTGTTTGATGGACCTGCTGCTCCCCAGCCCTGTGTACCTTCAGACACTAAAGCTGAACAAACCAATCTATTTATTATTTCCACAGTCTAATATGCAAAGGATTCCTTCAATTATAAGCAGGCTCACAGTAATCAGCTCAGCTCCCAACTAAAGGAAAGAACATCTCATCTGAAGGCTGGGTACGAGTTGATCCTGCTCTAGATGATAAATCGTAGATGACCCAGAAGCTTGCCAAACTTCACTGAAATTAACTATCACTTTTATAGATGTGAATTAAGCTTTTAAACAACCTTTGGGGTGAAATGAGTGTTATCAGGCAGTAACACCAGGCTGAGGAACATGTGGTGATTGCTCACCCTGACAGGCCAACTGGAGTTTAATAGAGCACAGACGGACATGGAACTGGAGAGATGGCCAAAGTCACAGCTCCTGATTGCTCTAGAGGCTGGGGCAGGACAGTGCTCAGCTCTTTGGAACCACATAGCAGCACTTCCACTCCATCCTGGAAATAAGAGTTTAAAAGTCCTTTCTCTGAAAACCAAAGAACTCATGGAGGGACCCAGCTGAACTCTCAGCACTGAGCCAGCACACTGTTGTCTGTATTCCCAGGGCACATTTCAATATCCAGGTGCTCGAGGTGTGGTTTGCCAGTTTACCAGCACCAGACACATCCAGTCTTTCCAAGCTCCTGGACATGGATGAATTATGTCCATAACTGAGCAATTCTCTTATCCTTGAGAGCAGAGCAGATCAGCTGAATTTCTACAAGCACAACTGTCCCTACCAGGAGCCGTGTCACACCACCTGCACTCTCTGAACAACTCTAAGAGCCGTGCTGAGCGGCCTTCAGGGATTGCAGACTATCCCCAGGTGGCAAAATGTCCAGAACAAAACCCACACACACTGAATCCTTGAGGTTAGAAAAAACTTCCAAGCCCATCCAGTCCCAGCTGTGCCTGATTCCCGCCTTGTCCCCAGCCCAGAGCACTGAGTGCCACGTCCAGCCCTTCCTTGGGCACCTCCAGGCATGGGCACTCCAAACCTCCCTGGGCAGCCCTGCCAAGGCCTGAGCACCCTTTCCATGGGGAAATTCCTCTTGGTGTCCACCCTGAGCCTCCCCTGGCCCAGCCTGAGGCTGTTCCCTCTCCTCCTGTCCCTGTTCCCTGGGAGCAGAACCCGACCCCTCCGGCTGTCCCCTCCTGTCAGGGAGTTGTGCAGAGCCACAAGGTCCCCCCTGAGCCTCCTTTTCTCCAGGCTGAGCCCCTTTCCCAGCTCCCTCAGCTGCTCCTGGGGCTCCAGCTCCTTCCCAGCTCTGTTCCCTTCCCTGGACACACCCCAGCCCCTCAGGGTCTGCATTGTCCTGAAGGGCCCAGGAGTGACCCCAGGACTGGAGGTGCCCAGGAGTGACCCCAGGACTGGAGGTGCCCCAGCAGTGCTAGCACAGGGGACAATCCCTGCCTGGTTGACACCTCCCAGTTCACATCTCTGCACCACCAAAAGTTTGCTTTGACCCAAAATCCCAAAGCAAAAGATCAACACCAAAAGAAAGAAGGAGATCCATAGTTGAAAAAGCTCCAAAAACCACATGGGAAAGACTGAGCCATCCTTCCCCAGGAGTGCAGGCACTGGGAGCTGGGGAAAGCCACTCCGAGGCCTCACTGTGCCTCACCAAACTCTGCTGGCTGTCAGAGGGCTGCCCTGAGAGGAGCAAAGTACAACTGACACCTCTGTGTGGGGCTATCCAGAACTCTCCTGCAATAAAATCACTGCCCTGAGGCAGTGATTATCTGCTAGAGCTGCTGCTCAGGGCAGTCTCACACTAGCAGAAGGTCTACAGGGAAAGAATTCCCAATTTCCTGCAGTTCTGAAGGAGTGCAGTTTAACAGGGCCAGAGCTGAAGGTCAGTGACACAGCAGGATCCATGCCCACCACCTGTAAGGACCATTTTCCACACTGAAACACAACTGCTGTGCTTGAGTCACCACCCAAAAGACAAAGAATACTTGGAAATTAAAAATATTAGTAATAATAATAATAGTAATGATAATAATAACAACAACAAGAAGAAACTTCCCTGGTGAGGCACCTGTTCAGATTATATCAGTATTTTATACAAATCTAGAAAGAAGGGGACTCTGGGAAGTAGAATTTTTCAGATTGCCCAAGCATGACAAGAGACACCTCCAAGTTCATTCCTAGAACTGCTCAACTTGGAAGAAATTCTCAGCAGGTCCACCAAGACCTACTTTAGATTGTCTCTTTGTTTGAAAAAAGTCTCTTACAAAGTACAAAAGGCTCATGATTTGGGAAGGATTTCTCCATGAGCTGAAAGCAGGAGTGGGACAGGATCAGGGATTGCAGGACTGTCCCTCGTCAGTACAAACCCTGTCCCCCCCAAAGGGATGGGAGGTTTGGCCTCTCAGCTGCCTCAGATCCCTCTCACTGTATACAACATCAACATCTTGAACACTTTTAAGACACAGTAAAAGCCTCCTGGGGCCAGTGAAAGGGATTCAGCTGCTGCACAGGCAACCCAGAGCCAACCTAGAGCCAGGAAAATGAGACTGGCAAGGGGTGGCAATGCCAGGAGCTACCACAAATTCCAGTCTCCACAGGTGATCATAAGAGACCTCAAGGATCCTCAAAACCTGGCTTTTCCCTTAGACCCAGATGTTTCTTTTAATCCAAGAGCACCTTTCCCTCTGAAGCACAGGAACAGAAACCCTCCTGTAGCCAAAGGCATCATTTCCTGTCAAATTATGCCTTTGCCAGAAACAGCCTCAGAGACCACTGCTACTCTCACCTGTATCAACATCAGAGAGAATGCAGCAGAGCCCTCTGTATCTGGCTCCTTTGTCCAAAAGCATCACCGAGCCAGAGTATTCCCAAAAAGGGATCATGGACTGGTTTGGGTTGGAAGGGACCTCGAGGATCAACCAATCCAACTGGTGATTCAGCCATTCCCATGGGGAATGGCTTCCCACTGCCAGAGGGCAGGGATGGATGGGATATTGGGCAGGAATTGTTCCCTGGCAGGGTGGGCAGGCCCTGGCACAGGGTGCCCAGAGCAGCTGTGGCTGCCCCTGGATCCCTGGCAGTGCCCAAGGCCAGGCTGGACTTTGGGGCTTGGAGCAGTCTGGGACAGCCGGAGGTGTCCCTGCCCATGGCAGGGGGGGGATGAGATGAGCTTTAAAATCCTTTCCAATCAAAACTAATCTGGGATTCTGCAATTCTTTACTCACAGAAAAACTCAAGAAATCTGCAAGCACTCGGCATTTTCAAGAGCTGTACCTCAGGGTCAGCATTGGCTGAAGTGTGGAATGGGAGTTTCCACCGGCACAAACCTCCACCTGAACCACCCAGAACAAACCCAAAAGGTAACAGACAGAACTGCTGACTGCTGTGAGCTGCATGTCTTTTCTGTTTTCCTGAGACACTTTTCAGTCATTCAGGGCACATTCCCTTCTCCACATTTCCATTTGTCTGAACCGTCCCCTTGTGTGAGGCGAGTGTCCCATTACGAAGAAAGGACAGCAAATTTTACCCTTGCCTGAACATGTCCTGTACTTTGTTCCAGCTTAGACTTAATTTCAAAGCCCAATACTCCCCAAAGCCCTGCCAAAACCTAAAACAAACCAAAAAAAGGATGGACCTCAGTTATAAATGTGTTTATTTTTATTTTCCTCTGTTACACATGGGGTTATTCTACCAGCTCTGGTAACACATGAGAGAAGAATCAGCTTCCTAAACGTGATTTTCCCATCTCCTCTTCTCCTGCTCAGGTGCTACAGCTGTGCCAGCACATCAGAATTGCAGTCAGCTCTCCACCAGCTCCTGGCAGCTCTCACACAGTGGGGCTTAAGCATCTTCTGCTGCCTGGATTCCTTCCTTTTACCTGCGTGTTTGCCCTTTATTTACAGACATTTCCTAAGGAATTGATCAAATCTTCTCTGTGCTAGGTTTGCTCACTGTATTTATTCTGCTTACCACAAGTAATTTGTTAGTTAGCAAAGTTATTTTTAATCTGCCCACGGCCAGTATTAGATTTCTGTGGCACATTCTGGGGACTGCACCAGTGTCACCAATCTCAGAGCCAGCTGTGGGCTGCTAGTGCCACCTGGAGTTAAACAGCTCCTCCCAAAGCCTGCCAGATCCCAAACCCTGGGATCTCTGTCATGTGTCTGTGCCATGGCTTGGGATCCCATTTCCACATGCTGGACACCCCAAAAGCTCAACACAGAGAGCCAGGCTGAGCTGGGCACAAGAGCTGTGAGCACTGGTAACCACAGCCCAAGAAGGGCAGCAAAAGCCATCAAAGCTTTTAAAAACCTCAACTGCCAGTTGGTGAGCACTTGAAAACCCAGCCTTCAGTATTTTTTCTGAAGTCAGCCTCTTGCCTGCCCTTCCCCACTAAAAGCCATAGGCCAAAGCACAGCTTCAGCTGCAGCACAAAGTCAGAGCACAACAGCTTAAGTGGCTGCTGAAGCCCAGACTATTTCAAATAAGAGCTGTCTTTTAATGCACCACTGCTCTTTGGAGACAAGTAAAATAGAGGTGTGCTGGGAACCCTGGGGCTAAATCGTAGCCTTCCTTAACCAGTAAGGACAGAACCAACTGAACTGCAGCAAAACTGTCCTTATGGGACAGAATAATTTATCCAATGTCAGCAGGGTCAGCCTTTGGCATCATTAACCCATTCCCACTGCAGTGCCAGGCAGGGAGAGGAGGGATTTGTTTGCGCCTGATACAGCAGGAGAGAGCAAAGCAAAGAGCATGGCAGAAACACAGTGTAAGCAGCTTCAGAAATCCTGGAATCATGGAATGGTCTGACTTGAAGGGATCTAAAGCCCATCCAGTGCCACCCCCGCCATGGGCAGGGACACCTTCCACTATCCCAGGGTGCCCCAAGCCACATCCAGCCTGGCCTTGGAACCTTCCAGGGATCCAGGGGCAGCCACAGCTTCCCTGAGCACCCTGTGCCAGGGCCTCATCACCCTAACAGGGCACAATTCCTTCCCCGTATCCCATCTACCCCTGCCCTCTGGCAATGAGAAGCCATTCCCCACTGGAGCCCCCTCAGCAAGCACTGAGCTCTCAGGGCTTTGGGCTCATGGCTCCTGTTCGGTCCCTGCCCCATTGAGGGAAGTGCATCAGAGCTGATCTGGGGCTGCTGAACAACCCCTATGACATGACAGGGCTGATGGAGGTGGCCAGCACTGAGACACATCATGTCTGAGCTCCAAATAGCTCAGGCAGGCAGTGAACAATCCCTCACCTAGCTGCCAGCATCCAGCAGGACGTGGTTGGCTTCAGTCAGACCACCAGCGTCAATAAAACATTTGGCAAATCCAGGAGCAGCTGTGACTAATGATGGCACCAACCCCAGCAGAGCACAAAGTCATGGTCAGTGCCTGAGTCATGAACAGCCTGACTGGATGGGACCACAGGGATCATCCAGTCCAGCCCCAGGCCCTGCACAGACACCCCAACAATCCCACTCTGGGAGCTCCTGGAGCTCTGGCAGCCTCAGGCTGTGCCCATTCCCTGGGGAGCCTGGGCAGTGCCCAGCCCCCTCTGGGGGAAGAACCTTTCCTGATATCCAACCTAAACCCTCCCTGACATACAGAAGAGTGTTTTGGTTTTTTGTTTGTTTTACAGAAAAAGAAAATCCCACTGTCTTTTTCTGCTTTCATCTTTCCCATTGAAACAGCAGCTTGAGACTCTCCCTAAAGCTCACCATGGATTTAAATGCACTTCCTGAGAAATCAGGAACACTGGAAAGGCTCACCAGTCCTCCATCCTAAACCAAATCCTCCTGGCACCCAGGCCAAGCAAAAGCAACTTCCAGCCCAGAAGTGATTGTGTCAAAAATTTACAAGCAACCCCAAAATTGGGCTGTGTTTGCTGAGCACCACAGGAAATGTGAACATGGAAAGTTTGCTTCTATTTTCAGTTCATTTCTTTCAGGCTACCTGAACACAGAATGACTGAAGCACTATCAGGAGCCCTGCAAACCAACACACAACCACTGCCAGCCTCTCCCCCACTGCACTGGGCACTAACCAAAGCCTCAGTGCTGTGGTGGTGTTTCAGGCAGGGCTGGGCACTGATGGAAGTGGAATTAGAATTGTGCTGTCTCTGGCTGGGACTTTCAAAAGCAGCTCTTGCTGAGTACCTGTTATCAAGGCATCTGCAAGCAGGCAGCTCCAAGGGCTCACACCTCTGCAACCCAATGGGGAGGCTAAATTTAGCCAAAATTCAATGCCAGGGCTAAAATAAAACCCTTTGCTTAAGCACTGTTCCCTTTACCTCCAGGAAGGTAAATTGCTTTGAAGGTGAATTCACGGCAAGCACCACCATGGTCTAAGGAGAAGCTTCACCAAGGAAAATCTCTGTTATGCAACTGCAGTATCAAAGAACAGCTCTCCCTGAAGCACTAATACTCATTTTCCTTCTCCTGGGCTAATTATGCCCTCAGGGATACTCTTGAAAAGACACTGAGCCTAAACCCAAAGAAACTAGTTGGTGCAAAATAAATGAGACAATCTTTTGACTACACTGCACTTGTTATTTTAGGGGGAATGATGCTGAGGGAAGAAGGGAATTGTTTTATTTTTGTAGCCATGAAGACTTCCTGGTGTGTTATTTACGAGAAAAAATGTTATATGACATTAAAAAAAAAAACAACACAGCTTCTCTTTTTCACAGCTGAGTGACCACTGAAGATTTTGGTGAGCAGCAGAGGAGGGAGAGCTGGGAAAGGCAGCTGGGCTGTAAGGACACAACAGTTTAGAGTCTTTGAAAGTGCAGCTTTATGTAAGCAAATCCTACCAGTGGCTCAAACACTGGCACTACCATGAGCACTGCAGGAAGGGAGAAATGTGGACCCACTCACCGGGATAATGAATTCCAGTCTCTGGAGCGTCACAAGGAAATCAGAGCTCTCTGGGGAGCCTTCTGTGAGTCAAAAGAATTATGGTAGGAAGGTGACCTTCCCCCCTGCAGTGCTTTATTTTCCAAATGGCCACCTTGTACAAGAGCACAGTTCCATTCACACCCAAACCAGCAGGGACTGGTGAGACTGAGCCAAGGGGAGATGCTCCAATCACCACAGAGAGCACAGGGCCAGCACAGAGCACTGTTCCCATCCCTCATTTTCTTTAGTAGTAACTAAATAAATGAATAAATAAAAATGAAAGGCTGCCACCTTAAACACAAAACAAAGTAAAATATAAACAATACAAAGTCAAATGCATGAAAAACAAAACCAAAGTAACTGCCACCACACCACAGCCTTCAGGACTGAGGCTGTAAAGATGGATTGGTCCAAGGCCTGCACTGGTCCCAGCCAGCAGCAGCTCCCTGAGGGCCATGAGGAGAAGGCAAAGTCTCTGCCACTCCTTGCTGAGCCCTTGGGTCAGCCCTCACACAGTTAAAGAATGGCTCTTTGCTTCCCAGCTGTGCCAAGGCTGATGCAAACCCAGTGACCAAAGCTGGCACCACAGGTTGGGCACAACACTGCAGGCACTGCAAGGCTCAGGCCAAAGCGCAGCAGGGCTGGGGTGCACAGCAGCACCTGCCCAGGGCATGCCACACTCCAGAGCTCAGCTCTCAGTGATACTGGGGCATTCCCAGGAGCTTCAGGAGAGAGGCCCAGGGCAGTGGGGGAGTCCCCATGCCTGGAAGTGCCAAATAAATGTGAGGATGTGGCACTTGAGGTCATGCCACAGTGCTGAACATGGGGGTGATGTTGGTGGTTGAACCTGATGATCTTAAAGACCTTTTCCCACCTCAACAATGTCATTATAATACTGATTTAGCAGCAAACCAAACACACTCCACCTCAAGAGAGAAAAGAAATCAGACTAAACTCCCTTTAGTCTCCACGTGAACAGCAAAAAGAAGCTCCCATCATCTCCTCCTGGCTCTGCCACTCCTAGCTGAGGCTCTTGAACTGCAGGGCTCAGTCTGGCTCTCCTCATGCTGGTCCTTCGTTTTAAAAAAAGACATTAAATCCACTCCAACTGCTCTCATTGGAGAGCTGCTGATCTAAACATCTAGTGGATGGTTAAAATTAGTTTGAACTACTTCCTTTTCTGGAAACAGTGTTTTAGCAACAAATCAGAGTTTGAAACTGAGATAAAAGCAAGGGACTAAGATGCAAAACAGATGCAAAGTTGATCTTTAAATATTCCCTGACAAACCAACACCGTGGGAGCTGCAGAGTGTGTGACCACTGGAACCTTTCTCAAGCTGCCCCAGCAGGTACATCAAACCCTGGGAGCTCCAGGCCCTACATGAGGAGCCAGCAGAGTGTCCTGGGGGCATCAGGAAGAGCATTCCCAGCAAGTCAGGGAGTGACCCTGTCCCTCTGCTCAGCCCAGGGGAGGCACCTCTGCAGTGCTGTGCCCAGTTCTGGGCTCCACTGCTCAAGAAAGACCAGGAGCTATTGGAGAGGGTCCAGTGGAGGCCACAAGGATGGGGTCTGGAGCATCTCCCTGGTCAGGAGAGCCTGTGGGAGCTGGGCCTGGTCAGTCTGGAGAAGGGCAGGCTGAGAAGGATCCCATCAATCCATAAAATATCCCCAGGGGGTATCAGAGGATGGTGCCAGTGACAGGATGAGGAGCAATGCCCGTGAACTAAACCACAAAAAATTCCACCTCCACATGAGGAAGAACCTCTTCCCACAGAGTGGCAGAGCTCTGGAAGAGCTGCCCAGGGCAGACCCAGTCTCCCTCTGTGGCCACATCCCAAACCCCCTCAGACACATTCCTGTGCCACCTGCTCTGGGGGACCCTGCCTTGGTGCAGTTGGACTGGGAGATCTCCAGAGGCCCTTCCAGCCCCAGCCATGCCGTGTGTCCTGTCTGTGTTTTGGGCCTGCCATGAGGGCCCAGGGCAGCCCTTCCCTACACAGAGCCCTCTCCCACTGCTCTGCTCCAAGCCAGCACCAGGATTTTGAGCTGTGCCCCACCTTGTTTTGTGAGTGCCTCCCTCAGGGCCGGGGTGATCATCTCTCTCCTCTCAGCCTCCTCCTTCCTCCCAGCTCCAGCAGCTCCTTCCTCCAGCTCCTGCTCTCTCTGTTGGAAGACAGGGAATTACAGCCAGTTAGAGCCAGGCACCACCTCAAACACTGGGGCACAGCCACACACCTGCTGGACTGAACTGAGCCAAGTGCCACACAGCAATTCCTGCTTCCCTGTAATCCTGCATCTCATCCCTCTTCCCATCAGTAACTTAGGACAGTAAACTGGAAAAGGAACACCCCCCCCAGCACACCAGATTTGTCTCACTGACACAGCAATAAAATTCCCAAGGATATTTTAATAACATCCAGGGTGTGAAATCTCATCCAAGAGTGACTCCAGGTTTTAAGCCCAAATGTTTCATGAGTGCACAATAACCAAACCAGTGTGTGCCTGGAGTGCCACTGCTTGGGAGAGCTCGGGGAGAACCCCCAGGAGTTCACAGAGCAGAGGAGCCCTGAAGCAGCAGCCACCTGCACCACCAAAATTCAGCCACAACAAAGGCCTGCAGGAAAAGGCTGCTGCCCCTGTCCCACAGCCCCCTCCAGCAGCAGCCCATGGAAGTCTGGCTTCCAGCTGCTTCCACACACAGCTAAGCCCTGGGCAGGAGTTCCAGATACTGGCATAAAGTCATAGGCAGGAGAAGCAAACCCTGGCACGTAACAAGTGGTGACTCCCCTGCTGTGTGAGTGTCACTGCTGAGACTTTATGGGTGTTTATTGTTTCAAGTCTGCACAAAGAAGCATCAAAGTGGAAATAATTACTTGGATATTTCATGCAACTTGTAATCTGTCAGTCCTTTATGGCTTTTATTGAAGGAGTTATGGATAAACAACAAACAAAAACCAGCAGAGGACATTTTGTCTTGACAACACTGAGGCTATTTCACATCCAAGCCTCTTTTGTGCCAAAGCCATGGAAAAGTTAATGGAAATGCTCCCAGTTTGAGTTTCCCCACCAACTGTCAGTTTCACTAAGGAAACCAGTGCTTCTGACTGGCCAAACTGCTCTTCACAAACAGGGAGAGGAGTCTGGCTGCTCCTGCACATAGACTGGTTCTGACCTGAGAACATCACAGAAAATAAAAGGTGCCTCCAAAGAAAAATAAATTTAAATATTAAATCCCCCACACACAGAGGTTCAAGTACAAAACAGAGCTCCTAATAAACACTTGAGAAGGAAATAGGAAAGTAAAACATTCAGGGACAGAGATTATTACCTTCCCTACTCTTTTTGGATAAAACTGTGCTCACAGGGATGTTTTTCAGAAACATATTTTTCAACAATCAGTACCACAACATGGTCCTTTCTGAAGGAGAAAGCTGTATCCACCTTTATTTCCTTCCACTCAGCTTCCTGAGCCTTTAGGCAGGACTTCATTGGTTTCTGTAACACATCAAAACTCCCCTGGAAGCCTACATCTAATAATTAATTGTCATTTAGTGGGTTTTAAAGCTCATTTCTTGAGCCTTGATCTTAATTTATCAGCAAGACTCTTCAACAGTAAAATATTAATATTGCTGGGAAAGCTTCATGCATAAGGAAGGAAGGAGAAAAGGGATAAGAACTTCATCTTCTAAGTGTTAAATAAAGAGCTTGTCCTGCCACAAGCCATCACTCAACCCAGGCCCCAGGCAAAGCCCTGCCTCAGCACAGAGTGAGACCTGGGCTGGAGGAAGGAGGTCCTGCCCATGGCAGGGGAGTGGAACTGGAAGAGCTTTAGGGTCCCTTCCCACCAAAATCACTCCCTGATCCTGTGATTTGGGAGCCCCTCGAAGTCCTGAGCAGGATTTACACATGGACACTACAGGCCTGTGCTCGACCACGTCAGGCCAGGTCAATCCTCCCAGAAGAACTAAATCTCCACTGTGGAGCATACCCTAATATTAAAAATGCAGCCATTGATTTAATTACAAATGAGAGACCCCATCCAAGAGAGCCTCCAAACACAGACGAAGTCCTTCTGCGTGGAAAACATTTGCATTTGTACCTCCCTGTCACTGCAGCACCTGAGAAAAGCATCTCAATAGAACAACATCCAATTCCTTCCTGGCAGGGCAGAAACACAGTTCATTTTCCCCTCACAGACAGGATCATAATTCTCCCTGCCCACACCCTGGATGTGAGAGCCTGCAAACAAAACCATGCTTTGTTTTTCTCTGCCCTGCAATACCTGATCTGTTCATTTTAGCAGGGGATTGGCTGCACATATTCCTGGTGGGAAATGGAATTCACTGCACAGAGATTTTTACTTATTTACTTAATAAACGTTTCAGATCTGTTATTCAGGATTGGAGAGGAGGGAAAAAAAGTTAAATTTGCACAGAGCAAACTTCCCCGGTTGTGGTTATTTAGTAGAAAGCCCTGCAGTAAATCCAAGGCAAATCACTGTCTTTCCATAACAAATCAAGCAAGCAGTGACAAGAGCCAGCTTTTCAGGCCCTTCACTGCCAAAAACTGGAGGTGCAGCTCACAAAGGAGTGAGCCCAGAGATGAGGAAAACTCTTTGGATACACCCCAATTCCTTGCAAAGCTCAGCACAGCTCTGCTGCAGGCTGGAGAGGTTTGGTTGTGAATAAAGGCAGAATCTCAGGTATGATCCCCTTCTCTGCAGCTGAGGGGAAAAGGAATCCCTTCCCTTTCCCTCTCACACAAGCAGCACAACAGGCAGAGGCAGCACATTCCCAAGACAAGGAAAACACACAGCTTCCATGGACCAAGAGCTCCTGACACAAGAGAGGGCCTCAGCATTCCCTGCCCCAGGACAAATCCCAGTAATAGTGTTTCAAAGGCCTTCCTCCAAATCTGCCTTCCAAACTCAGCCCCAGCCACCCCCAAAGGTGAGCACCAGGATGTGCTACTGTCACTTGTCCTCCTCTCTGAAATGCTCTCCCCAGGATGTCCAGGTGACATCCCTCTGTCTCCTACTTTATCCATCCAACACTCCTCAAACTGATCGTGCAGGGGTGGAAAAAAAAAAAGGCATCGAAACTCCACACAAAGGCTGAGAAAGTTGGGGCTGTTCAGCCTAGGGAAGAGGAGGTTGTGTGGAGACCTCACAGCATCTCCCAGGATCTGGAGGGGCTACAGGGAAGCCAGAGAGGGACCCTGCATCAGGAACTGGGGTGACAGGACAAGAAATAATAGATTCAATCTGACAGAGGGGAAATTAGGGTTAGATATTAAGGAGAAATTCTTTACTGCAAGGGTGATGAGGCCCTGGCACAGGGTGCTCAGGGAAGCTGTGGCTGCCCCTGGATTCCTGGAAGGTTCCAAGGCCAGGCTGGATGTGGCTTGGGGCACCCTGTGATAATGGAAGGGGTCCCTGCCCATGGAACAAGATGAGCTTTAAAGTCCCTTCCCACCCAAACCATTCTGTGATTCCCTAAATTAATTTAGCACTTTTAGCCTCGTGGCTCTATTTACTAATGTGCCATGGCAGGGGGAAAAAAAGCTCCCCCAAAAGCTTTTACTCTCAGAAAAAAATTTACACCCAATTATGACTCAAGTTTCCTGTTTAACCTCCCAGTGGTCAGACAAAGGGAACCCCTTGCCTTGCCATAATTTACAGTCTCATCCATCTACAAGCTCCAGGATCTTTTCCCAAATGAAAAGCACAAGCATTAAGCAAACAGAAACACACCAGGGCTAGAGCCAGGACTAACAGAACAGCACAGAGGGAACACTGGCCAGGCTGTCAGGAAAAGCTGCCTGGCAGCAAGGATTAGCAACACTTCCCCAGGGGCTGGGGAATGAACTATTAAAGTTCATGAATTACATGAACAGAGTTAAAGTTCACAGAGCAGAGCTCTGGAAGGAATGCCCCACGGGCAGCAGGACAGCCAGCAATGCTGGCAGCTTCTCCCCTCACTCAGCCTCGTCTGGCACGGGCATCTCTTGACAGCAACCTCGTGGGGATTTGGGGAGCTGATGGGACACCAGGCTGCCTGCAGGAATGGCACTCCTTTCCTTACAAAACAACCTCCCTGGAAGGCTGAAACACATGGGAAAAAGGGGACAGGGGACTCCACAAAGACACCCCTGAACACAAGCACAGGAGCAGAGGGTGCACTGTGGGGACTGTCTTCCTGCAGGAACACAGCTGTGGCTGTCACAATTCAGCTGTGACAGGCAGAGACAGAGCTGCAACTTGCTGAGCCCAGGGATGAACACCCTGTCAATCCCACAGCACCCCAGCCCTCACCGCTGTCAGTCAGCAGCAGAGATGGCCTGGAGCTCCTGCAGCAGAGAGGAGAACTGAGAACCCAGAGTGAGCAAGCTGTGAACCAGCAAACAGCCCAACAGACAGAAAATCTTATTAAAAACAGCTGTCAGAGTCTACATAATCACAGGCTACACACCCACCCCAGCACTGCCCAGTGAAGCACAAAGAGCTGAGAGCAGCACAAGGAGATGGGATGGGAACGGTGCAATGCAGCACCTGGCCATGACTGAAACATCAACTGCCTGGGGCAGAAGGGAAAACTGGGGCAGATGCTCTCAAAAAGTGGCCCTAAAGTCACAGAATCATGGAATTAATTGGGAGGGACCCTAAAGCTCACCCTGTTCCCCCCTGCCATGGGCAGGGACACCAGTGTCCAACCTGGCCTTGGGCACTGTCAAGGATCCAGGGGCAGCCACAGCTTCTCTGGGCACCCTGTGCCAGGGCCTGCCACTCTCACGTTGGACAATTCCTGCCCAATATCCCATCTATCCCTGTCCCTTGGCAGTGGGAAGCCATTCCCTGTGTCCTGGCACTCCATCCTCTCTGTAGGTTCCCTTCAAAATGGGGAAAGTCCCTGAGAAGTTCTGATTGATACCAAAAAAAACCCAAATTCAGAAACAGGACTTTTCTCTCCCAACGTAGAAACCCCTGTGAAGTTTAAATAAGGATGTGAAACCCCAATCTCCCTCCCTATGCTGTAGGATAACAGAAGGTCCCTGGTGTTATCCTGAGGCAGCAGCTCCCAGCTCCCACCTAAACAAAGAAAAACAGACCTGCAGCTTCATCCTCACAGAGGGAATTTTCCACTTCCTTTTTCTGAAAAGTCAGTGCTGAGATTTCTGGACATTTACAGCAGCATTTCAAATCCCAAACACCTGCAGACAAGCAGTGACAGGAGCTTATGCTGCCATCCAAATGCATCAGCCTGAAAGGGCACTGAGCATCTTCCATGAATTGCAGAGGCAAAAATGATCCCACCGTCACTTTCTTGTAGGTTCAACATCAGCCCAAGTCCCCAAGGACAAGAAACCTCCCAGGTCACAACTTTCCAATGTATCTGCAGAGGGGGTTCAGAGTGCTGCACTGAGCTCCAGCAGCATTGCTCTGCTGTAGGGCAGCTTTTACAAGGTGCTGAAACACAGATCCAACTCACACACTGCTGAGGGACCCTGCCAGAGTTTGTTTGATTTGGGAGACTTCCTTGGACAAGCCAGGAAGAAGATTGATTTTCAAAGGCACCAAAGGAGTCAAAACTAACAATGTGTCTGTGTCCACCCAAAAGGGAATACTTATGCTTGAAAACTGAGCCATATTTTCACATTTTATTTATTTTTTCTGTGCTACAAAAATCCCAACTGAAACTCAGTTAACACAGTTTAACAAGTGTCCAAAATGCCCGAATTCAAACCAGTAATATTTTCCATTTAGCCTCTTCTGCTCTCTCACACGCAGAGCAGGCAGCACACATGCTTCCACACTCTTGCCACCTTTTGCAGATTCTTTTTCAAATGGCTCTGTAGAGACTTCCCCACTCCATTTCTTTCTTTTCCATGGAGTTCAGGACTAAAAGAACATTTCATTTCAACAGTAATTTTTCAAGTGGTCAAAAAACCCACAGAATTCTGGAATGGTTTGGGTGGGAAGGGACCTTAAAGCCCATCCAGTGCCACCCCTGCCATGGGCAGGGACACCTTCCACTGTCCCAGGCTGCTCCCAGCCCTGTCCAGCCTGGCCTTGGGCACTGCCAGGGATCCAGGGGCAGCCACAGCTGCTCTGGGCACCCTGTGCCAGGGTCTCACTGCCCTGCCAGGGAAAAATTCCTGCCCAATATCCCATCCAGCCCTGCCCTCTGGCAGTGGGAAGCCATTCCCTGTGTCCTGTCCCTCCATCCCTTGTCCCCAGTCCCTCTCCAGCTCTCCTGGAGCCCCTTTAGGCCCTGGCAGGGGCTCTGAGCTCTCCCTGGAGCCTTCTCCTCTCCAGGTGAGCACCCCCAGCTCTCCCAGCCTGGCTCCAGAGCAGAGGGGCTCTGCTGCACCGACCTGTAGAATTTGGGGAAGTCTGCTCAAATCTGTCATTAGACAGGCAGGAAACTTAAAAAATGCACAACAAAAAGAAAACCACCTGAAAAATGCAGCACAAAGTCGGTGAGGAATGGTGAGCAGGAGAGGTGTGCTGCTGCAGGGTCAGTCCTGACCATCTCCACCAAAGGATGTGGTCAGGAAAAGGCTGCAAATAAACAGAGCTCTCAAATGCCTTTACCAAGGAGGTCATTACCACACCATATGTAACCTGTAACACAGGTTACATTACAGTTATGTTGAGGGTATAGCCTCAAGATCTCTTGTAATTTTGTTTAGCAATTGTAATCCTTTCCATTAGCCAGGATTTCAAGAAAAAAAATTTGAACCCAGGAAAGGAGAAGGGTGAAGTGTCCCTATGGCAAATCCTGCTGTTAATGACAGAAGTAGTCCTCAAGAAGTTAAATTAAATTTCTTAAAGCTCATTTTAAAATGTAGGCTCACATTGAACTCTGAGCCAGAGTAGCACAGGTCAGAATCTGGCCCAGAGCAGCTGCTGCAGATAAGGGCATATTTTTCATGAAGGAACCCTTTACCCATTAAAAGATGAAGTTCTTGGAGCTGTTCACGTCAGTTTTAACTGAAAGCTACATACGCAAATTTTGTTCCATTTGGTTAACATATCACAGACTATTCTCTCCTCCTTTAAAGAGTTCCTAGCTGTAGCACAAAGTTGCACATGACCCTTGGTCTGTAAACCTTAGGCCTTAAATATCTCATTGCCCACTGCCCCACTGCAACCAAACCAAACAGCTTCCTTCAGAGTTCCTTAACCCAGAGCCTGCAAGGTTTGGGCTGCCACAGCAGCCCCAGGCTCCAAGGGCTCCCAGGAAGTGCTGGAAGGAGTGGGATTTACAATGGCTAACCCAGGGTGACTTTTCAGGGAGCAGTGCCAAAGGGGCCCAGGGATACAGAGGGACACAAACTGAACACTCTGGGGCAGGGTTTGGCTCCTGGAAACTCTCAGTGTGTTCCAATCACTCCTCTCTCTCACTTTACATTGCAAATGAGCCTGTCAGCATCATTACACTGCTTGTTGTAGAAAACATGAGCATTAATCTCAAAATTGTGTCAACAAAATACACTCATTTGATTGCTTCCAAACCCATCAAACAAGGAATAAGGATATTATTATTGCCATTACTCATGCCTGAAGTTTATAAATGTGAAGGTTAATAAAGTCATTCCATTCCCTGGGAATGAGTGTAGATGGATCTGTCATCTACAGATCTGTCATCTTTCAGCTGATCTCTCAGCTGGGGGAGACAATCCACACTAAGAACTGGTGTCCCTGTGATTAATGGCACCTTGCAGGCCACAGACACCATCAGAGTTCACTTTCCCTGACAAATCCACATCAGGGAAGAACTCAGGAGGACAGGCAAAGTGAGCCACAACTGCCAAACTCCAAAGTCCACTTCGTTCTTAAATGCATTAAAAACCATCAGCACATATTTTGAGATTTGTGGAATTTGCTGTTAGATCAGCTACCAGTTAATATAGTTAAATATATATCCAATATCTACCCAACCTTGTGTCAGTCTGGGCTCAGACTCTGTGCAAAAAGCACCATCACCATGAATTGTATAACTTCACACTTAGGAGCTCTTTAAAAATCCATCTCTTCTCTAACTCAGTCTGTAATAGCTATAATTCAATCCAGCAGAGAGGTTCTGGCATTCCCCTGGAACTCCTGAATGCATCTGCCTGGTCCAAGTGGCTGCAGGAATCCAGTACCTGCCTCAAGCCCTTTGACAACACTTTACAAACCTGCAGAATATGGGAGGAAAGCTGTAAGACAAATCTCAGCCTTGATTTCCATCAAGGCAAACAACAAAAGATAGATGAAAATTAAATTAAGATCACATGCAGAGATGTGAGCAAGCATTTATTAGATCCTATCACCTCCACAGCCTCACTCTGCCATCCCAGGAAAGGCAGGACAATAAGGAATTCTGACTATCTGTGCCTGCACAGCTGCCTTGCCTGCTAGCGAGTCTCACAAGAGCCAATCCATGCAGAAGAGATGAAAGCTGGATCCAAAAGCATTTCAAATTAACAACAATGCACAAGGCAGAACCTGCTGTTCCACATCCCATAGGCAGAGAGGTGAATATCCAACACCCACAGAACCCACAGAACTCCTGCTGCAAAGTGTCAGACACATTCCAGATCCCAGAACTCCGAAGAGAAAGAACTTTCTGTGATATAACCCTGAAGATACTCAAGTTTCTCTCAGACTTGCTCACCTGTGTGACTAGATCAGATCCCAAAGCCCAGAGCACTTGGCTGCGTGGGCAGGGAGTCCTGCAGGACAACAGGATAGCTCAGGGTAAAACAACAGTCACACCCATTTTACACAGTTCAGCATTCCCTCAGAGGAAAAATGGCTAAAATGGCCAAAGGGAGAACTACTCACCTGGCACAGGAAACCTCTCAGTGCAGACTCAGAGCCTAGGAAGGGGACAGGACTTCAACAGAGGTGCCCTTATGCTTACTCAGAGTGAGCTGTCAGCCCCACACCAACACTTGCCCCCTCAGGATTTAACCCTCTGCAGGAGGGCAGTGTTCAACTCTCACAGCAGAACAGCTCTGCCAGCTCCTCCAAGGTAAAGGCTCAAAGGATCAACACCTGCAGCTTCCAGCTCCAGGTGAGTGAGTGTCTGTGCGCAGACAGCATCTGCCCCTCAGACCAGGGTGGCACTTGGGTCACAGCCACAGCAACCTGACCTGCACAGTCACAGTTACTGCAGAACACAAATATATCCAACACCCAGGCCTCTCCCTGCTCCAGCAGAGCACCAGGAAGGCTGAGGAGAAAGCAGTTTGGATCCTGCCTCAGCCAAGGCACAGACAGCAGTGAACTTCCCCTGCCTGTGTACAAACAGACACCACGCTGACCTCAGCACTGACTTCTTCCAGTGAACAGCAGGAGTATTTTATTGCTGAGCTCACTTTTTATTTGTAAACTGGCCTATGATACGTGGCTTTCCTGGATTACACTGCTCCTCGATCACGACGTTGCTATATTCTGTCAGTCAGGGAAAGCTCAATGCCCACCACTTCACACGACTGCCGGCTGTCACCACAGCCCCGGCAGGGCTGCAGCACCGCCCAGCAGCCGCCGCAGCACCCGCGGTTCCCTTTTGGCCGCTGACCTCTAGTGGTGAGCACAGGAGGGAGGAGACAGGAACAATGCTCTCCATGAGGAACTGTGGTCCTTTCTCCCTCCAAAGGGAAGCCAGAAGGTTCCCCAGCCTTCCCTCACGAGCTGCAGTGCACAGGCTGACCCTGGCTCCGGGACAGCCCTGCCACAGCAGCCAGCCTTGCCCCATCACTGGAGCTCCTCTGCTCACAGAGCTGGTTACAAACACCAGGGTTTGATTTACCTCCTTCCCCTCCCAAAGGGGAGGAACAGAGATCCCCATGCTCCCCTTGTAAGCTCCTGCCCTCCAAGAACACTGCCTCCTGTGGGCCATAGCCTGGCTTCAGGAGGCCCAGCAGTGCCACCTCAGCACAGACACCGAGGACACTGCTGTATTTTCATAGTCACAGAGCAGTTTGGATTGGCAGGGACCTCAGAGACCATCTCATTCCACATCCCTTCCACAGGCAGGGACACCTTCCACTATCCCAGGCTGCTCCAACCTGGCCTTGGGTATTGCCAGGGATCCAAGGGGCAGCCACAGCTTCTCTGGGCACCCTGTGCCAGGGCCCCATTTTGGGAGAGAGCTGTGAGACAGTGCAGACACACCCCAGGTAAGGAAGGTGAAATTAGAGAGGTCAGGTTGGTGAGAAGGGCATGGACGGCAGCCCAAGTGTGCACAAGCAATGACAGCATGATGCAAAAGTCATTGAGTGAAGGGGCTCAGCAGATGGGCTCAGAGCACATCACAGGCCACCCCTCCCCACCCTGACCAACAACTGCTCAGCCAGAAAAGAGTGGGGAGCACAGCAAGGCCCTGCTGCAGTTCCCTCCCCCTAGTCCTTTGTGTGAGTGAGGTGAGTGTGACACATCCCAGCTCAGTCTGAGCACAGGAAAGGGACACCAACAGAACCATTGGGAACAGAGCCAGCAAGAGCCTGGGATGGAGCAGGAACTGGGGCTGTGTGACAGCCCCAACACACCTCCAAAGATGTTCTTTTTGGGGACAGGTTCTTCAATAGCTCGTATTTTACTCTCCCTCTAACCAAACCCTACAGATGCAAATCCAGCCAGTTACATTTTAATCAATCCAGCTGCTCAGTGACCAAGACCTGACCATTCCATACCCCCTAACAGCAGTACCTTTGCTTTCTTCATGTGGCCCATGATATTGCCAAGATCTTCAACATCAATGACAGAATCTGTGCCTCCAGCTTCCTCCTCACTACTGGTTTCAAACAATTCCTCTGCCTGTGGGAGAGAGCAGAGAAAAAAAAATTAAAAATTATCTCACTGTTAAATGTAAGGCTAAGCTAACCAGTGAAATGAGCCCTCCTCATCAGTAAAGACCATTGAAAACCAGCAATAGCCTGCCAAAAACCTGTAGGATGGATATGGAACCCTGAACCCCTTTAAACTCGGGTGCCTTGCTGACAGCAAGATTTACTTCTCCTGCTCTGCAGCAGCCAGCACTCCTAAACCCAGCCAGAAGAACCACTTACTTTCCTGTAAAATTCAACCCAGCAATAACTTCCAACCCACAGTAAATGGCTCGAGGGAGGATTAAAGTGCCATAGCAGCTCTGGGTCTTGCACTGGAGATCAATAGAGAGGATTTCTTACTCAAAATCTGCCATCAATAAACACTCTAGAAGAGAGAAGTGAGTACAGGCAGACATACACAAAGGATATACAGGGTGTGCTCAGGTAACACACCTCAGCTGCCTTTGGAAAACCCTGAGATGCAGGCAGACAGGTGAGCTTCACTGGGTTGAAGTGGAAGCAGGTTAATGAGTCACAAGGAACTTAACAGAGGTCCCCTTGGCCTTGGGACAAGGCAAAGGCTCTGCTGAGAACTCAGCCTCGCTCACTGGAGCAACTGACCCCAGCCAGGAGCAAGACTCCCTCACCACACAAATGCCCTCGAGCCTGGGTCCATCACTAATTCTTTGGACCCTCTTTTTAGATGGCTCATTGTACTTGTTATTGCCGTGGGATCTCAGCTCTCTTCTCCCCCTGCTCCAGAACAAGTATCAGGCTCCCAAAGCAGCCCTCTGGACTGCAGGAGGAAGGAGAGAAGTCAAACAGTCCAAATAAAATAAGGCCTCAAGGATTTTGGCTGTACCTCAGTATTCTCATGTTCTGATGTCCCATGTTCATGGTCTGAGCTTTCCTTGCTCTGCTTCCCTGAAGATTTGCACTTCCCTTTCCTGCACTTCCCACTGCAGGGCTTCTTTTCCCCTTTGCAGAGCACCTGGAGCTGAGTCAGGAATTTGGTTTTCCAGGCCTCAAAGTCAGCCTCGATGCTGCCATGCTTGCTCTGGGTCACATTGCAGTCCCCCTCAGCCCGAGTCATGATCCTGCTGGCACTGAGCATCCACAGCCACCTGTCAATCCTCCTTCCAACCTAGGGCAGGAGGAAAGGTTGGAAAGGAAATTAAACCAGGGCCAAGAGCAAGCAGCCAACCCGAAAAGCAAGGATCAGCCCTTGGGAGAGCCAGTGAGCTGCATGGCAGAGACCTGGGGAGTCCCTCTCAGGTGCTGGCTCAACACAGACACAGGGCAGCCTGAACAGCACCACACCCCCTCAGACTCGGTTGGAAAATCCCTCTGCCATCCCTGGGGTGAAGGGATGAGCTCTGGGAACAGACTGCTCTGTGTGCTGCTTGTTGGTCAGAATGGTCACATGTGACACACGGCCCAGCTCTGAACACAACCTGTGACAAGTGATGCCATTTTTCTGTGTGACATGAGAGCCACAACCAGGCAGAGGTACTGCCACAGTTCACATCAGGAAATAAAGCTAAAACCCACATCATAAAAAGGAGCCAAGTTTAAAAAGCAGCAAGAGCAAGAGTTTACAGTGCTGTGCCCTCAGGGGATGGCAGAAAGCTTTCAAAGCTGGGAAATGAACTCAGTAGGGACTTATCAAATGTGTTACCACACCTTCCAGTGCCTGTGGCATTCACTTCCCAATGGAAATCAAATTTCTTCAAAGCTGAACTGCCCAGGTGGCCAAGAAGGCCAATGGCACTGGCCTCCACCAGCAATGGTGTGGCAGCAAGACCAGGGCAGTGACTGTCCCTCTGCACTGGCACTGCTGAGGCACCTCTAATCCTGGGAGCAGTTTTGGGCCCCTCACCCCAAGAAAGATCCTGAGGGGCTGGAGTGTGTCCACGGCAGGGAACAGAGCTGGGAAGGAGCTCGGGCCCCAGGAGCAGCTGAGGGAGCTGGGAAAGGGGCTCAGCCTGGAGAAAAGGAGGCTCAGGGGGGACCTTGTGGCTCTGCACAACTCCCTGACAGGAGGGGACAGCCGGAGGGGTCAGGCTCTGCTCCCAGGGAACAGGGACAGGAGGAGAGGGAACGGCCTCAGGCTGGGCCAGGGGAGGTTCAGGGTGGACACCAGGAGGAATTTCCCCATGGAAAGGGTGCTCAGGCATTGGCAGGGGCTGCCCAGGGAGGTTTGGAGTGCCCATCCCTTGAAGTGCCCAGGGAAGGCCTGGACGTGGCACTCAGCACTGGGGACAAGGTGGGGATCAGGCACAGGGTGGGTTCAGTGATCTTGGAGGTTTTTTCCAAGCTCAATGGCTCTGGGATTCTGCCCATGCCCTAAACCCAGTGCCTCACCCAGTCAGCACAACAGCTGCAATCCCACACACACCACCAGCCTCATTCAGGTTTGAAGCACCTCATGCAGCTGAGGCTCTCAGGGAGCAGGAGCCAAGCAGGGAGCTCGAGGGACACTCACTGTGTTGTAGTGATCCACATAGGCCGAGTTCCCCAGGCCGAACACGGCGTATCTCAGGCCCTGCAGGAAGCTTTTCCCAACACGGAAATCATTGGCTGCCTCTTCCAGCCACTTGCAGAACCAGGCTGCACTCTCTGGGGGCTGCCCCTCGGTGTAGGTGGCCACCAGGAACACACAGATGTTCCTGCTGCTTGTCTGCTCACATAAATAGGACAGGAGNGCAGTGACTGTCCCTCTGCACTGGCACTGCTGAGGCACCTCTAATCCTGGGAGCAGTTTTGGGCCCCTCACCCCAAGAAAGNCAACACCCAGGCAGCTGGGAGAAATCCAAAGACAAGGCTGTCTCCTGTTGGGGTGGGGTGGTGCAGGTGACAATCCCAAGGGTGCTGAACAATCTGCACAGCACCTTAAATTAGCAAAGGGAGGTCAAGCTGAACAGGGACACAGTGACAGAACAAAACTGGACATCCAGCCCCATCAGCAGCTTCCTGACCCAACTCCTTCAGCAGGAAGTGCCCCATGGATAAACATTTCAAGCTCCTCAACCTCACATTTACAGGTGTGTTAGGGGCAGTACCAAATGCTGGCACTTCATACCGAAACCCAAAGGAATTTCCAGCACACAATTCCCACCAAAACTTTTTGTTATGATTAATTAAAACTCTCAAGCAGCAATTATCAATATTCACAGGAGAAAAACCCATCAAGGATTATTCCACATAAATACAACTCACAAGCAGTTTCTAACTTAAAACCCTCTAAAGGCTGAAGAGGCATCACCACCTTCCTGTTCTGGTTCTGAACCTTGCCCAG
>VXBB01002858.1:27397-47433 GCA_013399915.1 Illadopsis cleaveri | reverse complement strand
TCAGGCATTGGCAGGGGCTGCCCAGGGAGGTTTGGAGTGCCCATCCCTTGAAGTGCCCAGGGAAGGCCTGGACGTGGCACTCAGCACTGGGGACAAGGTGGGGATCAGGCACAGGGTGGGTTCAGTGATCTTGGAGGTTTTTTCCAAGCTCAATGGCTCTGGGATTCTGCCCATGCCCTAAACCCAGTGCCTCACCCAGTCAGCACAACAGCTGCAATCCCACACACACCACCAGCCTCATTCAGGTTTGAAGCACCTCATGCAGCTGAGGCTCTCAGGGAGCAGGAGCCAAGCAGGGAGCTCGAGGGACACTCACTGTGTTGTAGTGATCCACATAGGCCGAGTTCCCCAGGCCGAACACGGCGTATCTCAGGCCCTGCAGGAAGCTTTTCCCAACACGGAAATCATTGGCTGCCTCTTCCAGCCACTTGCAGAACCAGGCTGCACTCTCTGGGGGCTGCCCCTCGGTGTAGGTGGCCACCAGGAACACACAGATGTTCCTGCTGCTTGTCTGCTCACATAAATAGGACAGGAGAGAAAAAAAAAAACCCACTGCATTTTCCAGAACTTTCTTTTAAAGCAAAGAGTTACAACACCCAGGCAGCTGGGAGAAATCCAAAGACAAGGCTGTCTCCTGTTGGGGTGGGGTGGTGCAGGTGACAATCCCAAGGGTGCTGAACAATCTGCACAGCACCTTAAATTAGCAAAGGGAGGTCAAGCTGAACAGGGACACAGTGACAGAACAAAACTGGACATCCAGCCCCATCAGCAGCTTCCTGACCCAACTCCTTCAGCAGGAAGTGCCCCATGGATAAACATTTCAAGCTCCTCAACNAAAAAAAAAACCCACTGCATTTTCCAGAACTTTCTTTTAAAGCAAAGAGTTACAACACCCAGGCAGCTGGGAGAAATCCAAAGACAAGGCTGTCTCCTGTTGGGGTGGGGTGGTGCAGGTGACAATCCCAAGGGTGCTGAACAATCTGCACAGCACCTTAAATTAGCAAAGGGAGGTCAAGCTGAACAGGGACACAGTGACAGAACAAAACTGGACATCCAGCCCCATCAGCAGCTTCCTGACCCAACTCCTTCAGCAGGAAGTGCCCCATGGATAAACATTTCAAGCTCCTCAACCTCACATTTACAGGTGTGTTAGGGGCAGTACCAAATGCTGGCACTTCATACCGAAACCCAAAGGAATTTCCAGCACACAATTCCCACCAAAACTTTTTGTTATGATTAATTAAAACTCTCAAGCAGCAATTATCAATATTCACAGGAGAAAAACCCATCAAGGATTATTCCACATAAATACAACTCACAAGCAGTTTCTAACTTAAAACCCTCTAAAGGCTGAAGAGGCATCACCACCTTCCTGTTCTGGTTCTGAACCTTGCCCAGGTGTACAGGGCACCTGGGGCAGCCACTCTCACTCAGTTCATCCCTGAGTTACAGAACTGGTTCATACAGAGTCACTGTCACAGCAAAACATCCAACTGCTGCCTTGAAATTCTCAAAATGTAAGTATTTTCTGCTGAGGGCTGCTGGACTACATCTGCATAGGTAGGGAAGCAATTCGACACAAAGCTTTGGGGATTTCCAGAGCAACAGGAGAGAAATACAAGAGGGAAACAGCCTTGACAATCCCAGGAAAAACTTGTACTTATTACTGGTGTTAGTTCCATACCCACCTCCTCTACTAAACCATCTTCTGGATCGTAGTCTCCCATGTTAATGACTTCCACAGGCAAATTAAGGGAAGTAACAGCTTCAGCCAGAGTTCTGGCAAATCTCTGAACAAAGAAACATAGGAAGTTATCAATTACTTCAAGCCACACAAGCCCTCTTGTGCTCAGCCACAAGACTTCTCCCAGCACAGGAAGAATAATGACACAGGAGGCCTGGACACTGGCACTGCAATTCCTCACATTAAAACAAAAATGGAGTATACTGGCTGAGAGTTACATTATAATGACTAATCACTTCACAGTTACACACACAAATTACATTTCTTCTTGAGAAAGCACCAAAAACAGCACCTCCCTATATGAAGCCTTCCTAGAAAATTAAAATTATGGTGCAAGAATGAACTTTTAGCTTTATAATCAATCTCTACTGCATGCCTTGTTCAAAGGGAGGAGGAAAATTGTTATTTTTATTTAATTTTTCACTTATTTTGCATGTTAGACAATGACTGTAACAAGCTAAAGAATATGCAGATATATTCTCAGATCTGCACCCAGGGCAGTATTTTAAGGCAAGCAACCTCCTCAGATCCCAACAATATTTCAAAGCAATTTCACAGATGTGCAATAAAAGTAGAGATACCTTTGCTGTGCCAGTCTGAGAGCCATAGAAAATCTTCACTCCAGCAACATGGACCTCCTGTGCCTGAGGGGGGACACACCCATTTCCCAGCTTGTCTGCTGCTCCCTCAGGGGAAGAGGGATTCCCATGGGATTTCTCACCCTATGAAACAAGAGCTGTGTCACATGCAGTCCCTGCTCCAAGAGCTGTCAAACCAAGAGCAGTTCAAATTCAAATCTTGAGGCCAGCAACAATCAGACTCTCAGCAACAATCAAAGCATTTTGGTACCTCCCACACCCAGACAAACACAGCAGGACCTGTCTTCCTCACCTAGGCCATCCTACAATACCCACCTGTCTGGGAGGTTAACAGGATCCAGCTGAACCTCCCAAGTCCTGCAGCAGAACTTCACCCACCTGCACCAAGAGGTTTTCAATTCCTGAATGGCCTAATTCCCTCCCATCCCAAAACCAGCCCAACCCTGTCATTAACATCATGAAAACATGAAGGTGCAACCACTGGGCATAAGCAGAGGGGTTTACCTGGAGTGACAGAGTGACCCAGGGGGACACATTCTCCCAGGAACAATGTGAGATGTGTCCTGCTGAGCTCTGTCCTAACATCAGAGCAACAAGACTATTTAGTGACCCATAGACACAAAAAATCCTTGCTGAGGACCATAACCAGATAACCAAACTGCATTTGAGATTTGCAATACCCTCAGCAGGCCCATGGCAGGTGCCTTTATCCCTAACTACTCACTTCCACCCAGGTTTTTGGGGTCTTCTCAGAGAGAAGTGCTGACAGGCTCAGTTACCTTCCTTTTGGTTCTGGTGGTGGTGAACTGAATGACAATCCAAATGCTGATCCCAAAAGCAACAGCAGAATAGATGTAAAATCTGTGCAGCCATATGGACACCAGGCAAGTATGGAAGTAGCTCCACGTATCCATTGAGACATCTAAATCTGGAATGTCACAGATTCCTACGGAGTGAATATGGAATGAGAACACACAAAATAATCACACAGTACCCACAGCCTCACATCATCAGCTACTGCCCAGGCTTTCCAGATAACAGCTTCTGGCTAAAGACAAGGCACTAAAATTGAATCAAGAAGCCTTCACCTCCTCAGGTGTGTCAGCTGAGCTCCAAGCTAGCATTCCATACTATGCTATACAGTCAGAGGGAAACTCTGGGTTTTTCTTTGATAGGGCAGCTCTGTTACAAGGAAAAGCAGAAAATGCTTGTGCTGTCAAGTGCTGGAGAGAAAGAAGTCCTTATGAAACACCCAGTGGATCATACTGGCTTTAATTTTACACAAACCAAACAAATGCAGCTCTCTGGAATGAGAAAGCTCCAGTCCAAAGGAGAAATCACCTGCACAAAACCTCCTGCTGAACACAACCCTTGCTTACACACATTAGATGTCCCACCGATTACAAAGAGAGTTTCAAGGGCATAATGAAACTGATTCAATTGGAAACACTTTCACAGAATTCTATGATGCAAGTGAAGTTTGATTAGGAACCACTGAGATGTTTCAGGTTTGTTCAGAACATCCAGGGCACAGTAAGCCAGGGTACAGCCAGAAATGCACCTACGTGGTGTCTGGGAATATCTATTTCATATGGAATATTCAGGCACTCCAAAAAGGCTGGTTTGTGATACTTATTGACTAAGGAACGCAGCTGACACCCTCCTACTGTCATCTGCAGCTTGGATCTTGTTTTTGCAGATATCAGTCGAGAGCACAGAATCCAAGTATTTCCAAGAGGCTGGAAACTCATACTGGCTGTTACTCAAGTTACCAGAGCAAAGGCTTAAGGGGATGCCCTTCACCCCTCCAGCAGGATCACTGAGACTCACAAAAGAGAAGAGCCAAGAGCACTTGCCCAGTGTTCCCAGTTTTACCCAAACCAGCTATAGGGATGCCCTTAACCTCTATACAATTTCCTCAAATGCAATAGATACTACACATATTCTAGAGAATTTTAGCTCCAAAACAGGCACACATCCTTGCTATTATCTTTTACACAACTACACACCCCCCTTACGGTTATTACTCACACACACACACCCCCCCCTCACCCTCGTGGTTATTCCTCCTCTGACGATTAATGCCCCTCTCCCCCAAATACCCCTCACGTTTATTACCCCACCTTCCCCTGCCCCTCACGGTTATCATCCCACCATCCTCACAATTATTAAACAGCCCCCACCTCAGAGTTACTACCCCCGTACACCACTCATGGTTAATAAATACCCCCACGGTTGTTACCCTCATGTCCCTCCACAGCACCCTCTCACACTTATAACCGCACTCACACACGGTTATTATACCCCTCCTTACAGTTATTAGCCCATACACACATTACTATCCCACAAATATGGTTATTTATATCCCCCTTCACGGCTATTAACCCATACACACAGTTATTACCCCACAAACACACTTATTACATACCCCCTCACGGTTATCAACCCCATAGACAGAGTTATTACAGTTATTACCCCACAGACACGGTTATTCTGTTCCCCCCATCACGGCTCTCTCTCTCACACACACACAGAACCATCTCCCCGTCCCCTCACGGCTCTCCCTCCCGGGACTGACCCCGCTTCCCGCCCGTCTCCCTCACGCCGCCATGCGCCGCTCCCGCCCCTTCCGCCCGTGCCGGGGCGGCCGCCATTCTCTGCCGGGTCGGGGGCGGAGCGGGTGGCCGCCGCCATGTCCATCTTCACCCCCACCAACCAGATCCGCCTCACCAATGTGGCCGTGGTGCGGGCACGGCGCGCCGGGAAGCGCTTCGAGATTGCCTGTTACCGCAATAAGGTCATGGGCTGGCGCAGCGGAGCGTGAGTGCCCGGGGAGCCGGCGGGGAGGCGGCTCGTGCCCGGCGCGGGGCCCGGGGAAAGGCCCGTGTGGGGACCCGGGTGTGAGGGGGTCGCACCCGGGCGCCCTGTGTGGGCACTCGGTAGTGGCGCGGGAAGAGAGCCCGTGTGAGAACCGGGAGGGGCCTGGGGTGTGGAAGGAGGGGTCGACAGTGACCGTGCGGGACCCGGCTGCCCCGGTCCCCGGCTCTGACCCCGGAAGGAGGCGCGGGGCCGGTAACCGGAGCTCCGTGCCCGTGCCTGGGCAGCAGCACCTCTGTGCTGGAAGGTTCCAGCTGTGCTGATTCAGCCCGGGACAGCACAGCTGTTTCTCCTCTTGAACACAGCTGTGGCCCTGGCATTGCTGCCTTGCTGGAGAGGGACTTTGGACAAAGTGGAGTGCCACGACAAGGGGCAGTGGTTTCAAACTGAAACCACATTCGGGAAAGGGTTTCAAACTTTCCACTTAAGAGGACAGGGATGGATAGATGGGATATTGGGCGGGAATTGTTCCCTGGGAGGGTGGGCAGGCCCTGGCACAGGGTGCCCAGAGCAGCTGTGGCTGCCCCTGGATCCCTGGCAGTGTCCAAGGCCAGGTTGGACATTGGGGCTTGGAGCAGCCTGGGACAGTGGCAGGTGTCCCTGCCCATGGCAGGAGTGGCACTGGCACCATTCTGGGATTATTCTGAGTTTTCTACGTTTGTCTCAATCTCTAGGGAGAAAGATCTCGATGAGGTCCTGCAGACACACACGGTGTTTGTCAATGTCTCCAAAGGCCAGGTGGCAAAGAAGGAAGATCTGGTTAAAGCATTTGGGACAGATGACCAAACAGAAATCTGTAAGATGGTAGGTTTCACACGCTTTGCCTTATAAAAGATGTGAGATTTAGTCACACACTTAGGTCAGTGTGTACTGAAGGATTTGTAGAATGCTGCTATAGGTGATAGGGTTGTTTGTTAATAAGTGGGTAAAAAGGAGCAGTAGCTCTGGTTTATAGTTTTAAATTTGGCATATGCTTGTGGGTGGAAGGAATTCTATCTAACACACAACTTGCATGCACCGATGTGTCTGGACACAACCAGCACTGAAGAGTTCCTCACATAAGATAAGTTATTAAAAATGCAGAGAAAGCAAGGGGACAGTTGCTTACTTTGGAGAGTTCACTTAGGTGTTAGTAACAGATCTCTAATTTCTTAGTCCTTACTGGTGGGATACAAACTGTGGGTGATGAGATTTCAGTAAATCTCTTGAGTTAGCAGTGCCCTGGCAGCCAGGAGGGACATCACTCTGCTGGGCTCACCAGGCCCAGCATCAACGGCTGGGTCAAGGAAGGGATTGTCCTGCTCTGCTCTGCTCTGGGCTGGGGTGGCCTCACCTCCAGTGCTGGGGCAGTTTTGGGTGCAGCAATGTAAGAAAGATCTAAAGCTGTCAGAGTCCAAAGAAAACTACAAAGAAGGTGAAGGGCCTGGAGGGGGCATGCAAGGAGCAGCTGAGAGCACTTGGTCTGTTCAGCCTGAGGAGACTGAGGTCAGACCTCATCAGGGTCTGCACCTCCTCCCAAAGGCCAGCACCAATTTCTGCTCTGTGTGACAGGGACAGGACCCAGGGAATAGCTGGAGCTGTGCCAGGGCAGGTTTAGGTTGGATTTTAGGGAATTGTTCTTCCCCCAGAGGGTGCTGGCAATGACCAGGCTCCTCAGGGAATGGGCACGGCCCCGAGGAGCTCCAGGAACATTTGGACACTGCTCCCAGAGATGCCCAGGGTGGGATTTTGGGGTGCCTGTGCAGGGCCAGGGGCTGGACTGAATGATCCCCTGGAGGTCCTTTCCAACTCAAGATATTCTGTGATTCTTGAAATCTGTGCTTCTCCCATTGCAGATTAGTGTTTCTGTGTTGAGTTTTTTTGTCTGAAGCCTTTCCAATGCTTTTTGTTGTAATGATCCACATTATTTGATTAATTAATTAATTTGGTTATTGTTTGCTGCACTTCAGATCTCACCCAACCTTCCAGGCAGCTGTCAAATTTAACAAAGTTACTTGAGATGTCACTCTTCAAATCCACGATGTTCGTGAAGCGATTTCCCTGTTTTACAGATCTTATCCAAAGGGGAGCTGCAGGTGTCGGACAAGGAGCGGCACACGCAGCTGGAGCAGATGTTCCGGGACATCGCCACCATCGTGGCTGACAAGTGCGTGAACCCTGAGACAAAGCGGCCCTACACGGTCATCCTCATCGAAAGGGCCATGAAGGACATTCACTACTCAGTCAAACCCAACAAGAGCACAAAGCAGCAGGTGAGTTTCCTGCAGTGTCAGCTCCTGCTCCGAGGCGGTGCCATCCAGTGCAATTCCTCAGGCCTCAGGCACAGAGGGAGCAGCAGAGCCCCAGGATCTGAGACCCACACAGGGATTACTCAGCCATCTGGCAGCTGAGGGCTGGAGAGAAGCAGATCCTGAAACTCAGGCAATTTGCTAAGAATTCAGGGAAGGAAGAAAGAAAGGAAAAAAAACAACAGTGATACACTTAGAACAGAAATAAAAGGTTTATGGTTTATGCTAATTGAAGTGGTATATCAGGTTTGCATCTGAGCCACGTGGGTTTGTGTTGTTTTGCAGTATAGCTATTTAATTTTTTTTCAGACAGCTTTTAAGTGTTAAAAGCGATCACAACAAGAAGTCTGCCTTTTCTTGGTAATCTGTCAAAAGAGCATGATAGCAACCTCCCTGCAGCAGAGTAGCAGTGACCAGAACTGAGAGATGGCTCTGAAGCTGGGGAAAAAGTTCAAGATGTGGATCTGAGTGCTGAGTTTTAAGCAGGTGTGTAAATGCTCTTTTTCTTGTCCAACAGGCCCTGGAAGTGATCAGGCAGCTGAAGGAAACCATGCAGATTGAACGTGCTCACATGAGGCTGAGGTTTATCCTACCAGCAAAGGAGGGCAAGAAGCTGAAAGAGAAGCTCAAGCCACTGATTAAAGTTACTGAGAGTGAAGACTTCCAAGAGCAGCTGGAAATTGTAAGCAAAAAGCAGTCCCTGGGGTTCAGGTTTGATTTGAGCTACACGTGTATTTTACTAGGAGATTAATTCATAGATGGAAGTTGTTTAGATAAACTGCAGGCTTACCAGAGATGCTGAATCAGAGCTGCAGTTGTGAATTTTTAATTTCACACAATCCTAGTGATGTGGGCATGGAAGCAGCCTTTGGTATCCAGAGGTTTCTGCTCCAAGCTGAGGAGTGCACAGTGCAATTCCTCTTAGCAGTGATGATCCTGCAACACTGATAAATTTTCATATGTGGAATATTACTGTTATTAATTTGGTGGCTTGGGTCTGGATTTTAAGAGTGGTTAATTTTTATTTTTTTTTAAGTCGGTGTGTGGTAAAGCAAAATTTGGTATTAAAATCTTCATACGAACAGATTAGAATCCAGCAATCCCAACTGGCAAAAGCCATGTCCAGCATGGGGAACTGGAACCGTAGAGCTCTGTGGAAAGATTGCTGCCAGGTAGAGCTTGTCAATTTTTCAGAGTCCTCCTCAGTAACTAACCAGGATTGTTTTAACGAAAGTGAATGTTAGGCCTTGGGTTGGGGCTGATGAAATTCAAACATTCTTGGCTGACTGATGAAATGTGGAACATTCCAGGTGTGCCTTATTGACCCAGGCTGCTTCAGGGAGATTGACGAGCTGATCCGCAGCGAGACCAAAGGGAAAGGATCCCTGGAAGTGCTCAGTCTGAAGGATGTGGAGGAAGGAGATGAAAAGCTTGAATAACAAAACCTTTCTGCAGCAGATCTGCTTCAACAAACTCCCCACAGTGACTGGTGTAGCCACTCTTCTGTTAGGCCTTCATGGTTTTTTCCAATCTCTTGCTGCCAAATATTTTCTGACACTAATCCTTTGGGATTTTTCCATGCAGTGTGGGTTGGGGTTTTTTTTATCATTTTACACTTGCTTGGTTTACAGATATCTTTGCCTGTAAGAAGATTTTGTGTCCGAGTTGCACTAATAAGGACTGAGTTAGGGTGTGGTAGGAGGTTACTCTGGCTTTGCTCTAGTTTCAGGGTTGCTGTTGAAGTGTTTGGTTTGGTGCCAATTGTTTGTACCTTCAGGTTGTCAGTGTTGAGTGGCTGATTGCACTGGTCACTGAGGAGTGTTTTGTATGTGAGGAGAGGGACCTTAAGAAAAGAGAGCTGCATTTTCACTTCTAAACAGGTCCAAAGTGTGGATCATGTCTAAAAATCAGTCTCTTGGCAGTGTGAAAACTGATTTAGGCTTCCATAATTGGCTGCTTGATAATTTAAGTAGTTCAAAGGACCATTCATAAAGAATTCCTTCACTGGCTATAACAGCACTTGCTGACATAGAGATGATGTTCTCCAAATAACTTATTTGTAGAATATATTTAGCTACATGAATAAAAACAAATTATCATCTATTTATATATTATAGATACAGAAATAAATAAGATACTTATTTTTGTTAATAGTAGAGGAGATATCCCTGGCTGTGGCAATGCTTTTGTAGGCTGAGGGAGTAGCCTGTGCTTGGGAGCTGCTGCTTTCACATGATAAAATGAATCTCAGGCAGTGGTGGCCTCTGGCCATGGAGCCAGACAGGCTTTTGTTGGACAGTAATTCCCAGCAGGAATTGTTTGTGTGTGCCCCTTTGCTTTTTAGTGCAACAGAACAATTCTGGCAGCTGTCCTTTATCCTCTGTGCTTTTTTTTTTCTGCTCTCTAATCCGTGCACGGAATTTCCAGCCAGCTCCTGAGGCATGGGATATAGTTCTTGCTAATTCTGTTAAATCTTGCTGCAGCTGTGTTAAACAAATGATTTGAAGTTGAACCGGGGTATTTCAAAGAAAAGGGGAAGAGAGGACAACAACGAGCGAAGGAGATACTAAAAATACAAACCAGCAGGCAAAGCAGATATGGTTCAGTGACTGAAAGCTAAATCAGCAGGAATTTGAGGAGCCTTTAATACGACATTCCTGTTTCTTTGCAGATAGCAGGCAGCAGGGGAGGAGCTGTGGGCCAGCCAGGGAGATCTCTCCCAGGTGAGCGTGGTGCTCTTTGGTTGCTGTTGCCTTCTAGAGACTCCCTGCTTATGTGACAATTAAACAGAGCTGGGTGCTGCTGACCTTTCCTCTGCACCTTTAACTCATTGTGAATTTCCTGGAATTTCATCAGGGAGAGTGGAGATCAGCTGCAGGAGGAGAGGTTTGGCATGTGAGGTGGCTGCAGGGCTGGAGACTCAGTCCAAGGCTGCCCCTTGGGAGTGGATTTCTGGAGCAGCCAATTTGTGCGCACTCGTGCAAGGCCAGGATCAATTCCTTCAGCAGTATTTTGGGAGAATCTGCCTCTCTAGAGCCTGAGTTTTGCTGAGGGCAGGTGAAACAGAGATTCTTGAACCACTTTATCCATTTTAAAATGCTTTGTTGGTTCCCAGGGGTATAAATGCTGCCTAGGAAATGCAGGGGGATAGTGAGGGGATACGCCATGTGGACAGGGCTCGGTGCACCTCTGTGTGCACAGGCAGCTCCCCCTGGGTACCACCCTGGGCTGCTGCCTTCACGTGCCCCTCTCTGCTGGCACGCTTGGGGAGGCACTGAAGATGATCATGTTGATACTTAGCTTGTCACTGGCAATTAGCACTAACATGCAATTCATAAAGATGCAAATTAGATGCTGAATAAGAGCCTCAGAAGATATTGTGTCAGTAATACCTGATCTCACAATTCTTCCATTTCTTGGTTTGCTGTGTTTAACACCTTGAGCACAACAGGATGGCAGCAGGTTAAAGATCTGGAGTTCCAGAACCTGAATCCAAGCTGATTCATGAGCTTGGTGCTAGGAAGGCAATTTCTTTATAAAGTCTTTTTCTGCAAATCCAAACATTAAGGATTTTCTCTGGTAGAGGGTGCTTGAGTTTATTTATGGACAAATAAAGATACATGCTGGCATTTCTTGTTATATTTGTAGTTCAGCAACAACATATGGTGAGCATCAGAATAAAGCTCAGAATTGGTAACTAGTTTGTCTTTGCCCATTCCAACGAGAGCATAACTCCCTGGACAACCATTTCCTGGCCAGTGAACTGGAATTTCCAAATAGGTGGGCATTTAAATAAGCTGGCAGCTTCAGGAGAGCACTGCTGGTGTGTTTGGGTGCACATGCACATGTGTTTGCCCTGAAATTGTCCTGTTCTGGTGGGGCTCAGAATGGTCCCTGACAGCTGCCACTGCCGCAACAATGGAAGACAAAGCTGGAATGCTTCTCTGCAACCCTCCAAGAGCTCATTAATATGTTGTTAATGAACCTGTTCCCTGCAGAAGTGCAGAGGGGGCTGGGCTGTGGTTGAGCAGGAGCCGTGTGGCCGGTGGCAGTTGGCAATGCCACAGTGACAGTTCCACGGTGGAACCCTGCGGTCACAACGCTGCGGCACCTCCCGGGGGCAGCAGAGCCGCGACATCTGTCCCACAGGGGTCTGGGAATGGCGGGCCAAGGGATGGAGGTGCCCGGCAGGACACGGGGCCCCAAGGCCGACCTGAGCCAGCGCAGCCAGGAGCTGCATGTTCTCGTGGGCCTGCAAGGTGCTGCCTCGGGCTGCTCGGGGACAGGGGAGTCACAGCCCCCGTGTCCCGTGTGGTACTCATTGGCTGCCTGATGTCCCCCAGAGCAGGGCAGGAAGATTTTCACTCAGTCCTGCGAGGAAAAGCTCCGTCAGAACAGGGAGCTGCTCCCCAGCCTTCAGGCAGCTTTGCAGGAGGATTCAAATATCCTGAAATTTGTCCTGAAGGTACCAGCAAGTCCCTTCTGCTGTACCCTTGCCTAGTGCTGGCCCTGCACCCCCAGCTCCTCCAGGAGCTGGCAGCACAGGCCAGCAAAAGGATGTCATTCCCAGGCTGACAATGAACATCTCTTTGTCCTTCCCCTGCCCACAGTACAACAAACTCCCCATTAAGGATGCTTTCGGAGAGGGACAGGAGCTCGTTTCAGTCACTGAGAGCCTGGAGGTAACGGCAGGGCCGGGAGCAGGGGCTGCTCGCGGGGGCTGGGGCTCTGGGGACACTGCGGAGAACAGTGCATGGCAGAGGGACATGGTGCCAGCACCAGGACAGCCCCACGAGGCAGCTCTAGAGACACGGGGTGTTCCCATCTTGGTCCCATGGGTCCCTTTCCACCATGGCACCCATCCATGCAGCCCCTTTGTCCCAGCAGACCTCCTGGCTGTCCCACTCCACGTGTCCCTGGCACTGCCCAGGTTCCTACAGGGTCCAGTTGCATCCCAGGCAGAGAGATGCTGTCCCTGCCCTTCACTGCCTGTCCCAAGGTTGTGCCCTGGTTATAAACCCGTGGAGATTGAGGCACTGTGCCCACGGAACTGCTTTGCCCAGAGGCCTCTTGCAGGGACAGAGCAGTGCCGCCACTCTCTGACAACATCCCCATCTGAGCCCTGATCAATTTTATTGATCCTCAGCCTGCTCCATGTTATGCAGAGTCCCTGAGCCCAGCCCAGCCCTGCCATCAGCAGTTTCCCACCTCTGTCTTACCCCAACCAGCCCCCAGAGCAAAGCTCTACCAGACCCCATCCTGTCAAACCAGTGACAACATCCTGGAGCAGCATCTCAGTGTCCCCAGCTCTATCTTATGGGGAGTTTTCTGGGCAGCACACCCTGCTCCTGCAGCATCCAGCCTGGAAAATGGTCTCATGCCCATCCAGGTGGTCATAAAGAAGATTGAGGCTGAAGTCCATAAGCAGGTGAAGGCATGTGACATGCTGCAGCACCAGCTGAAACAGTGGAGCCAAGCCAGGGACGAGCGCCAGAATCGCCTGCAGGAGCTGCAGGATGCTGAGACGGATCCTAAGTGGCAAGAGCCACAGTTGCAGGTACCCAGGAGCCCTTCCTGGTGTGCCAACACCCATGGGGTGCTTTAATCCGGCCTGCACCCACAGCTGGGCACTGGGCATGGCACACGTTGTCACCTCGTGTCCTCCCCCATGTCTGCCCCAGACCATTCGCCAGCTGGGCAATGACATTGAGAAGATGCTCATGAAAATTCACAGCGGACAGATCGTCACCAAACTGTACCTGCAGCTGCAGGAGGTCCTGAAGAGGGTGAGCTCCTCCTCACTACCCACCTGCTCTCCCTGCAAAGGCACAGGGTGCCCACAAGGGGCTGTGTCCCAGGGGACACCCTGCTGGTCCCCTCCATGCCCTGTCACAGCATGGGTGACCCCAGTGGGTGACATGCTGTGGCTCCCTGTGTGCCAGGAGCTGGTGCACCTGCCTCAATACCTGAACCTCCTGTGTGGGATGACTGTGATGTACCACGAGGAGCTCACGGCCCAGAGTAATCTCAAAGCCAATGATGTCATTAAGGTGAGATAATTTGGGCCCTTTCCCACCCTCCAGTGCCCACAGACAGCACCACGTACCTGGGCCTGAGAGCCTTCCTTCAGCAAGGGGCAAAAGAGATGGAGCTGAGCACCCAGAGCACCCATAGGCCTCCATGGGTCCTCCCAGGTCTCCCTCTTGTCCTCGGGAGCTGGGGTCAGCCTGTGTGAAGTACCAGCCATGGCAAAGGCAGTGTGTCCCACACCCCAGCCCACCTTGCCAAGCTTCCTTCACAGCCTATTTGCATGGACTGGGGTCACTTTTGACACTGGGCATCCCAGTAGCTCATCCAGTAGCTCAAATCACAGATTCATGGAATGGTTTGGGTTAGCATGGACCTTAAAGCTCATCTCATTTCAGCCCCCTGCCATGGGCAAGGACGCCTTCCACTCTCCCAGGTTGTTCCAAGCCCTGTCCAACCTGACCTTGGACACTTCCAGGGATCCAGGGCCAGTCACAGCTCCTCTGGGCAACTTGTGCCAGGGTGTCGCCACCCTCACAGGGAGAATTTCTTCCTTATCTCAATCTAAACCAATACTTGAACCTAACAACCAATCTGTAGAAAGCTCCAACTGACTTTGGCAGCAACTCTTCCCTTCTCTGTTTTGCTCCAGAAACTCATGGCCAAGGCAGGACCCCAGGTCCGTGTGGAGAAGCAGCTCAGGGACCAGTCCTTGGCTGAGCAGAGGAAGCACATTGAGAGCCTCCAGCGCGAGGAGGAGAGCGAAAGGCAGCAGAGGCAGGTGAGCTGGGGGTGTGGGCAGGCAGGGTTTGGGGGCAGGTGAGCTGGGGGTGTGGGGCAGGCAGGGCTGGGCACAGCGGGCAGCCTGCACTGCTGAGCCCCCAGGGGTGACAGTGACTGTCCTTGCAGCAAGCTGTGTCCATGCTCTCTGCAGAGCAGGACCTGAGCTCCTCGGAAACGGCAGGTGAGTGCCTGGCAGGGGGCAGGGGAGGGGGATGTGGGCACAGCCATGGGCATCCTGCCCTGCTCCTTCCCTGCCACCCCAGGTCCTGACGTGGAGGCCGCCAAGGCCATGATGGAGCGCGAGGCCTTTATGACTGAGAAGATGGAGAAAGCAAAGGCTGCCCTGAAGTGCTCCTCCCTCTGGGTAATGGAAAACTCATCACTTCCAAAACCTGGGGCTGCTGGAGTGCTGGGGAGCTGTGACCTCTCTGCTCCCCCATTTCCCTGTGGAGTTATCTGCTCTCCTCTCCCTAGAGCCCCACAAAGCCCCTCCTTGCAGGCAGGCATGGAGCTGCCCCTCCCCATGACCAGAGACTGCAGAGCTGTGTGATGCTGTAACCCCCACCAAGGCCCTGCTTCCAGCAGGAGCACTTTGGGCTGAGTCCATGTGTCTCCCCTGGCCAGGACATCCCCAGCAGCATCCAGGCCCAGAGGAGATCCCTGGGGAACCTGGAGCAGCACATCGATGCGTGCAACGAGAGGAAGGAGGTGCTGAAGAAGACATTACAGGAGCTGGAGTCAAAGCAGGCTAAACTGAAGTTTAACCAGCCCGTCAGCACCACCAGGTGCTGCTGGCCTCGCAGCACTTGAGCCAACCAGGCTGCCACACTTGGGGGAACAGGTCCCAACAGGCACCCCGACCTCCACCCCAGTGCAGCCACACTGCCCTCCCGCACTGGGAGGGTTTCTGAGCTCCCAGCTCTGCTGCTGGCAGAGCACCCAAAGCTCCCACAGGGGTCCCAGAGCTCCCTTTCTCCTTGCCTGGAACAGGAAGTGCTGCCAGCAGCATGGAGCTGGGCTGCAGTTGGGGGTGGGGGAACCTGAACATCTTTTGAAGCAGCTTTGGGGTGCCCCCACACCCCTCTGCAGCTGTGTGATGTGAGTGTGGCTGGCTCCAGGCTGCGGGAAGAGGAGCTGAGGGAGAACCTGAAGCAGGAAGAGGCCCGGCTGGAGCAGATGCGAGCCCACATGTTGAATAACCAGAAGCGCCTGATCGAGTTTGAGAACATCGTTGACAACCTGTTCCTCCGTGTGCAGGGCATCGTCATCCCTGGCCAGGTACATCAGGGCACCAGGAGAGCAGGGCCACGCAGGCAGGGCTGCACGGGGACACCTGGCACAGCCACCACCGCCAGCAGGGCCTTGCTGTCCCCGCCAAGGCGGTTCTGTCTCCCCTAGGAGGACTCTGTTGCGGCGGTGGGGCTGGAGGAGAAGCTGAAGCACTGTGAGCAGAAGCTGAAGTTCCTGAAGGGGAAGGTGGCAGCCCGGCCCGAGGACAGCACTGATGAGCGCAGCGAGGTACGGGGGCCCCGGCCCTCTGTGCCCCTGGGGACACACACAGGGCCCTCAGAGATGGTCACACCCAAGTCACCCTTCCTCAGCAAGGCCACAGGGAAGAGCCATGGAGCAGCTCAGCCCTGGATGGCACTGGGCACCCACAGGGTACCTCAAGTGTGGCACTCTTGGATTGTAACACCCACCTACCCTCCAGCACTTAACACAGGCTGTCTTTCACAGACTTTTGCCAAGGTCAGGAACCTTCTGGAGAAAAAAACTGCAGGTGAAACACGGAACCTGAAGATTTCCTTCGAGGATGAAGACGCTATGGAAGATGGTAGGAGAGCACAGTGGGGATTTGTCCCACAGTGACTGTCCCAGCCCCTGTCCCCTGGGAGTTTTGGGAGTCCTTGTCTGTCTCCCACTGGCCCCGCAGACACCAACCCACAAATTGCCTCCAGGTCTTGAGGCTCACCTTGGCTGTTAACAAGGCTTCAGACATGGGTGGTGGTTTTAAGCAGGGGAGAAGGAAAGCAGATGATGGCATGGTGAGCACCAAGCCACTGCAGGAACAAGGAGAGATGTTGTGGGGCAAGATGGGACACCATCTTCAAAATCACCTGGTTGTGAAAAATAATCAGTGCTTGGTTCTGCCTGTGAGTGCTCCTGGAAAAGGCAAAGAGCTTTTGGCAGATCATCACCTTTCTTTAGCAAAGCAGGAGTTGTGCCCACCACACTGTAGCTCCAGACCTTCATGAGAAGCCCCAGCAGCATTGGAGATGGGCCACAGTGGTGGCATTACCAGGTCCAAGAGGTCACCCTGGGATGCTGGGGTGGAAAAACCCACGAGGACTCCCTGGATCCCACAAGTCTGACAAAATGTGCCAGCTCTCCCAGGGGCACAGGCACAGCAGAGGTGGCCTCCAGACTCTCCCCAGCCCCTTGTCTCCACTCTCCCCTCCAGACACCTTGGATTTTGAGGACGAAGACCTTGACTACATCCCCAGCCGGGAGGACATCAAGAAGCAGGGGCTGCAGCTGATCAGAATGAACACCAGACGTCGCAAGAAGAAGCATTGAGACCCCCAGGCTTGTACCCTTGTACCCTTTTCCTAGCAGCTTTAATAAATCATGTCTTCTTCATTTCTCCCAGTCCTGTGGTAAGGCTGGAACAGGTGGTCCTAGGTCACTTCTGTCACCCAGAACAGGTTGGGGTCCATCTTGAGGGGCTCTGAGCTGGGTTTGGAGGCGGAAATGGGCTGGGTTAGGGACAGCTTTAGCCCCTGGAGCAAAGCTGGGTCTGGCCTGGCCTTCTCCCCCTTGGTGCTGGGGGGCCAACATCTTCCTGGGACCTCTGATGCCCCAGGGACTGGAGACTGTCTGAGCCAGTGATGGGGAAATGTGGGGAATGGCTGAGTCCTGTGGGGCCCCCGGGGTGGGTGTCCTCCTGTCTGTGCATGGGAGCAGAAGGGCAGAGCCTGCCTGGGAAAGAGAGACCCAAACCTGAGCTGAATCCCCAGCCTGGAGCCTCTCCCCTCCCTGCTCCTGCACACGCATCCTGCAACTCCTGCCCTGACCTTGGAGCAAGCCCCAGGTGTCACCCCCAGGCTGCAGGAGGGTCTGGCAGTCAGGAATGTCGCAGTGTGACCCAGGACAGCAGAGCTGCTGCTCCGGGGTGGGATTCCCAGTCCTGCTGAGGGGCACAGCCCCGGAGGCCACCTTGTCCCCTCTGCTCTCGTGCTGCAAATAGATGGTGCTGTTTCTCCAAGAACAGCCGGCACCGAGGAGCTCTGCCTGTGTTCCTGGACAGAGAGCCAGGACAGGGGCACCTTGTCCCTTTCCACAGGGGAATGTCAGTGTCAGAGCAGCCTTTCCCTGCCCGTTCTGCTCATCCCTGTGCTTTGTGCTGGCATCATCAATTACATCACCACCGAGGGGAGGAACAGCTGCTGCTCCCAAGCTTCTCAGCACTGCTCCTGGTGGGTCTCGTGGAATGGGCATTATCTTCACAACATACAGCCCAACCTGAGGTTTTTCAGGGGAGCTCCAGAAATAACATCACATGTCAGTAAAGGCATCTCATGGAGCTTCCCAGAATCCACAGACACAGGTGGGCTCTTCTGCAAGTAATTGCATATCCATCTGTTCATGTCATGTCTTGTGTGCCCACCACAGCCTCACCACCCTCACAGAGAAGAGTTTCTTCCCAATATCCAGTCTATCCCTGCCCTCTGGCAGAGAGAAGCCATTCCTCCTTGTCCTGTCCCTCCATCCCTTGTCCCAAGTCTCTCTCCAGCCCTCCTGGAGCCCCTTTAGGCTCTGGAAGGTGCTCTGAGCTCTCCCTGGAGCTTTCTCTTGTCCAGGTGAATATCCCCAGCTCTCCCAGCCTGAGAAATGTGTCAAGCTCTTGGTCTGGTCTTTCCACCTGGCTGTGGGGAACAGCAAAGTGTGAAAAGGTGTGGAAGAGCTGGAGCTGGCTGGAGGCTCCATTTTCTGTGGCCCATTTTCTGGCTGGAAGGTAATTCAGGGGTGTATTAGCTGCCTTAACAGGAGGGGCAGAGTAGCAGCAATGGGATTTCACTTCTCTGAGTTCCTCCTGCCCTGAGCAGGGAACCCAGGACTACCTGCTCCATCAGGAGCATCCACTGGATGTGTTCAGACATCGCATCCCAAACCCTCGTCACAGCTGCCAGGAGAGGGGAAGGGCTGTTACCCCCAGCCAGCAGCTCCCGGGCACACAGACAGAGCCGGGTGCAATCGGAGTGACTGCTCCTGGCTCCCCTGGATCCAGAGAGACAGGAATGAGTGCAATAGGAGTGATTGCTCCTGGCTCCCCTGGATCCAGAGAGACAGGAATGGGTGCAATCGGAGTGACTGCTCCTGGATCCGGGAGAGGCGGAGCCGGGAATGGATGTGACAAGTGGAGAAGAGGTGCGAGAGAGGGGGGAAAAGAACCGGAGGCAGTGCCTTGGTTTCTGGATTTGAAAAGATGGGAGAAGGTGGAGCTTCAGGGGCTCTCTCACAGGGGAAAATATCATTAATTATATAAGGAACAAATGAATAAGTAGGGAAGGGAAGGGGAAAAGGGAAATGGAAAGGAAGGGGAAAGGGAAACAACAGGACTGATGCCACCTGAGATTTCATTAGGTGTCAGGCATTGGTGGCACAGCCCAGAGAAAGAGATAAGAGTTTTCCTTTTCTGCCCTAAGAAACCTTTATTCCCTTCCTCCAAGCTCAGCTGGAGCTCCAGCATGGATGCTGTAACCAGTGCCAGGACTGGTGAGAAACCAAAAATAGGACATTGGGGAATTGCATGGAAGCATTTGCCATGTGGAAATATCAATCTCTGCCTTGGGAAGGCTGGGTTTGAGTGGGTTTGAGGCTTTTTATTTTTAAAGGTGTGATGAAAATCACATGGAATGGACTCCAGGGAAGGGTGGGCACAGCTGGGGCTGTCACTGGAGCATCAGTGCTGGGTTTTATCCTCTGGGAAAAGGGGAACCGGGTAAATCAGCCAGTCTGGGGCCAAAAGCAGAGGCTCTATTGGCTGTTCTGGAGAGGGAGAGGCAGCCAGGGGATCCTTCTTGGAGCTGCAGTAGTGGGATGTGGGAAGTTTGTGTATCCCAGCCTTGGGGGTGAGAGCTGCTTCCAGCCAAGGAAGCACAAACATTTTCCATTCCCATGTTGGTAGGAGGGTTCATGGGGGAATGGGTGGGGGGTTGGCCTGGTGAAGAGCAGGAATTGGCATCACAGCCACAATGGGGGTCAGCATCCTGNTATGGAGGGCAATTCCATCCCCTGCTCAGGTTCTGCCCTCCCCACTCCCATCCCAACCCACAGCAGAAGCACCCAGCACCCCAAGGCATGTAAGAGGGAGAGACCCCCTCCTTGTGCCCCCTCATTCCAGAGCTGGATCCCAAGGGGCTCTCCCACCACACCTCAAGCTGGGTGTCCCTGTGAGTGCAGCACAACCCCCCCAATATTTGAGCCCTTTCCAAGGGGACAGGAACTGGGCTCAAGAGACCACAGGGTGAGCCACCACCAGCCTCAGAACATGGATGCCCAGGGCCGTGGGATGCCCAGGGCCGTGGGATGCCCCCATTTGGTGGAAGCCACAACGGGGTTGCAGACAAGCCAGGTCAGCTGTATTTATTGAGAACGGTTGTGGAGGGATAAAAATATTTCCACTACTCTCTAAGAATTTATAAACCTATACTCTCT
>VXBB01002855.1:19513-39198 GCA_013399915.1 Illadopsis cleaveri | reverse complement strand
CACTCAATGTCCTTCCTAAACTGAGGGCCCAGAACTGCCCACGGTACTCCAGGAGCCGCCTCACTAATTCTGAGTAGAGGGGAAGGATCACCTCCCTCAAACTACTGGAAACACTCATGGAATCCTACAATAATTTGGGTAGTAAGGGATCATCAAATTCAACCCCTGTGCAAGGAGCAGGGACACCTTCTGCTAGACCAAGTTACTCAGAGCTCCATCCAACCTGACCTGGAATGTTTCCAGGGATGGGGCATCTAAAGCTCTCTGGGCAGCCCATTTAATTGTTTTGACATCCTGATCATAAAAAATTCCTTTCTTATATCTAATCTAATAATTAAGATGCTAATCTTCTTCCTTATATATATTCTAATAATTAGTGACTAATTGACTGGTTTTTAATTTAAGACTATTAGCCTTGTAGTATTGCAACAGGCCCCAGTACAGACGACTCATCATGATCTCCAGGTAGATAATCAGTTTTTCCTAATTTATTTTCTTTCTTATTTTAATTGTGCCTGAAAATATCTATCACCTGTCCATCTTCCCGCTGAGCCAGTTCTTTTCAGGGTTCATATCCTGAGAAAACTGGGCTCAGGGGGATCAGAGTAAAAGATATGACTTTTTTGTTAATTAAGATTTTTTTCTTTCAGTCATTAAAAAAGGCCTTGAGAGCTTTTGCAATGGTGATGAATATTCCTTCTGTTTCTCTGTATAATTAGTACAGCAGGTAAAGGTAGTGCTAATTAGAGCAGGGAGAGGCTTTGCAAACAAAGCCTTTGGCACTGCTGGGGGTTACAGTAACAGGAGAAGAGACTGGAACAAGAATTGTCTCATTGCCAGCACACGAATCAAACTTTGACTCGAGTCTTTCCCTGCCTGATCACAAAGATACTTTTCCTCTCTCTGCCTGATTCCCACCGGGGTATAAGCTGGACTAATTCCCTATTAAAATATTCCATTTCCATTCTTCCTGTCACACCTAATTAGAACAAAAGACAAACAGAAATTAAGCTGTAGGCGTTCATTGAAGCACAGCTGGGAGTTGCCTAATTAACCACACAATGCCTCCAAGAACAACCACAGAGCTCATTACGGCTGTCAGCATTTTAATGAGCTCCCGCAGGTGCCGCCTCCCCGCTCTCGTGGCTGTGGCAAAATCTGGCAGGGTGCCTTGAGGAAATGACAAAACAGAAGCAGAAACAAACTTGCTCAGAGCTTTAATAGAGCCCAGTGCGAGGTGGCAGAGCAGAAACAGAGTTGGACAAAGTGTTCCCGGCAGGGCTCATTAGAGCACAAACTCACAGACTTGGATTACAGACAGCTCAGGAAGCCTCAGACTTCTCCTGCACCGACCTTCCCTCACAGAGGTTGAACAGCGGTGCCCAGGCAGTGCCCAGGGGCTGCTTTCTGTCAGCAATGCACCCACACGGCAGGTGGAGAGGAAATGCCACGGAGACACCTCTCCAAACCTGCCCTTCCAAAGCATGGACACACCACAGAGCCGGCTCTGCAGGCCACAGCTGCAGTGCTGAGCCCAGACACTGCCACTGCAACACTGTGACTGCAACACTGTGACACACGCTGACTGCAACACACACTGACTGCAACACACACAGTGACAGCAACACTGTGACTGCAACACACATTGCTACTACTACACTGCCCCTGCAACACGGTGACTGCAACACTGCAACACACACACTGACTGCAACACAGTGACTGCAACCCACACTGCCAACACCTTCAGGACCCAGCAGCCACCCCAGCTCCCAGCTCCCTCCTTTNACTGCAACACTGCAACACACACTGTCACTGCAACACACTGACTGCAACACACACAGTGACAGCAACACTGACTGCAACACTGACTGCAACACTGTGACTGCAACACTGCAACACACACTGTCACTGCAACACACTGACTGCAACACACACAGTGACAACAACACTGTGACTGCAACACTGTGACTGCAACACTGCATCACACACTGTCACTGCAACAGTGACTGCAACACTGCATCACACACGGTCACTGCAACGCTGTGAGTGCAACACTGACTGCAACACACACAGTGACAGCAACACTNCACCCGACCTGGGTGAGCCCTGCACTCCAACACCCAGGTTTAAATGCAGCACCTCGGGCCCTGTCCTCTGTTCCATCAGACCTTTAGCACATCCTGCTCTGCTCAGTGAGATAAACCTTACCAGGGGATGCTGGGTGAGGCATGTTTGGAGAACTCATGTTTACATTTGCCATCAGTGTTCGGCTTAGAAAAGAAAAGTTTTGAAGTTCACCTAAATGGCTGAAAACAGCTGAGGTGACAATTACAAACAAATATGAATATGAAATGTTTAAAAGTGTGGAACCAGTTAAGAGTTACCAGCATGTAATTTAATTAAAAAAAAAAATATTCACACTTGCAGCTGTGCAGTATTCACATCCACTGAGACAATTATAGTCATGTTGGCATAGTTACTCTAAATGAGAGATTGGATTGTTCCCTCTGAATTAGATTCATTCATCTTTAGACCTATCTTTAGCTGTCTAAAAAAAGTTTTCCATAAATTTAAATTATTAATCTAAGATTCAGCTGTCCTTAACAACTCTGATAAAGTGAAATGGGACTCTGTTCAGAGGAGTGGGATTGCAATCAGCTTGATTTGGGGAATCACTGCTTAGATGAAATCTGAACTAGACACTGAGACAACTGGTGCAATCCATAAAGAGAAAATCTTTTTCCACAGAAAAGTGCCTTGTCCTCACCTGGGCACGTAAAGTCACTCAGATTGGCAAATTTGATAGTAAAAAGTCAAGGGTAAGTGTCACAGGCTCTGAGGGCTAAAAATTTAATGAGAAGCTTCCCTCAAACACATTATTTTCTTTCATTGTCTTCTAGGGGAAAAAATGGTTACAGTTCCCTAACCTTTAGGAAACATTCACATTTTTTGACCACTTTGCTCAGAGTGTCCTTCACTTCTCTATATCTCAGACTGTAGATGAGCAGTGGAGTTGCAGCTGTGTAAAAAAACTGAGACTTTATTCAGTGCTTTGAGAGTCCTAGTTCTTGGCAGGACAGTTATTAAGCTTCCATAAAGAAATTGTAGTAACAGCAAGGTGGGAAAAGCAGATGAAAAACAAGGAAAGGAGGAAGAGAAAAGATTGCATTTCTGGGATATTCCCAAATTCCAGGGTCAGAAATGCTGTGATGACTGTTTTATTTCGACATTCCCCATTTGCCATGTATCAAATCACGAAGAAATTAATCACAGCCTGTAAAGCATCAAGAACTACATTTAATCATTGATCCATCATCACTGAGAGGTTACAGAAGAAAGAAGACACTGTGACTATGGCCTGGTTGTACTGTTTATTTTCTTTCTAAGCAGTTCTTGAACATTCTCCAGACAATAATCTGTGAGAGATATAATTGGATATTTTTCATTTTGCCTTATGCAAATTTTGTAACAAAATAATTCCTTGGGTTTGGAAAGCATCACACAGAATTGCAGCAGGATGTTTTCACAACCATGTATTGCACCCACACCAGACTAATACAACCAGTGGAAAACTGTTATACACATTTTCTAAGAATTGTAAAGATTGATGAATGTTCCTGGATACCAAACTTTATAAAAATCTGAAATATCCAGGAAAAACATTGAGGAAAATAAGGAATGCTATGACATATCTCCCTTGGCAATATTTTTTGAAACCTGTAGGGTCAGTGAGTGTTGATACTCTGGCCAACAGGCACAAGCCATGATTTAGAAATCTTCAATCTAAAGAAGAAAGGAAAAGAGAGGAATTCTTGAGTGGGTGACCATTTCAACATCAAATGCTGTATTGCCCTGGTTTCAGCTGGGACAGAGATCATTTTCTTCTTCGTAGCTGGAACTGTGCTGTATTTTGAATTTAATATAAAAATAATATTGATAACATATGGATGGTTTAGTGTTCACTCTAAATCAAGTTTTCAGTTTGCCAGGCTCTGCCAATGAACAGGGGAACAAGAAGCCAGGAGGGAGCAGGGCCAGGATAGCTTACCTGAACTGCCAAAGGGATCTTCCCCACCACAGAACAACAGAGCTGGTTGGGAGGCACCAGTCACTGCTCAGGGATGGGTTGGGCATTGGCCAGGACAGGAACTGTGCTGTTCACCCCTTGATTCCTTTGGGTTTTATTCCTTCCTCTCTGTTTCATTATTATCATTGTTATTATTAGTATTATATTTTACTTTATTTCAATGATTAAACTGTTCTTATCACAAGCCTTGTTTCATCTTTTTCTAGTTCTGTTCCCACCACACCCTGGGGGAGGGAGTGAGTGCCTGTGTGGTGCTTAGTTCCCCCTACCTGAGGTTAAAGCTAGAACAAACCAGAAAATATAGCAGGTACTGAAAGAAATAATGAGAAGAAATGTTTGGTTTTTTTTTTATTTCAATGCAATGTTAGTCATTATAATTATACGTTTCTCTTCTTTTCCCCTCCCTTTTCCCTCCTGTCTCTTATCATTATAGTTTTTTTTCTTTTAGGGATTGGCAGTCTGTGGTCTATTATTTGTTTAGGAAAAAGTGATCTTCCAGGGACCTGGTGTCACTTGCTACATTAAATATTTTTGCACATACAAACAGCCTCTGTGCAGACACTCACACCTGGACACAGCAATGCCACAGTCAGTGGGAACAGTCAGTGTCCAAAGGGCCAACGCCGTGAGCTTCAACAAGACCACTGGCCAAATGTGACAGGAACATCACTTAAGTGGCCACAGGCTCTTCCCCTGGCATTGCTGAGAATTAGAATTCAGCCAAGCTCCAAGGAGAAGGTAATTCCATATGAAATCCTCTATGGCTGTAATTATACCCAGGGAAAACCACACAGGAATCACAATTTCAGGGAGTATGGGGAACTGTGGGAAAAAACCACTCTCATCCTTGCACAGGTTTATTATTTTAGCATGATCAGTGACCTTGGATGTTCAACCACACTCTCACTGTCCAGGAGACTGGGAGTATGTCCACACTTGGAGCAAAGAACCACTAAAGCAAAAGGGCCATTCCAAGTTCTCCTGACTATCAACACAGCTGTAAAAATTACTGGTGGAGATTCCTGGATTCACTATACACAGCCAAAGCCAGCCCCACACCTGGAAACGCCTTCACAGCTAACACTGAAACAAAATGTTCCAGGAATTGTACTTGGGATCAAGGATTCTTCTACACTGAATTAGAGGGAGGACAAGGGATTTTTGTAGATGGGTATAGTGTGTATGGTAGTGGTTGTAAACACAGCTTTGTGGAAGCTGAAGTTCTAAAAATGAAAATATTAATAAGAATGGTATTTCTGTACTTGCTTTTCAGCATGGTAGCTCAGTGTGTTCTCTGTAACTTGTGAAGAACCCACATTGGAGCAGAGGAAAAACGTGAGAGGAAAGAAGCAGCAGAGGAGAAACCTCACACACTGACCATAACCTCCCCACCCACCCTGAGTGCTGGGGACAATGCTGGAGTTGTTTGGAATGAATGAATAAACTTGAGCACAGATATGAGGCAAGTACAGGTGTTGAATATTTAATTTTGTTTCTCACAATCTAAACTATTTCAGTTAGCAATAAATTACACTGGTTTGCCCCAAATCCAGTATGTTTCACTCCTGGTAGAAACTGGTAAACCATCTCTCTGTTTTTATCTCAATCTACAAGGGGTTTTGTTTCTGTTTTTCCGCTTTTCTGCCTCTGCTCTATCCCACTGTGGGGTGGAAGGTGTGAGTGAGAATTTGGTTATTGACTAAGGCTCACCCATCCCAGCAAGGGGAGGAAATGCTGAGACAAAGCTGACACTAGGTAACAGAAGACTAGAAAGTCCTTTCTGTGCTGGCATATTTTTGATGGCAACAGAAGGAGTTAACATCTTGAAAGCATAAACCATTAGAAATCAGCATCTTTAATTCACAATACAGATGTTGCATCTGGGAAACAGTTCAGATGCTTGGATGGGCTACTCCACTGTTCACATCTGCCCCAGGGAGCCAGAAAACTTCAGAATTCTCTCCTTTAAAGCTTGCTTGACTTGCCTGTTCCTGAGTGAGTAGATGTATGGGTTAAGTGTCTGAGTCAGCACAGAGAAGAATAAGGAAAGAACTTTGTCAGAGTCCTGCCCACCTCGCTGCCCTGGGCGGATGTACCTGTAAATGCATGTGCTGTAAAACACCGTCACCACGATGAGGTGAGCTGAGCAAGTGGAAAACGCCTTCCTCCTGCCTGCAGATGATGGTATGTGCAAGATGGTGATAATAATGCAGCCATAAGAAACAGCAGTTACTATCAAGGTGCCAGGGAGGATGATAATGAGTGTGATGAACAACAGCTCCTCGATGAAGCCTGTGTCTGTGCAGGACAGCTCCAACAACAAGGAAAAGTCACAATAAAAGTGGTTCATGACATTGGGGCCACAAAATGGCAACTGCATGATCATAAGGGTGGGAGGAAACAAGGAGAGAAAACTCAGTGCCCAGCAGCTCAGGATCAGCTGCAGGCAAAGCCTGTTGTTCATGATGGCTGTGTAATGCAAAGGGTGGCAAATGGCAACGTAGCGGTCCAAGGACATCACTGCCATGTGGAACAGCGTGCAGGCACCCAGGCAGTGGAAAAACAGCATCTGAAGGAAGCAACCAGGCAGGGAAATTGTCTTCCTCTCTGTCAGGAGGCTGTACAGGGTGCTGGGAAGGAATGTGGAGGTGAAAGTGATTTCCAAAAGGGCAAAATTCCTGAGGAAGTAGTACATTGGGGTGTGGAGGAAGTTATTCGTGAGAGTGATGGTGATGACAGAAATGTTTCCAAGGAGGATGAAGAAATAGGCAATGCCAAGGAACAGAAAGAGGGTGATCTCCAAATGGCGGCTGTTAGCCAGTCCCAAGAGGACAAATTCCACTACAGTTGTGTGGTTCATTGAGACATCATTGCTGGCAGAGAAAGAAATTGCCTGTTTTGGGAACTGTTGGAAAACAACATGTGTCAGTTTGGCTTTGCCAACATTACAGGGCAATACCAGCAACAAACCTCTTGTAAAAGACTGAAGCAGCCACAGTAACCATCTATTAAAAATCCTGGTTATGTAAAAGGAGTCCCATTTGTAAAATTGAGCCCTCACTCCAGTCAAAAAAATTCCTACAGTTCCCTCACAGCACACCTGAGAGAGGTGCAGGAGCTGTTATAGACCCTGGGTCTCTCTGGATAATCTGACAACTTCCACCCTCCAACAAACCAAAAAAAAAGCCAAATGCCCAGAGTGAGAACTTTGCCTGTGTCCAGAGACTTATCACAGAGGAAAGCAATCACACACAGACTGACTGTGAAGCAGGTTAGATTGGTTCAAGAACACATTAATATTGCAAGAGAAAGTTGCTGCAGTTGAAAGGGGACAGGGAAAGAGAGAGAGGAAGAGACTCTTCAGAGAAGAGGCCAGATAGAAAGACAGCAATGCTGCAAAGTTAAGGCTGTCTGGCTACCACTGAGAGAAGGCAAAATGCACAGAGCAGTGGCTGGATGCTGCAGCAAGCACCAGTGTGAGAGAGGGAATGGGAAAAACTGTGGGGAAATTGTCTCTTTACCCTCAGCTCCAGCTCCAGTGGATCAGCTCTGATGCTGATGAACATTCTTCCTTCTTCAGAGTGTCCAAGCATTCCTCCATCTGACAGCACCCCACCCCAAGCTCAGAGGTGTCCTCTGTCCAGTGCAGCCTGTCTGTGGCACTGCTACACAACATTACCGTGCCATTACCTCCTGAAAACTCTGTCTGATGCACTTCAATCACAGTCTTTTCTTGCAGGCTTGCCATGTCCCATCTGTGGTTTTTCAACTGCATTCTCCCTCCTCTTCCTCCCAGACACCAGCCCTTCTTGCCCTAAAAAGAGACCTGTCTTGTTTTGCACTCATGTTTCCCAGGTTTTATCTGTTATGTTATCTGGATATTTTAATCTGGTTTTGGATCCATTTCAGACTCATTTCAGATATTTATGAATGACTGAAGTAAACACCAACACAATGAATTTCCATGAAAAGCAAGCCTATCTTATTTAGCTGATAACCCATATCAAACAAGACACTCAAATTTCCCTCTTCAAATGCTCAACAAAAAGATAGCTATAAGCTGGAATGTTACAACCCTTCTTAATCACTACTCTCATCAAACCTTTCCCCTTAGAGCCCTTTTCCCAGCAAAACACAGGAGTTTATTGGCATCATCTTATGGTTGTTTTTCAAAAAACACCAATACAAAACAACTTCCCTCTCACAAACCATACGAAATATAGGACATATTTTTCAATACCACAGATGGACAGATATTATCTTGAAGTTGAGAGTGATCCTGTAAACCAAGAAACTCCCTCAGTAACAGCTAAAGACTTTTACTTAATTTGAAGACTAAAAGTTCAGTTTTCCAAGTCAATGTCCCTTTAAACTTTCTCTGTTCTTCAGAAAACTACACCTGAACTCTAAGAAATGCTCCAGGTAGTTACCAGTGTATCCACAGCAATCCAGGATGCTACAAAAAGTATTCTGAGTCTGATTCTCTTTCTCCTTAACTTTGTTTGACAATTGATTTTTGGCAATAAAATTTCCTCTCTCTTCAGCTCCTTTATATAATAGCAGCAGTGTTTTACAGTCTTGTGTTTCCTCACTGCATCAAACCTCAGGGACCAATTAGGTATCAAAATCTGAAAAAACACCTTGTGGGAAAACACTCGTGAAAGAACAGCAAGAGTATAATCAAACCACGAAGAAAATGAGATTGGGAAGGACTTCTGGAGGTCCAATCTTGCTAAAAGCAAAGCTGGACAAGGTTGCTCATGACCTTCTCTCAGTAAATGTGGATATCTCCAAACATGGGAATGTATCAACTTCCTTGCGGTGCTGCAACTTCCCTTATGTTTTCATTGTGAAAATTTATTTCCTTTTGTGCAGAAAAGATTTACTCAAAGCCATGACCAACAGCTCTTGTTCTGAGAGGTCTGAGAGGTCTGGCTCTAACTCCTCCTCAGTGGACAGTTCAGGCAGATCCCTCCTCCCGACTTTGTCTTCTCTCTGCTTCTCCTCAGGTGTGATGTGCTCCAGTTCTCTGACCAACTTGCTTGTCCTCCACTGGACTCATGCCATTCTAATAACATCTTTGGGGTTTTTTTGTACTGTGCACAGTTGTCCCAATACAACTGTGCCAAGCATCAAGAATTTAGTGCCTGGCCAGAACAGGCTGTGGATGCAGCCCGGTGTGACCCCTCAGTGTCCCAGAGGCACTGCTGGTGTGCTCAGCACGTCCTCCCCAGGAGCCACAGGGCTGTCCAGAGCTGCTCCAGCCTGCAGGAGGGGTTATCAATCCCATATGCAGGACAAGGGAGGGAGCACAGCCCACTGCACTTGGTACAGCTGCTCCCCAGCTGCTGAGGTTACTGCCAGAGGCTGAGTTCAAAGCACCAGTGTCAGGCAGGAATCACACCATCAGTAAGGTTGGAAAAGACTCCCAAGATCATCCAGTCAACCAAACACCACCATGTCCTCTAAAGCATATTCCAAAGTGCCACATCCACTCAGTTTTTGAACATTCCAGGCATGGTGACTAGAATATTAAACCACCCCTTGGTGCTATTGTTGTTCTCTCTTCACTACTAGAAATGAAGTGACTAATGTGGATTTCTAAAGCAGAGACCTAAAGTGAGGTGGAAACACACCCTTGTAAGAACTTGTGAGACAAGTTCACTTCAGTGAGAAGGGGTGCCCTAGATCCTTACTTAAACTGGGACTCACTCATCTCAATCAGCTCATTTGTAGTTGTGGAGAGGAAGAAAGGACAGCCAATACTGAAAATCTCAGTTCTTCAGAATCAAAACTCCACATTTGACACTTAATACTTTCCCTCTGCCTGAGGGAAGCAATTCAGAGGTTGGGTTTAATTCCTTCACTGCACACCAAGAACAAATAAACAAAATCACCAGTAACCATTTAGTATAGGAGGGAAGACAGGGACTCCAAGCTGTCACAACACTGAGAGATGAGACTTCAAAGAGGGGGTGCAAAAGTAATCCAAACACAGAGCCTTAACTCAAAGCTTGAGCAAAAATAGGTTGGAGTTCGAGTTGAAGTTAAAGTTTATTGAAGTTTAAGCTTGAAGTCTAAGTTGAAGCTATTGGAGTCAGGGTCAAAGGAATTGAACTCAGATATTGTTCTCACAGTACACTGTTATATACTTATTACAGCTCAAAATAGGCCACAGCCCTAAAGAGTTACAAGATTTTTTCCCATAAACTACAGACAGCCTATTATTCATAATATTTGGCAGCTTTTACAAAATTACATAGTTTTAAAGACCTTGACAGTTACACATGCAACTTTCTTCCTAGTTCCTTTGCATATCTGTGTTTTCTCTGCACCACGGCCAGTACCCAGCCAAGGCTAAGATATCTTCATGCTCCACTTGTGACCCCTGCTTCATCTCTTACCTGTTCTTCCATACCAAGCTACAGCCCATCTCTCTATTTGTAACATTTTCCTCTAGTTTGCTGATGTTTCCAGAGCTAATCATAAACCAATAGCAAATGATGTTTGGTAATGAGGAAGTTCTGATGTAGGAGTGGGAAGTCCACGGTGGTATGTGTTTCCAGCAGGTTCATTCTGCCAGTTGTTAATCCACGGTCTGTACCACGGCTCATCACACTCAGCTCATTTATCATCCTGTCTGCCATGGTTCATTTGAGCTTGGGCTGTGCTGCTCTCACTCTATTCTACCCCTTTGCCTCACCATCATCCAGCAAATGCATGCAATATATGGATGCAGTTGTATTTTGCCTTTCATTAGTGGGCTTTAAGATATCACAGGTGTCTGCACTCAGGTTACAGCAGCCTGGGCAGGACTGCTACTTGTGAAATTTAGAACCACACTGGAGAAGTTCACAGAGAACTGCCTCCCATGGGAAGAATCCCACAACATAACCGAAGAAATTCCTCTCCCTAAGTGAACTGAAAAAAGGTTTTCAGAAGCGACAAACTAACAAAACCTCCATGTTTTGTCTCCCTGTGCTGTCAGTAGGAAGGAAAGAAGGGCTGGGGGTGGGGAAAAAGGTGTTCTAAAGGTTTATTTTAGTTCTCCTTATCCTCTTTTAATTATGTTAATAAAATTTTTCTTTATACCTTTTAAGTTTTGAGCCTGTTTTGCCCTTAAAGTGTTTCTTCCTGATCCTTACCTCAACTCATGAGCACCTTTAGCTGTTTTTTCCCCCTCCTCTGCTCAACTATAGCAAAAGAAAATGAGTGAAGAGGTTTTTCGTAGGTGCCTGGCGTTTAGCCAATGTAAAACCACAACAACACTCAATGAACAAAAATTGTGAAAAAAATAGAATGGTGCAAGATAATCAGTGCTGATGAAGAGTTAGAAACCTTAACACTTTATTCATCCACTGCAAAAACTTCTCTGGAGATAAGAGCTGAGGAGTTTCAATATGAAACTCAAACTTCATAGGAATTTGTCACTTCTCACAGTTTTATCTACTGGTGGTTCTGTGAGTCAGTGAGAGTGAGATCTCACATCACAGATCTCCAGCAGCCACCAGTGTGAGGAATACTGGGACTGTGAATTCTGGAAAGGCTGTGCTCTCACCTCAGGCTTTGGAGGGGCTGGCACCAGCACAGAACCTTCCCAGCTCACATTCTTTGTGCCCACAGGGTCCAGTGTTATCCCCCTGTCTCTTATTGGGAGTTCACAATCAAGTGTGCACAAGCTGTCCATCCAGTCAGTGCCCAGAGATATCATGGCACAGCTTTCCAGCAGTTTTAGGTGCTGTTCTTCTGCCACCTGCTCACTGCTGGCCTCTGTGAAGGGTCATCTCACACAGTTATTCCCATTGTCCTGCTGACCACATCCCGTTACATTTGGCTGTTCAACTTGAGATCGAGGCAAGGGGTGACACCTGTGTGACAACCACAGCCACAGTGAGGTTACTGCCACCCCACAGCAGACTTCTAAAAGGACACAGTCCACCACCACAGCCTAGTGTCTGTCCTTGTTGCCTGCAAAAGGACACTTTTGTGATTTGTGCAGATTCCCTCATGCTTCCAGCCTGGAGGACAAGAAAAGTTACAGTGGCAAAAAAAGTAAAAAGTAAAAGACACTAAATGGAATATTATCATTATTAGCAGGAAAATAGAGAGGTCCAAGACCAGTGTAACTCTGAGAGAAAATACACTTAAAAAAGGGAAATAGAAGGACTCTACAGCTGTTCCCACCTTAGAACAGAGTGCAGTAACCAGATGGGGGCAAATTCACATTTGACTGCAAGCCGTGGTACTTCCATGTACTGCTTCTAAAATCCAAATTTCCTGCAGGGCTCAGCACACCATTAAACAGCATCTCTGCAAGATCTGCAGCTTGCACTTTTCTTGGTGTCTCAGAATAACCAGGAATAAATTAGAATCAGGTCAGGACAGAAGCAAGTAGGGGAGAGCAGAGAGTAGCAGAGACAGCCTCTGTGCTAGGAACTCGGCCCAAAAGAGGAAATTACACCTGTTTATGACCTGGTACATCAAATCTTCTGGTGCACCCCGGGCCCGTTTAAAGGTTTTCTCTGGGAGAGAGCTGAGCTGACCCTCAAAGGACTTGTAGGGAGAAAGACCCATTAACCCAAGGTGGGTTAATGACTGATTGAAGAGGAATGATTGCCCAGGGCAAACCAAATGGGGATTGTCCCCTCCTAACCAAATGGGGATTCTCCCATTGGTTTGGAATGCACAAAAGGAGGGATTGGCAATTCAGAAATCCACACATGAGATAAAACCTTTACAGGAGTCAATGGAAGCATTGCAGGGGCAACTAGGAAAGGAACCTTCACAGTGAGCTGCTGAGCATGAAGCACTTCTGGTGGAAAGGGAAATTTAATCCATTGCTTCAGTTGGCTCTCCAGGAGGTGAATGAGCAAAGTTAATCACTTAAAAACTACCAAGAAACAAAGAATTGTGAACTATGGGACATCAATTTAAGATGCCCCAGGCCAGAGCAGGTTAGTAAATCTCTGTACCCCTCTGATGGATTGGAAAATCTTACACAAAGTTATCCACAGGAAGAAGTAATACATAAGTGTCCCTTCACTAAAACTGAAACCAATGATACTGGGGGGAGCTCAGCAAACAACCTCACAGACTGTCCTGTACATGGGGGAGTGCCTGGCTGAAATAAGAGAAAAATACACCCATAAGGCAAATGAAGCAGGAACTGAGCATGTGTGGAGGGTGTCCCTGACTGGAGGAGATCGGATTCTGCTGAGTGAGGCCGAAGCAAGAGGTTCCTGTGGAGCAGGGGCCTGGCTGCCCATGAGTGATAATGGAGCACTGCAGTCCCTGACACAGAGGGCTCCCCGCAGGGCAGGGGAATTGTCCCTATGGAAAGGGGAGATCCCTACAGGATTAAACCCTCCCCAACTGACCACACTGGAAAAAGTGCATGTCTCCAATTAATACACATGCAATTTTTGGACCCACAATGACATTCCCGTATGGAAACTGAGGTGAATCCACAGAGATTTCCTCTCTCTGTCCTGAGGCCTGCCTGATACACTACAAGCCCATGTTAAACAATTAGAAAAGCACATTATGGCAATCCCTAGGCCTGGAGAAGGGGTGCACCTCCAGGAATAACCTGGTTGGAGGTAGCTCAAGGATTAGTAACTACAGCAATTGGGGATCTCTGGTACAGACGGTGCTAAACCAAAAACAGACATCAGGAGAGTAGGACAGGTCCTAAAACCTCCCTCACCAGGTCATCGCTGACAAAATGTGTCACCTACTGGGAGAGTGAGGTACAGCTTGTGGGTGGAGAGTGTTGCAAAAGGAAGTTCTCCAGAACTAATGGACAAATTATCCACCGTAATCTGGAAGGCTTGACAAGGAGCTGGGATAAGATCAAAGGACCTCCTGAGGGCGGCCCCCTCAGGAGTCCAACACTGTCATCTCCCCAGCCCCTCTAGAAACTGAACTAACCAGTTTAACCTGTTCTGAGTTGGGAAATTGGACTCTACTGCTCCCAGCAAGTGAGCTGGGGAGTGGCAGGTGGATTTATGTGTGAAGGCTCACAGAAAAGAGCCAGAGAGAAGAGACAATCCCATTCATTTCCCACAGGCCCCTTTAAATCCTTGGCTACTTTTATGGTAGATACCAGAGCCCAAAAGTCAGCACTTCAAACTGAAGTTCCCACTTGTGGCAAATGATTATAGTGGGCATTCAATCTGCCACAGCCAGACAAGGAAAAGATATCGATAACTAATGCTTTTGGTAAATCTCAAGCCCAGTGAGATTTGCCAAATCCTGGTTACCAGGGGATAAGACAGCCACAGAAATTCTCATGATTGTGAATTCGCTACCAGCAAACCTTGGGGCTGGATCTATTAAAGTGATGTGTCTGAACAGATGCCAGAGGCAGGGCATGGGTGTTTGGTCTCCCATCTCCCTCTCTCTGTTACAAACTGCTCCAAGTCTGCCTCCTTTCAAAATAACAACTGTGAAACCCTACCCACAGCCCTTGGGAATGTGTGAAGGAATTGCTGTGGTAGCTGCAGGATTGCAGGAGCAAGGGGCAGTGGTACAGTTCTCTCCTGTGGCCTGTCTGTAAACCTAAGAGGGAGCAGAGGCTGACAGTGGATTAGCATTGCCTCAGAGCTGACACTGGCCCTGGAACAGCTGCTGTAGCTCACACAGACAAACTGGTTCCCACAATCCAGCATTGGGCCCATCAGATCCGTGTGACTATTGGTATCAAAGACATGCTTTTTATGGTTTTCTTGCAGTGTCACTGAAACTGTGGGAAAAGCAAAACCCCTCCAAGAACATATTTAGTGTTAGAGAATGAAGGCATTGTTTTATTCTGGCCAGGATGTTGTACTAGCCAGGACGTGCAACAGAAATAATTTCATCCACACATTGTCCAGGTGTGCAGTGAAAATCCTTCCATCACACATCACTCTTTAGTGGATTTTTCAGATACCTATACAGTCAAAACCCATGGAAATTCACTGATTCTGTGTTCATTGGTTTCAAGTTACACAGTTCTTAGTATTTGGTTTCCTATTGGTTACGGATCTCTTGGCCTCCAATGTTAATTAGGTTCTCATTCTTGGTTCTCTCATCTTTTTCTCAGATCAGGTGTNTGTCTTCGACCATGCCAGGGGTGATGTTTGGAGTTGATGTTCGTTTATTGTCGTTATTTTTTGTGTATTTTCTGTGCTACTCCCGGCCTGCTGGGATGTTAAGCTCATCACACCTTGAGTGACGAAACACACCTTTGAAAAGAAACTTCAATTCCTTTCCCCCGAGGCAAAGGTGAACACGACTGACTAATGTTCAAAAAGTTTTAAATTTTGTATACTTTTCCAACAGCAGGAGGCAGACTGGGATCGTTTTTCTTCTACCTGGGAGGGGAATCAGTGTCGCTTTACTCGCCTCAAGAACAGCGACGCTCCCTGGCCCATCGTTCACTGCACAGGAGCTGTCACAGATCGCCCCTGGAGCGGGGGCTGAGGAATATCCATCTATCGATCACACATTGATCGGCAGCTCTGATGTCACCACGGTGGGCCACACTCAGACAAATATTATCACCCACTTGCAGAGTCTGGGACTTCCATTTCCCACAGAGAAGGTGCTGATGCCTTAGGATTTTAGCTTTTCTATTTTTCAAATCCTGTACTGCATTAGTACTTCATACTTCAGGCTCAGTACCATGATAGTATTTAAAGAAAAAAAAACAAAACACCAAAAAAAAACCAAAACAAAAAAAAACAAAAACGGGAAAGGAATCGTTTCTCTTTCCCCTGCTCCAAGCAGGGCGATACAGGTCTGTTTTCCACCACCCTCGCGGTAGATACAGTCCCACAGTCAGAAGCCCCCGGACATTCCCTCAGCCACAGCCCCTCGGACCCTACCTCAGCAGAGCCGCCTCAGGCAAGGCCCCGCCCCCGCAGCGGCGCCGGGCTCTGATTGGTCCTTAGAAGGAAGGGCTTTCTAATCTGCCCAGCAACAGCCAGCTCTGCGTTCTTATTGGCTCTTGGATAGCACCAAGGGTGCGGACTCGGCGGAGGTTTCGGCGCATGCGCAGACCGCATCACAGCCCCATCGCTTCCGGCCACGTCAATGCGCGCACGCGCAGTGCGGGAGGGCGGTGCGGCGCAGGCGCAGTGGCGGGAGCGGCCATGGCGGGCTCGGTGCGGGCCGTGGCGCGGCGGTTCCTGTCCGAGTACGGCGGCGGCACCGCCGGCCGCCTCAAGGCGCTGGACGCCTTCCTGCTCTACGTGCTGCTCACCGGCGCGCTGCAGTTCGGATACTGCCTCGGCGTCGGCACCTTCCCCTTCAACTCCTTCCTCAGCGGCTTCATCTCCGCCGTCGGCAGCTTCATCCTGGGCGGTCAGTGCCGGCCCCGCCATCCCCTCACAGCCGGAGCGCGGGCCGGGGTCACCCTGAGCCTCCGCCCGGGGGCCGCGGGCATGGCGGGGATGCTTAGAAATCACCGGGTGTCCTGGAGCGGCGCTCAGAGCTGTCCCGGCAGCCGGGGAGCCGCGGGAGCCTCAGCACCCCCCGCCCTTTGCCGAGCTCCCCGTTCTGCCCCATGGCCGGCCCGGGTCCTTGTCCCCACAGCCACGGGGCTCAGTGGAACCGAGAGTCCCGCAGTGACACGTGCACGGTGCTGCTCCCCAGAACACCTCGAACGCGCCCTGTTTGTCTGCAGCCCTCCTCAGCACAGGGGCGGACAGGCTGGGAGAGCTGGGGGTGTTCAGGAGACGAGAAGGTTGCGATGAGACCTGGAAGCCCCTTCCAGGGCCTAAAGGGGCGCCAAGGCAGCTGGAGAGAGACTTTGGATAAGAGAATGGCTTCTCCTTACCAGTGGGCAGGGTTAGATGGGACATTGGGAAGGAATTGTTCCCAGTGAGGATGGTCAGGCCCTGGCACAGGGTGCCCAGAGCAGCCGTGGCTGCCCCTGGAAGTGTCCAAGGCCAGGTTAGATGGGGCTTGGAGCAGCCTGGGGTAGTGGAAGGTGTCCCTGGGATTGGAATGAGATGATCTCTAGGGTCCCTTCCACCCCAAATCATTCTGTGTTTCTAACACACCCAACAGAGGACACAGGAGTATCCACACCTCTGTGTGAGTGCAGTCCTGCTCTGAGCCTGTTCCCCTCAGGACTCTGGGCACCCTGTGGTGTGTGTGGTGCTGTGGGAGCACTGACTCCATGGCAGCGCCATCCAAATTCCTGCTCATCTCTAGTAAGGACAGAGTGACCTTTCCCTGGTGGAGCAGTGACCCATCCTGGGCTGGGCTGCCCCAGGAAGGCTGTGCTTCCCACCACAACTCCCTCCTGTGCTCACTGAGGGCTCATTCTCTCTCTGCTGTGCAGTTTGCCTCCGGATCCAGATCAACCCCCAGAACAAGGGCGAGTTCCAGGGCATCTCCCCTGAGCGGGCGTTCGCCGATTTCCTCTTTGCCAACACCATCCTCCACCTCGTGGTCATCAACTTCGTTGGCTGAGCCCTGGGAGAGGCTGCCAGGTACTGGTCTGGGGGGTCACAAAAGGGGCAAGCACAGCACTGCAGGGCCTTTGGGTGTCAATACAGGACACGAAATGAAGGATACTCACGCAGTCAGTCCTCAGGGTAAAAAGGGAGGAGTTTATTTTCCTACTTTGATTTATATAGATTTTGGACAATGACTATGGATTGGACAATAAGGTTGACACTTCTTCAACCACGCTGGTCAAACTAGAAGTTCATGAATTGTCAGTCCTCAAGAGAAGAACGATGATAAACAAGAAGAATAGTTTACAGTAACATTACTTTTGTTTACATGAAAATTTGTGAGAAACTTCACTACAAAAATGCAAACATCAGAAGGCTGAAAAAGATTAAGATGACATTTGGGGAGAACTAGAACAGGAAAGAATCCAGGAATCCCCTGAGCTCCCAGCTTCCTCTTTGCCAAGCACAGCTGAGCTGTTGTCCTCTGGATTGGCACAGAGTGAGGATTTATGGCTTTGTGATTTTGAGTGTATCTTTTTTGGCTTCTATAATTAAAGAGTTTAACTAGGACTGCTACAGGAACCTACCCACATTCCTCTCTCATGAGAGAGATTCCCCATTCTTTGCAGGAGAGGCTTTGGGAGCTCAAAGTTCTGGCTCAGTGAGGCTGAGGTATGGCTGGGGTTCAAGTCTGGAGTTTCTTTGCATGAGGCAGCTGGGGACAGGGACAGTTGGGTGTTAGGGAGTGGGGACATGCCCTGTTGTTACTGTGCAAGGGGCCACAGGATCACTGGGGCTTGGGGGAGCTTTGTCCCCTCTGCTCTGCAGTAATATTGTTGATGTTCCCTGCTCTCTTTCCAGGTCTTGAACTGTTCCTGATGGCAAAGCCTGGCATAGGGGAGTGCCCAACACACTCTCACCTTCTTCCTTGGTGAAGGAAAAGGATGCAGGGCTCAAGATTTTTCCCCCCAGTGTCCTGTGGTGGGATCTGCAGTCTCACTGTGTAACTGTGATGCTTTCCATCAATAAAATCCTTTATGATACTGCAGCCTTTTCCATGTTGGTGACAAATACAGAGCTTCTCCTGCATCCAGGTTCCCTTCTCAGGCATGACTCCTTGATTTTACCTCTCTCCCTTCCTTTCTACTCAGCAGGCTTTTTTTTCTGTGCCCCAGTTTTGGAGGGAAGTAGGAAACAAATGATCATGGAAACTCAGTTGTCATCCACCCCTTTCATCTCCCTCTTTCCTGCCTTTTGATCTTCCAGAGTCTGTTGCCAATGTGCCCCTGGGCTTCAAAGCTGTGGAAAATTCAGATGAGGCTGTGGTTGGTGGTCACAAAGGGAAGGAAGTGTCCTCCAGCACATCCCCAGGTGCACTCAGTTTCCACAGACCCTCAGAGACACGTGGGCCACATCTGGATGTGAGGCACATCTGGATGTCCCAGCTGGACTTAGAGGCTCCCTAAGGGCTGTGGGTGATACAGTATCAGTGTTCCTGCACTCTGCTGTGCTGATAAACACAGGGATGGGGGCATGGGCTGAGAGCTGTCAGGGCCTCAGAGTGGCACTGGAGCTGCCCCCTCAGAATCACAGGATCAATCCTGCTCTGAGCCTGTTCCCCTCAGGAATCAAGGATCCCCACAGGATTAAGGTTGGAAGAGACCTTCAAGATCCTCCAGTCCAGCCACCCACCCTGCACGGCCACTGTAATTAAACCTCATCACCCAGAGCCAGATCCTGACACCTCCTGAACACCCCAGGGTTGTTGGCTCCACCACCTCCCTGGGCAGCCCCTTCCCAGGCCCTGATCCCTCTGAATCTCCCCTGTCTCAGCTCAGGGCCATTCCCCGGGTCTGCTCACTGCAGTCACAGCACAAGGGACTGCCCCCTCCTCACTGCAGCCTTTCTGATGTGTGATGTGCCCCCCCTGAGCCAGCTTCACACTAAACAACCCCAGCTCCCTCAGCCATTCCTCACAACAAAAGTGTTTTCTGGTCCTTTCGTGAGCCTTGTTGCTCTTCACTGGACACACTCCAGCCCCTCAGAGTCCTTTTTGAAGCGAGGGGTCTGGAGCTGAAGGCAGCACTCGAGCTGCAGCTTCCCCAAGGCCGAGTGCGGGGTGATCCCTTGTGGCTGCGCTGTTGACACAA
>VXBB01002855.1:5456-17266 GCA_013399915.1 Illadopsis cleaveri | reverse complement strand
ACGGCACCAAGTGCCACATCCAGTCTTTTTTTAAACACATCCAGGGATGGTGATTCCACCACCTCCCTGGGCAAACCATTCCAGTACTTCAGGAGCCACAGGCTTCCTACAGCTGGAGAGACAGGAGAATGATGGTTGTATCAGGGGAGGGATGAGAACAAGTCCCTGAACAGCTGTACTGAAAAATAATCAGGTCAATAGGGAAAGTTTACATTGTTCTTTGTCAGGAGGGGTCAGTAACTCTGTCACCTGTGACAGGTCACCTGCTCAGGTGCAGGACCAAGGCAGGACACCAGGGAGGCTTTGTCGTGTTGCTGCTCAGCAGGGTGGGGTCAGATCCCGGCATGGTTCTGCCACAGGAAGCACCAGGGATTTTGGCTAAAAGTGTTTGAATTGTGATCCTTTCCCAAATCAGCCCCTTGTTCAGGCTGTGAACCCAGCTGAGTGAGGGACAACCCTCACTGCTCCAGAGAGGTTTTTCCTGCCCCTTTGGGAACTGGTGGGAGACACAGGCAAGGTTCAAGCTTTGCAGGGAGAGTGTCTTTCTGTCAGAGCATACTTCTCATTTCTCCCTCAGAGAGGAACCTCTGGTGATCCCTTAGGATTTTAACTTTTATATTTTTCCTATATTTGTAATCCTGTAATTCTTTAGGGTATTACTCTAAACTCCATATACAGTGTGAGCTGCTGCTTTCCCATTTTGGTCAGACACAACAATTCCTCTCCAGGCCTGGGAATCAAGGACACCTCACTGCCTCAGGCCCTGAGAAATGTAAATAAAAGTGAGTTGGGGGGCAGCAAACTTGGGGTAAATGACTTCATTACCTGAAGCTGGAGTGGGAAGATTAACCTCCAATATGCAAATGGCCCAAGCTTATAAAAGTGTGAAAAGCTGTGACCTGTGGTCCATTTTTGGGTGTAGCCCCTGGGGGGCTTCATCTGCCCTAAATGTACCTGAAGGCCTTTCAATAAATGAAACAGCTTTTTATTCCCTTAATTTTGTCTGGCCTCTGTTTCAGATAGTCTCAGAAAGGCATCACTGTGGCATCAGAAGGTGTTGGAGAAATTGATGTCACATAAGAACATTTCCCTTCCAGACTTGCCAGGGCCAGACAAGCCCTGGAGGCAAAGGGGCACCGTTGGTGTCACCACTGCAGAGCAGGTGCTCTGTGCTGCTGTGACACTCAGAGTGGGGACAGGACACCTCAAGGTCCTGTGTACCCCACAGCAGCAGCAATCTGCCTCCAGGACCCTGGAGCCCTGAGCAGTCCCCTCACTGTGGCCAAGCCATGTTTTTGTTGTCTCCACCCAATGCAGAGTCTCCCCTTGGGACAGAGGGGCTCCCCCTTCTCCCTCTCCCCCCTGTCCTCACAGGGACACAGCACAGATGTCCTGCAGAAGGACTTTGTTCTGAGAGGAATGACAGGCTTGTCTTTACAAACAAGCAGTGGGTCTGCTGCTAGATAAAACCAGCACTGAGAGATAAGAGAAACAATGGGAAGGATTCCACTGATTGATGAATGGAAAAGAAGATATTTGCCTTCACAAACAAACTGTAGGTTTGCTGATAAATGAAACTGGATATTGAAAGATGAAAGAAAGATGGGGAAAACTCATAAATTCCCTAAGAATTAAGAATTAAAAGGGAGGTTATATACATTAAAGGGGAATTTTTTCTGTACCTCTCAAGTACCTCAGCCAATGTGGAAAGAGAGAGGGAAATACGGCCGGGAAATTGGGATAAACAGGAGGCTGCATCCTCCAAATATTCGAGAGACCCCCGGGGAAATGTCCCATGGCCTCTCCTGTTATTTGAATAAAGTAAAAGGACTCCTCTGTCTCCTTTTTTGGACATAAACCTTTGACGTTTGTGGATTATTTTTCCTAACAGTTCCCACCCTCCATGGCGGATCCAACCCCTTTCCCTCCTTCACCCCAAATGCCTCAAACAACAAATACAAGAGACAAACAAGTTCCTCATTTTTTGTAAGAATTTTTTGATAACAGCCTGAAGAAATGCCAAGACATCTCGTGGGTGCCAGTACAGTTCATGAATTAGCAGCATGCAGATGCCACAGGCAAGCATTGTTCTAAGGTAGGCACACAAGGACAGGTAAATAATTCAGTATATTTTTATGCAATTGTTACAAAAAGAACTTGGGAGACCTCGGGTTGTTAGAAGTAAACAAAAAAGAACGAAAGTGGTTTGTATTTTTTACTAAACGCAGAGCCAAATCTTAAACTGGTTTAAATAAGATGTTATGGTCAGTTAGACTTTAAGAAAATAATAAAAAAATGTGGTTTTTTATTTTTATTTTTTTCTGTGATATTGAAGAGACATTTTCACTGAATTTGGGACTTCTGGGAGACCTGCAGCTCATCCTCTAGGGAAAAAATGGGATTTCTTGCTCTGGTCTAGCAAAGGGTGGCAGGACAGTGCATCCTGAGTCAATCTCCCTTTGCTTTTCAAAGTGTTTAATTTCCACCTGAAAAAGCTTTCTGGGGGTGCACCCTAAGTGACATGAATATCCTAAATCTACCAAAAGAGGAAAAATTCCCATTCAGGTGATATTTAGCTTGCAGTTTTTAACAAACAACACTGCTCCAGGCAGAAGTCTTGGCTTTAATGCAAGTAACAGCGATGCTTGGCAAGGTACAATCACAGCAAATTGTGCTTCATGCCAAAGAGGCACTGTGTGGTGAATGGCCCAGGCATCTGGAGGGCACAATGCTGGAAATATTTCGTTTGGAGTAGTTTTAAAGCAATGCAAATGCAGCTATTTAGAATATAATGGCTGGTGTGATTTCTAAGAAGAGCAAGTGATGTCCCTTGCACGAGGAATATCCCTGTGCTCCCTCTTGTTCACCATGCTCTCTCAAAGCTGATGGTTTTGGTACTTCAGGACTGTGCCACTCTGGTTGCTCTCAGTCCTGTAACAAAAACAAAGATGTGTTAAATCAGTATTTAAATGACAGTAGCAGCTGCACAATTGTAGAGCTGAAGTGTCCAGGCAAGAGAAAGAGAAGAAACAGACACTGGGCAAAAACTAATATATTAGGATTTATATTAAAGTCAACAACCATCAAACTTTCCCAGCTGGAGACAGGTAAGGGGAGAAATCTGATGGATGAATGCAAGCAAGGGAAGGGATGGATGTAGAAATAGAAGGGAGAAATATCTTGAAAGGAAAAAAAAAAAATTCTTATGGACAAGGAAGAGCATTTGAGCAGTGGGTGAAAATTGTATGGCCAAAGGAGTGGAGGGATTTTACTGCTGGCAGACAAAAGAAGTCTGGATAGACTGCATGAACAGCAGTTCCAGAGAGAAGGAGCATTCATAGCTGAAGAACCAGTCCAGATGTTTTATGACAGATGTTTTCAGACCCCTCCCAAGCATACTCACCTTTTTTTTCTTCCACAGAATCATCGTCATCAGCACATTAAAAATTATTCCTTTCATTAAGACTATTTTGAAGCCCAGCTGTGATAAAGACAGTGTGTTCAAGTGTTCATCTGGAAAAAAACAGACAATGGGAGTCACAAGAGCACTGAGCCATCCTTGTGTTCCAGACAGACTAAAAAGCCCTTTTTAAGGGAGCTGCTCTGTGTGTGTTGGGGTCAGCTGGTAGGACAGGAAACGAGATAGGGAGTAGAACTGAGAGACTTTAATTTCTTCCATTCAATAACCACTTAATTATCCAATATGCCAGTCTTGACAGCCACCTAACTGGTTTTCAATACTGTGCTTTGTGACCCCAGGGTGCTGGAGGCAGCCCTCCTTCTCTCAGTTTTTTTCAAATGGGCAGGGGGAAAGCAATTTTGACTTAATCACAGAACACAATTGTATTTGAATTTTTATATTGATCTGAAGTTACAAAGCCGTTTCTATTTGAAAATACATTGATCTATCCTGGAGAAGGAGGGAGCTGTCAGGAAAATCTCACTGTAAGTTTATCATTGAGAACCTTTCAGAGAGCTGAAGGGCTGATGGAATCAGAGCTGAAGGGCTGATGGAACCAGCCGTGTTCACTGACCCGTATTTTCCCCAAACGGTGTTTTGGAAAGATTTGCAAGAGCAGAGCTGCTCTGAGAGCAGGGCAGGCACAGGCTCTGCTCTTTGTAGTGGCACAGCAGCAGCTCCTTGGAGTGCAGCAGAGCCCTGAGCCCTCCCCAGTGAGCTGGGGCAGAGCTGGCGTGGGTGCACCCCAGCTCTAGTGAACCCTGAGCACAGAAGCCACCAGCTCAGCAATTGTTCCATCGGGTGTTTGTGCACCCAAAATAACCCAGCTCCCCCCGAGGCTGCAGTGAGGCAGTGCTGACTCATAGCACTACCTGGAGCCGCTCTGGGGTGAGTCAGAGCAAGAGTTTGTGGGCTCTGGCTGCACTGCATAAAATCATCACCTTGGATCAGGAAGGTTGCACTAACACCATAACTTTCAACCTTGGTGCTTAAAGCCTGTGGGGGCCCTTTTGGAAATTTTCTGTCTGACTTTTTTGCTGTTTCAAAAAGAATTCTTCCCCGGCAAAAACTTGGGAAGACATTTGCTTTAGTCAGGCCAAACTTTTCTCCTCAGATGTTGTGTTACATACCTGTCTTGAAGTCCAGGGACATCCCTGTGACACAGACAGCACTGGCACCTGCAGAATGTAAAAAATAAATTTGATTAATAACAAAAATACACTTCTTCAGAGGTCTATAAAGAAATCTCTGCTTAGAAGGACTAATTAGAGTTTCTGGCCAACAAACTCTCCCATAAACACTCTTTTCTCCCCTTTTTTCAGGGCAAACATAAAATATGATCTAATTAAACTTCAGTGTCCCATTGGACAAAGGAATTTCAAGCTTTCTATGCCCTCACAGTGTGTTTTTAAGATCTCTCTGCTATGACTGTGAAGGTTGTGAGTTAATTCCTCACACGGGGCACCATTAAATGTTGTTTTTATTTATTTTTTTTCTGTTAGAGTTGGGATTAAATGCTCGAGAGACAGTATTTCTTGCTTGGACTTAGATGTTTATTAATTCTTATTTATATTGTAGTTTCACAAGCAGTGAGTTCTACAGCACCTCTAGCTAACAAAGTAAAAAATGGCTCTGTCTGTTTCTCTACAAGGCCTTTTAAGGATAAACTGTCTAATTAAGAAATGACACCTAAATTATTTTTACTTTTAACTTAATAACTAATCACCCCTGGCCTGCAATGTCTATTGAACTATCTGATTATAAAATACTACCCAGACCCATGAAGAAGAAGGGAAAAAGAAGAACTAGCCTACGCTCTAAAATTTTCATGTTATTTTATATATATTGCTATATTCTAAAAGCTTAAACTCTAAGTTTTCCACTATGTGATATTACACACTTCTATCCAAACTACACACTCATAATCTCAGTGCTTTCATTTAGTTTTGGAAGCTTTCTCCAAGGTCTCAGGTCAATTGCAGTGTTTTCTTGGGGGTCAGTGCCTGTCAGCACAGAAAGTGTATAATTTTTTGTGCCCAGGGATCCAACATGACTGTACCAGTCTGCTGACCCTTAATCCTGTTTCCACCCAGAAGCAAGGAGGGAGAAAACAGAGGCAACGAGGCAACACTCCTCTGTCTTGTGGGACCATGGTGGGGCACAGCCTGCAGGGCTGGGAGCTGCAGCCCAGCTCTGCTCACACCCAGAGCACCCAGAGCACCTCCAGCCCTGCCCACAGCCCCAGAAATGCCATTACCACTCTCAGGGTCCTCTCCCTCCAGCTCTCCAAAGCCATCGTGACTGGCAGCACACTGCAGCTGATCTCTCCTGGCCCAGTATGTGGACAGGTAGCTGGATTCCTCTCTGCTCCCCTCCGTTGCCACCCCCACGACAGCAGATGTGCGCTGCTCAGCTGAGTTTACAGTGAGGCTGTCAGGGGAGTAATCGGTGATAAGGCACATTTCCAGATCCTGGTCATCTTTAGAGGTCAGCCTGTAGACTGAGGGAGATGGAGTAACGTCTGCAAGTGGAGAAAAGAGTCATTAGGTCAGATTGCACATTCATGGTTCCTTCAGTCTTAACATACAGCCACTTGGAAATGGTTTGAAATGCTTGAAAAACAGCAGGTTTCTCCATTATTCCACAGGGAATTTGCCTGATCATTGGGATCTTGTGCCAGGACACCTTTAGAGAACCAAAGCATCTCCAGCAGATGATGCAGAAGCTACTTCTGTTGACTTACNCACCTTTAGAGAACCAAAGCATCTGCAGCATCTACTTCTGTTGACTTATGTTGTGTGGGAGACACAACAGAATTCCTGGAGCATCTGAAAAGGCTGGTGGACATCCACAGCCTGGATGTCCCTACCTAAGCCAGCCACTCCTCTCAGTGACAGCTCACTGGCCTCTGGCACCTTGGCCTGGTGCAGCCAGGCACGTGTGTGACAGCTGGACAGAGCCCCTGAGCAGCCTGGCCCAGCACAAGCTGTCCCTGCCCATGGCTGGGCCCTGCCAACCCAAACCATTCTGTGATTTTGTGGTTCTTGAGAAAGCCCATTCTGCTTTTTCTGCAAATGTTTGGTCAAATCCACCAAATGCAAAAATCCCATTTCCTCCCTGTTTCTTGAGGGGCAGTGGATAAACCACTAAACCTTGAGGGTGTCCACATTTACCAGCACTCTCCAAATGGTGCTCCTACAGCAGAGAGTTCAAGAAGCCACTGCAAAGTAGGAACAGGGGGCTGCATTCAGGGACAAAAGGGGAAGCAAGCAAATATTTCATCGTGCTCCACCTCTTGTACCAAAATTTTTTACAACATTTTACCCTGCAGAGGTTTGAGGCACTGAAGGTGCAGATAGAGAACACCTATTTAAGATCTCTCTGCTATAACTGTACCAGTCTACTGACCCTCAGTCCTGTTTCCACCAAGGAGGAAGGAGGGAGAAAACAGAGGCAAGGAGGCAACATTCCTGTGTCTTGTAGGACCATGGTGGGGCACAGCCTGCAGGGCTGGGAGCTGCAGCCCAGCTCTGCTCACACCCAGAGCACCCAGAGCACCTCCAGCCCTGCCCACAGCTCATCACTCCTTCCTTGCCTCAAACTCTGCCAGTGAGTCAGTCAGACTGGGATTTTCCACGCACACCAAAACACAACCTGTGGTTCAAACCCTTCTTTTGCACATTTAGCTTTATAAACTTGTACTCTGAGCATACATTGCATCTGATTCTGTGAGAAGGTGCGTTCCTAAATCCTTGCTCATGGCTAACAGTAAAATGTTCCAGACACTGCAGGGCTCTCATGATGACTGTATTAAATATTACAGATATGCTGTAGCCACAGTGCAGGTTTGGGGCTCTCAGCAGCTTTTTCCTTTGGCCTTTACAGATTTCAATGAGAGCTTAAATTCACATTTACAAACTGATAAAGTGTTACTGTGTAGGATTGAGAGTTGAGATTAATCTTTGCTTTCTCCCTCTTCACATGCCTCACTGATAAATATTGTAGAAATACCGAAGACATCTTAGCTCCTCGATGAAGAAATTTTCATTTCTTCCTGTGGGAAAAGTCTAGAAAGTTTCCCAAAATCTTCTTTATCACTGAAATAAATGTTCTGCTCCCAGCTGTTGCCACCTCAGACAAATAGACATACTTCTCTATTAGTGTCATCTCAGAAAAAAAATAATCCACAAAGCCCAAGGGTTCACTCTCTGGCCCATTTCTTGAATTGTAATTCATCTGTTCTAGCTTTGCCCTGGCTTTGAAGACCCTAATGAGACTCTAGGCAGAAATAGAACCTCATGTCTGTTGGGAATCCCTTACCTCCCACACTCCCAGTGTTTTGGAAATAGTGATTGTTTGTTAGGGAGAGGAAGGCAGGAACTGGTAAAAAGCTTGATGATAGATCCCTGTATAAAATACAGATGAGCCAGGGTAGGTCACTGCCATGGGGTGCATGGAAATCCAAGAGAAGAGGAGGAATTTGCCAAGCTGCTCTCCTTGTCTGTCATCACTGTGCTGTGCTTTCTGAAGAGATAAAATCTACCTCTCTCCAAGTTAGAGTGCTTTTCTCCCTCTCAATCTGTGCAATGCTTTGATCTTGAACACAGGAAACAATAAAGTCTGTTTTTCACAGGAAGCTTCAGCAGTTTTGCACAATATTAGTTTCCTATTCTCACTCAGAGTGGAGGCTGCCTCTGTTCTGGTGCAGTTCAGTTCCTGTAAGTTCCTTGGTGGTTTTGCCCACTGCTATGAAGGTTTGAGATGGTTTTGGTAAATAATATTTACCCTAACCACAGCCCTGTGACCTGTTTTTCTGTCTTAGTGAGCTGGTGCCTGTGCTGGAGATGCTGTGCATTTATGACCTCTATTTACAGGAAAGAGTGAGAAGTAAACAATGGTGCTCTGAGCTTTCCATGCTGCCTAATTTTGTCTTTACTGAAGGATCTCTTCCAGGTCGAAGAGCAGGAGCTGTTGGAATGCTGTTCCTGCCCAGACTACAGAGACAGCCAACTAGAGGCTGATTTCAGGGGAGCTGAACCCTGTTCCAACATCAGACTGAGACCTGTGCCCTTTCTTTTTTCACCTCCAAACAAGCTGCAGCAGAAATCCTGAACTGGTTTAATTCCCAGCTGGTATCATGCAGAAAATGATCACATTCTCCATTCCTTCCAAAGCAAACTCTCTGCATCAGACTGGAATTGGTGTGACAGAATTTTTTGGTGCTCTCACCACTCCTCAGGCTGAGACTTGATATTCCACAGTTCCCCACTGCAGAACAGCTGTACCCCCTGCCCACTCACACAGGCCAGTCTTGCCCCTAGAGGAGCAACTCCAATGAATTAACAAGAACTTCAGTGATATTTCCTATGTGTCCTCCAATGAATGTTCCAAAAGCTCTGCCAGAGGTCCTCTCTGCAATCTGTCATATTGTAGAAATACTGAAGACAGCTTAGCTCCCAGATGAAGAAATTTTCATTTCTTTCCATGGGGAAAGTCTAGAAAGGGCCTCAAAATCTTCCTTATCACTGAAATAAATGTTCTTTATCTGTTCTGTTCCCAGCTGGATGTTGGGGTGGCTACAGCAAGACCAGATGAACACATTTAGGACAGGAACACTTCCTAGACTTTCTAGACTCTGTCTGAAGATGCTCAGGTAGCAGAAGCAGGCCCTAGTCCTGCATTCGCCCACATCATCCAAAACCCACATCATCAACTCTGAGGAGAAATTCACTGTTTGCAAATACGAATGTGCTGCTTCACTGACAGACTTTAGGCCTAATTCTGGTCTCCTTCCAAAAATATGTTTGTTATTCCCTCTCTAATTAGAGTTGAGGAAGTCAAACTACCAAAACTATCCAAAGTCTTTCTCACAAAACTTTCAAGGGAAAGATTTCCCACTGAACCAAAAGTCACAGTGAATTAATAGAGGAAGACACCCAGTATGTGAGGAGAAATCAAGTGCTCAATGGAAAAAATGGTTCTCTAGTACCAAACCAGGACAAATCCTGGGCTTTTAGCCTGTGTTCACATTCAGAAAAAAATTGAGATGATTTTTTTTCTGATTTTTTTCCTATTGGAAAACAATACCCTGTTTGTGTTCATATGTGGATCTACTCAGGCACCATCTAAACCACAGGAGAGAATTGCTATGATCTCCTCTGCTGCTCCTTTCAACAATGATTTGTTGAATCTTTGAAAAGATTTTGGGGGGTCAGAAGGAGCAATTCTGCTTATCTAATCCTCACTCTCACAGGTGACTGAGATGGATTGACCAGCTGTGTGACAATTTCCTGGAAACAAAAAGACTTGAAGTGGCTGCTTATGAACCTCCTGAGAACCTCTGTCATTTTCACAAAATGCTTTTCCATGTTTTTCCTTCCAAAATCAGACTGGTTTTCAATTGCCAGATCAAGTTTTCAATTATATATAGCAGAAAATTTGTTTCTAAAAAAAAAAATAAAAATTCTTAGAATCATACAGTGAGTATGGATTTTAAAAAAGAAAGATCATGACAGATTCTCTTAGGCTAAGACTTAGAAAATCCAGTCTCTAAGCCCTTAGCCAGAAGAACCTCCAGTCACCATGGCATGGTTATTAAACCTGGGTGGACATCACCAGTTTCTCCCCCTGTTCTGTCCTGCAGTGGGTCACTGTCACACCACAGCCAAGCCCTCCTGGCATTCCAAGACAGCCTCTCTATTCCAGCTGGCTTTTGCCAAGGGAAGCTGAAAAGAAGTTGTAATTTTCTTCCATGAAATCCCTGGTCCATCTGGTGCCATGATGATTTTTTTTGCCTTCTCTTTTTATATACCTTTTATGTATTCTCAGTACTCTCGGCATACACACTTGTAATTTGNGCCATGATGAATTTTTTTTGCCTTCTCTTTTTATATACCTTTTATGTATTCTCAGTACTCTTAGCATACACACTTGTAATTCATGAAGCCTGAAATCTCAGCATAGTCCTGATATTCTGCCAGGCCAGAAGACCAAACATCCTAAAGGCCTCACAGTGGAGGCTGGAAAACCCTTCACTCTCTTGGGAAACCAAGGTTCTCTCCAGAGCACATTCTGAAAACCAAGATAAGCCCATCTGGGGGGAATACATTAGAATAGGGAAATGTCACACCATTCATTTAAGCTTCTCATTAGGGAATCTTTGTCAGACGTGCCAATTTGCAAGGCCTATAAAATTGTATACACAATCTACTCTGTGTGTGCTTTTCACTGGATTCCACCCTGATGAATTGTTGCACCTAAGGATCCCTATTAAATACTGAGATAAAAACCCTTTTATCCCTTATCCCTTAAGTTTTATCCCTTAACTGTGTCTGGCTCTTAATTCTAGGACCAGAGAAACAGGCATCACATCTACCCAATACACAGATGATGTACCAGCCCTGGTGTTAATGTGGAACAGAAAGCTCAGGCTTACTTGGGATAACAACAAGCTGGGTCCCAGTTCCAAAGGTGGGTTTGCTGTATCCCTGGTTGGCACACTGGTGCCAGCCTCTACAAAAATGTGGGCAGGATTTTGCAATTCAAGTTGGCAGCCAGGTCAGCACAGCCCATAGCAGGGGGTAACTTCAGGGAGCAATGATGGAACGTGCTGACTTAGGACACTGTAAAGTACCAAATAAATCAACTAGAAAAGTATCAGAATTTGATCTCGCAGAGATCAAATTTAAAAAAATGTTCATTCATTCACTGGTTGCAGTTGTGTGGTGTTGTATATTTTTGGGCAATACAAGGAATGATCTTCTTTTCTACCTGTAATACCACACAAAATTCCAGATCACTGAGCCATGCAGTTGTGGCTACAGCCTTTCAGTCCAGCTTTTCTCCTGAGTATTTACTACCCTTGATCACCAAAAAGGTTCTTTTCTTTTTTTCCTAACTTCAGTTTTATGTCTCTCCATGCCCATAACTCACAGGACCCAGGAAACCTCTTTGAGGACCCTGTTGGCCTTGGGTACAGTTCTGTCCTCACAGGTTTCAGTGCACTGTGCCCCTGTCTGGCTCCTGGGGCCTCACAGGCAGTCTGATAAAATCCTATTTCTTGGGAATTCACACTCTGTCTTGTTGGAGCCCTGGGTACTGAGAAATTTGGACTTTCTGTGCTGACAGGCACTGACCCTCAAGAAAGCACTGCATTTTACCTGAGGCCAAGGAAAAGGCTTCCAAAATTGGGAACACTAACACTGGTATTATGGGTGTGTAGTTTGGACAGAATGTGTAATATCACATGGTGGAAAACTTGGATTTTAAGGTTTTTAGAATATAGTAATATATATAAAGCAAGATAGAGGATTTAGGACATAGGCCAGTCCTTCCTCTTCACCTTCTTCTT
>VXBB01002852.1:67799-92330 GCA_013399915.1 Illadopsis cleaveri | reverse complement strand
GCGGGCCTCCCATGGAAGCCTGACCCCAGGCCTGGACAGGTCTGGCCATCCCAGCCCCCTCCAAAGGAGAGAGAGAGCCAGGACTGCCTTACCTCCTGTGAAGTGGGAAGGAAGAGAGCGACCCCAGTCTTCCTTCAACTTTTAAGGCTGTGTGTTTCCCAGAGGTGGATCCCTACATGCAATTGGTTATTTTGGTTGTCAGTTTAAAGGAATTCACCTATTGAACTTCACCATCTGTGCTAAACCAGCACAAATGTGTAATTATTTTAGATGATAAGCAAATTTTCCTGTGCACTGTGTCATTGATAGATCTGAAACTTTCTTCTCTCCTTTCCACACCTGACTTTCCAGGAGGAGTTGGGATTTCTCTTGCCTGTGACTTCTGTTATCACGGGTCCTCAATGCACAGGTCATCATACACCTTATGGTGCTCTGCAAAATATCCATTCGCTACATAGTATGTCTTATCCATTTCTGCACATGCCAGTCACAATAGGTCTTACTCTCTGGGCTCCAACTAAACAGTTCCCCTAATCAGACCATAAAAACTCTTCTATTATCCACATCTGGAGGCAGGTTTTTACTGTTTTGTTAAGATGTCATCAAATTTTAGGAAGGTGGAAACATTCCCTCACCAGCAGACTGACTCTCTGTGGGTGAAATCTTTTCTACTCCATGATGATTTCTAATGCAGTTTTATTAAATTAATTTTGACTCAGATTTTTCAAATCCCATAAATTTTCAACCCACAGATTGGCATTAAAAAAAACCCAAAGCTTTGTTCTCGAATTACCAGCCAGATAGTTATATGATTAATGGAGAAAATTGGGAAAGGAGAAATATTAATTTCTAACTCATCTAAATTGTCAGTAGCTTGACTGGGCCTTAATGAATTGCATTGGCAACATAGTTTATTTACGACACCTGTCAAAATTTCCCAGAGTACTGCAAAAGATTTTAAGTATCAGAATAAAACATTAATATTCAGGTGCTATATCAATATATTGGAAACAGCTCCTTGCATCACAGATCTAATCAATAACCTAATTTTGGTCAAATGAACGTGACAAACAATGAGAAAGAATGGAATGAAAGATTATCAACCATTTTTTTCAATCATTGAAAAAGCATTAAGTGTGAGGAATAATGATAGTGCCATGTCAGAACATTGGATACAATTCTCTTTCAGATAATCCCTGAGACTTTAAAAAAAAAAAAATAGGGAAGTAAATGAAATCTGTGTTTAGTTACTGCTATCATCTCCACAATCATTTGCTTATCATTGCAAAATAATTTCCTAAAACATAACATTGCTCCAGATTAGAAACTTCACAGGGACAAGGACCTATCTATCCCTATAAGGACACAGTATTTCAGATACTAAATTTTATCCTTTTCTCAGTCTAAAAGAATTCATGAAAACCAATGATAAACAAAGTTGATTGTCTGGAGTGTTTTTCTCTGAATGGCCTACATGCTTTTATTCCATTGGCAAATGAGACATAATGCAATATCCTTAGCTAGAAAGCAATTCTGCTTAAAAAACCCCAAATCCAAACCACATTGTTCNAAAAGAAGGAAAAGGAATAAAACCCAAAGAATAATAAAGTGAACAGAGAGAAAAGAGGAATGGACAGGGAGAAGGAGAAGGAGAAGAGAGAAAAGAGAAAAACATCACATAATATTTATTAATCAATTTCAACATAAGACATGGGCCACTTTTATTGCCAGTCACATTACTTGACGTAGTAAGTGTCAGATTTGATGTGTGTTACATGCCTGGCCAAAAAAACAAGGAAAGAGTTGTTTTTGTATCCTTGGGATGTTAAAAACTTTACTTCTGAATCCACACTGNAGGAGAAGGAGAAGAGAGAAAAGAGAAAAACATCACATAATATTTATTAATCAATTTCAACATAAGACATGGGCCACTTTTATTGCCAGTCACATTACTTGACGTAGTAAGTGTCAGATTTGATGTGTGTTACATGCCTGGCCAAAAAAACAAGGAAAGAGTTGTTTTTGTATCCTTGGGATGTTAAAAACTTTACTTCTGAATCCACACTGGTAATTTTACCTTCTTGTGCAAGGGAGAAGTTGCCATATGATGAAGAACATTTGGAAGCCTTTTTGATTTTTTATTGCACCTACTTTACAAGACATGCAAAGAATCATATGTAATGAGTAGCAGTAATAAAACACAGCCACAAAGGAAATGAAGGATTTGTTTTGACAAAATGACAGTATTGATGAGGAACTACCACCTGCCATTACACCCACAATCAGAGCTAAATTTGCTACTTTTTTGAGAAATTAGATCATGTCATAAATTGATATTTCACATCAGATATCATGGCACAGGCAATGAGGTTTGGATTTGTGGTTGAAAGGAAACGTAAGCAGCAAATGAACTGAAGAATACTTGGTCACATAGATTTCCTCATCTTGCTCTCACCAGGGGTCACCATGACGCCCTGGGCCCAGACTGAAAGGTTGCTGATGGCAGCAAGTGACAAATGCTGTTGCATTTCATCCCTGGTTTAGTAGGTCCCTGCAGGAAGAGTTTCCATGGCCTGGTCAAGTCTTCAGATGTATTTTCCTAGTTTCTGTCACTGAAAAAGTCCTAGTCAGTTTCACTGGCAAAACAGGCAAAATTATATGCAATGAGTGTTATTAAAAGCATAATTATTTCTGCTATTTATTTAATTTTTATGTAGAGTCATGTATTAAATCTTTGTATAATTCATTTAGCTCATTAATAGTTCATGTTATACTTCAATACATACAATGTGCATTTATGTGAAATGAATAAGTATACTTTGTATGACAGTTAAAAAGGTATGTATGAGTAAGGAGTTATTATTATGACTTGTAGAAGAAAAATATGTAGCAGTCTGGTGTAAGAAAAGCAAGTAGTGTTGAATTTTTCATTGTAATTTCAATGGTCACTTATTAGATGGACTTGAATGGGTTTCTCTTACTTTTCTGAATTTCCTTCCACTTTTTCTTTCAATGAGAAAGTGCATTTAGACTGAAATGTCATCTTTTAATACTGGCATCAGTGGACTGACTGATTGAAATTTCAAACACCTACTGTTAACAGAAAATCAAAAAAAAATAGTGACTAAATAAAATATTTTAAAAAGAAAAGCATGCTTATTTTATGTATAAGTGTTGTAAAAATTTTGATGAAATTTGACTTTGAAGAAATCTGTCAGATTTCATATTTCAATCTGTTTTGCATAGTTAATAGCACAGCTACTTTGTATTTATTTATCTTTCTTTCTTAAGACTTGAACCCAAGTAGCCTATATCAGACACATTTCAGTGGGGTTTTCTGTTATGCATTGATAACATTAGCTTAAAAGGAAAAAGGAGAAAATGAAAAGAAATATAATTTTCAAAAAGATCAATCACAAAGAATGCATACACAACTCTGTTAAATTAAGAACAATATTCTGGAAGTACAGAAGACTGGGAAAAAGTGTGTACACAGCTTAGATCACAATCGATTCACTCAATGTTTCACAAGATAGATACAATGGAATGGTAATTAACTGGATTTCTAGCTCAAAACTATAAACCAAAATAAACTCTTCCAGTCTAATTATGTTTAGTTGATTTAGGGTCTAATAAAGGAATGAAGGGATCAATAGGCGGAGTTGGAAGGGAATAGTGCACGTTCAGAAGAACATTTTGTTTTAGCTTCATGAAGAATCTCTGTAAAAGTTGTCTTGGATAAATAAACAAGATAAGCTAAAGAATATAAGAAATGTAATGAACTTGGGGTGACTGTTGCAATGCCAAGTCATCTACAGTCCAGAATTTGAATACTGAGGTTAATGAAAGATATTTTAACCAAAAAGGAATGAAAATAGATACCTACTGAATATGAGTAAGTAAATTAATAAATAAAAAAGATTAGTGAAAATGCTCCAATCTGTTTCCTAGAGGAATTCACTAAGATGCATGGAACAAATAACAAACTTTCTGTTCAGGATTTCCATTGCTCCAGCATTTGGTTTTCAATGACTTTGAACTAAAATTTTCAATCTCAAGTTAAAATGAACTCAATGGTACCAAGGCTACTTCCTATCTTGACAGAAAAACCCGTGTCACCTCTGCTCAGACAAAAATTAGAAAAGTCAGCAATATTATTATTATTATTATAAAACCCCAAATTTTCAATAATTAACAGTACCTATTAGTGAACTGATAGACACTGGCTATAGTGTCTTTGCATGGAATACTGTCAGATCATCTTATTCACCTCATTTAAGAAATCTCAGCACACCACATGAGAATAAAAGCTAATAAAGCTCCAAAAAGGCTTGGAAATCACTTTAATAAAATGATTAACTGCACAAGAATTTAAACTGTCCGTATCTTCTTTCTTCTTTATAAATCTCATTTCTTCTATGATAAGGAAAAGAATGGAAACATCAATGAAATTTAAAAAATAATAAATTAACTATTTAGAAATGAGCAGGTAGACTCAGGAACAGAATATGTTCCTGAGGTTAAAAACATCAGATTAAAAGAAAAATAAATCTTTGTGGCCAGTAACAGAATTTGCAGCTAAATAAGATGGTGACTTAACTTCAAGTAAATGTTTCTACATTTTCTTAACAGGAATTAACCTTGACAAAGTTTCAGAGGAACCTTCTGATATGGAAGCCATCTGAGTTCTTTTCGTGCTCTTCTGAAGCAGCTGGTACTTGTCATTTTGGGAGTCTGAAGACCTGACAAATTTTTGGCAGCTCTGAACAAGCCTGGCAATATCTATTAATTTATATTACTGTCAAAAAATATTTCAAGAGCCCAGAGCTCAGTTATCACAAGAGGGCACTGCAGGAATGCCTGCTAAAAAGTACCCAAAGATTCATTTGAAGCATGTTGGTTATTGTTTCCTTTTTTGTTTTCTCCTTAAATGAAAGTAGAGTAAAGGGGAAAATGCTAAGAGAATTACCAAGATCTCGCAGTTTGTTTATGAAAGAATATTTATCTGGTGAAGACATCCAAGAATTTATATAATACAGTGTCAAAACACTATGTTATCAATTTTTTAGTGTTTACTATTCTTAACGGGGCTCTAAAACATTTCTTCCACCTCTGTCTTGCCCTTATCATCTTTTTTGTGACCAAGGGTTCTAAGGATATGTTTTATAGTATGGTCAACAGCCCATTTGGGGTGCCCCATAAAAATACACACAGCCTAGGGAACAAGCAGGAGGAGCTGAAAGCCACAGTGCAACTAGCAAATCTGTGATCCAGTTACTATTGCTGAAACATGGTGGGTTGAATCCCTCAAATGGAATGTTTGTCAGCAACAGGAGACTCTCCCTCCAAGGATATTCTCCTTGCATAGAGGATGATTTCTTATTTCAGATGACAGACAGCCCAACCAAAGGACAAGTGTTACTAGACCAGTTGCTTGCCAATGTGGCTGAACTAAATAGAAATATAAGTATGGACTAGAGTGATCACACCTTTATGGAATTCACAGTGATGAAGAGAGTCAGAACATTGATTTTAGGAGAACAAACCTTCAGTTATTTAAGGAATTGGTGGATGGGACTCCCCAGGAAACTGCTCTCAGGAACAGAGGAGATGAATAGAAATCACAGCTCTTTAGACACAATTAGAGTGAAAGAGTTCTTGATTCCTATGTGCAAAAAATGGGACAGAGGTGGCATGAGACCATCACGGCTCAGAAAGGACATTCTGACCCAATTAAAGTGTGAGAATGAAATGCACAGGCACTGGAACCAGGAACATATCTCCTGAGAAGAATATAGGGATACCATCTAGATGTGTAGGGATCAACTAAGACACAGTTGGAACTGAATTAAGTAAGAGATGCAAAACATAAAAAGAACTTTTACAAGGATGTTGCCCAGAAAAGAAAGATGCAAGAAAATGTACCCAGCCTTATAGAAGTAGTGTCCAGCAACATGGAGAAGGCCTGAGGCACTCTAACAGATTTTTGTCTCATTTTCCAATGGCAATTTCTTTTCCCACCTCTCTCATGTCCCTGAACCTCAAGGACTGGTGAACAAAGTCCTTCCCATCATAGGAGAGGATCAAGTTCAAGGCCCCATGAGGAATATATAAAAGTCCATGGGACAAAATAGGATACATCCCAGTACTCTGAAGGAATTTGATGATGTAGTTGTCCATTTACCGCTCTCCTTGACATTTGAAAAGTCATGGCAAGTCAAGCGAAGCACCCAGTGAAGGTAGAAGTTGAAACTATAGAATTGTTTTTAAAAAGAGTGGAAAGAAAGACCCTGGAAACTACCAAACTTCCAGCTTAAATAATCGCTGTTCCTGGGAAGATTATGGAGCAGATCCTTCTGCAAGGTGTGTTGAGAGGCAGCCAACATGGGCAAATCATGCCTGGCTAAGCTAGAAACCTTTTATAATGGACTAAATGTGTTAGTGGGCAAGAGAAAAGCTGTGTATCATCTACCTGGCCTTTGATAGAGTACCCCACAACATTCTTACCTTTAAACTTGAAAAAATTAGGTTTGATGGGTGGGCTGCTAGGGAAATAAGGAATTTTCTGGATGACTATGGGTTACAGTTGTTGACTCAGTGTCCAAGTAGAAAACAGTAAAGAGTGCTGTCCCTCAAGGATCTCAGCACTATTTAATGTCTTAATCAATACCATCAGTGGGATTGGGTATACCCCTAGCAAGTTTGCAGATGACACTAAACTGAGTGGTGCAGTTAGTTTTCTAGAGGGAGGGGACATGATCCCATCCACAGTGACCCTGACAGGTGTGAGGGGTGGGTCCACACAAATCTCATGAAGTTCAGCAAGGTCAAATGCAAGATCTTGAAGTTGCATTGGGGCAATTCCCAATACCAGTACAGACTGGGGGATACATGAATTGAGTGCAGCCCTGGGCAGAAGGGCAGATGTAATTGGTTGAAAATTGGATATGAACTAACATTTTGTGCTGGGAGGCCAGAAGCCCCCATGTGCTGGGCAGGGAGGGGATTCTGCCCCTCTGCCCCGCTCTGCTGAGGCCCCACCTGCAGGGCTGCATCCAGCTCTGGGGTTCACAAAAGACACAGACATGTCAGAATGGTTCCAAAGAGGGACAGAAAATGTTATCAGGTGGCTGGAACTCTCCTGTGAGAGAGGTGGGATTGCTTAGCCTGGAGGAGGGAAGGCTCGAGAGACACTTTATTGTGTCCTTTCAATATAGAAAGTTTGTAAGAAAGATGGAGAGAAACTTTTTGCCAAGGCATGTGGTGACAGGTCAAGGGGCAATGGTTTTAAACTGAGAGTAGATCTCAACAAGACATATGAAATATTTTTTGTGATGAGGATGTCAAGACACTGGAACAGGTTGTCTGTCCTGTCATTTGAAATATTCAAAGTAAGATTGGATGGCATTTTGAACGACCTGATCCAATGAAAAGTGTCCCTGGCCATGGCAGGGAGGCTGGACTACATGAACTTTAGAGCAACCACTGTGCTCCACATTACAAAAACCATGCAACACAATCCAACCCAATGATCTTCAGAAAATAATTTCTAACAGACTTATCTCTCTTTCATTTACTGTTTGTGGGCATTCTTGTTACTGAAGACTCCACTTTCCCGGGGCAAATCTTGTGCTTTTTCTTTTGAAGGTATGCTTCGCAGGAGGTAAGGTATTCATGTGAACCATGTACATACCTGTATTTTAAATGGCTCTTCTCCTTCATTCCTAAAACAGACTACAGCAGGTATATGATATGCTTTAGTGCACCAACAGGGTTATGCTTTGGTTCTGAAGTTGGTTGGCTGTTTGATTTTTACTAACAGTATAGAGACATATTTTTTTTTTCAGCTAAATACACTCAATCTTTCTCAAAACAAACTATAAAATGCGTCTTGAAACTAAAATATACATATATCTATGGTTTTATATCAATATTCACACAGAAGAATCCCTGCTAAACCAGACAGACAAAAGTTCGAAGACTTTTTTTTTTTCCCAAACATAAATTAAAGTTCATAAAAAATTATTTTCTCATGAGATAAAACATTTTGATGTCATGTCATTCTTAATTTTTTTATAAGATCATAAAAATCTAGCATTTTTTACTTCATTTTACTGCTTCAACGTGTTTGCTAAAATGGTACTCTTAGTATTACTAAAACAATAAAGTCAAAATAAAAATTATGGCCTCATAAATACATTTTTTTTAAAAAAATCATGTATTTTGATTGCACCAAACTGACACTTTAAAGAAGAAAGATATTGTATCAGAATTATTTTGACTAATATTACGTACTAACATACCCTTACTAAAATAATTTAAAATATCCTGAATTCTGTGAAATAGACGTTTTTTCTGGATTTATTTTAGTCACCTTCCCTTTGGCATGCCCTAACTGAACAGGGACTATCTACATGAGTAAGAGCAACTTTTGTTTTCTGTGGGTGAGCTGATGTCTTCTGGCTACTTTATGTTGCACACAAAATACAGTCTATATCCCTGTGTTCTAGATATCACAAAAATTCAGGTGTCTTACCAATATGAGCTAGCTAGAAAAGACAGAATTTCCCGTCTGTGAGTATAAAATAAAATTTGATCTGCCTTCAGACTTACAAGTCCTTTTTTATATTTTTTAGTTGGTAACTTCAGGGTGTCTTCAAAGGTCAGGAAAGCCAAGACTTTGTAACTGGCTGATACTATTCTCTTAAAAACTTGATGTAAAGCAAGTCTGTGTATCTCTTTGATACAAACTAGGAACTGTGTTTCAGGTTAAGCATATCAGTGCATTATTTTAAGGTGACTTTGCTGTTTTTGAAAATGAGATAACTGAAGATGGGTTATAAAATGCAGTACAGTTCTGGTAAGCTTCTTAAAAATGGTAAGGTTAAGCTAGATTTAAGAAGCTGCTGGAAATTCACATCATAAAATAATCTTTTGAAGGCAAGGAATCAGCAAGCCTGTGATTTCAAAATAGAAAAAAAAAATTATATTTCCCAGTAGTACATATTCATGAGCTACCTTTTTGTTTCTCTGTCAGCTGCAGCAGATGCTTAATATACATTGTCTATGCACATACTCTTTTGCTAGAGCAGTGGTTAAAAAACGACTTGCATTGTACTTAGATTCATCACACTTCAAATGCACAATTGTCTTCCAATGATGAAGGGACATATTATACACATTTTGATAAAATTGTGGCTTCAGCACATTTTGTTTCCTCCCCAGGTCCTTTGATGGCTAAAGGTCTTCCTGTGATAAATTTTGTGAGCCACGTTAGGGTTTTGCAATGTGTGTTCATTTCAATCTGTAGGCAATTCTGCAAGTGGGTGTATGCAAAAATTAAACAGTATGCATTACTACTGGGGAAATCTTGATCAGCTGTAGTGGGTAAAGCCCTAGTTTGGCAAATATGCTGAGTCATTCACCAAAGTGGACTTGACATGAAAACTGGGCATTATCCTTTCAATTCTTTACAAATGTTCACACACAAATATTTGATATCCTGTGAGCTGGAATTGGTTACCTCCTTTTCAATCCATTTAAGAGGATTTGCTACCTAAGTACTAACTGAATGGCAGACTGGTGTTTGCTGCAGTATCTTTCTGCCTGTCTGAATTCTGGTATTCAACTGCTGTTTCAGCCACTGAGGTCTTTTCGCTGATGGTTCAGATCTCAACAGCCTCCTAGCAGCACTCTGGCATAGAAATTCTTTTTTTTTACTTGATGAGAATGTTACTTAAAAAAGAACATAATCTTTTCTGAGTTTAGAGCTTGGAAAAAAAGCAGCATAACATCTGATAGACTCCTGTAAAATTTACTTGGTAATCTTGTACATGGACAGCCAGCTGCTTTTCCCACCACCACAGAAGGAAGCACTCTGTAGTTCCTGAGACATGTAAAATGTGTTTCAAGTGAGAGCATTCTAGTTGAAAATATCTTTCTGAGTACTAATAGAAATTCTCTAATGAAGAAAGACAGAGAAAGCATACAGTTCAGAAGACAGTGGAGGAAAATTCTGGCCATTATGGTGTAAGTACTCATGTGGACTATTTTAACAAAATAATTTTAATAGCAATTTAAAAAATATATATATATGGGTCATGTAGAAAAGGTTGATAATACACAAAAATCAAGGTGGCAATGGAGATTAGCTCAGCTGGTCAGAGCATGGTGCTAATGATGCCATGGTTGTAGGTTTGATCCCCGTACTTGGACATTCTCTTAGGAGTTGAACTCACTGATCCTTGTGTGGATCCCTTACAGCTCAGAATATTCTGTGATTCTGTAAATAAAATACATCCCTTGAATAGGTTGCTGCTTTCCCTTGTAAATAGTTTATTCACTAAACTATGATAATGTTTGAAATGCTACTAACCTCCCAGAAATACAGCAGCCTAGGAATCCCAGAAAATGTAAAAACTCAGAGTTTAAGTAACAAGTTTAGTTGCACATTGTTTTCTATGAATTTTAATGTAGATGCAGAAAAAAATGTGTAAAGGATATTAAGCAGTTGAATTCCTAACCTCTGGATCTCATGCTGTGGCAATAACAAAGAAGACAAATATGACAATAAGTATTAAAAACTTATAATTGATAGCCTTACAGTGAAAGTATCAGAACATATGCTTATATGATTAGAATTGTTCCAATATAATGTAATTACCTTAAAAAAATCATTAAAGTTTGGAATAGCCAGGACATATAATATCACATACTTGAAGAAACTGCCAGGCTGTCTTGGCAAGGTTTTCTGCAAGATTAAAGGTAGTAAGAAACCTGCCAATACTGACACTTCACTGCACTAATAAATAACATAGGATATTTCTATAAATCAACAGTTAGCACAGAACTTACTTTTCTTCCTGCAAAGAAGTTTGACATCTTTCTCCTATGCTGCAAAAAAGAAAGAAAAAAAATAAAAAATAAAGGCTTTGCTATATTTTATTGCAACAAGTATTTGAGGTTGGACAAGTGTTGAACTTGTAACAGATTATAATGATTGAGCATTGTATAACTGTTACATATTGGTTTTACTGTTGCTTATGACTCTCCCAAACTTTGACCATATGGGACTGATTTTTTTGTCAGATGTTTTAGTATAAACTGCTATCATTATCTTGTGTTTATTTTTAAAAAATCTGTCCTGACCCTGCAATCCACCGCCCAAAATCTTGAAATAATTTCAAACAGCCTTGTGCTCTTGTAAGTGAAGCTTTAACATTTAGATTTTAAATACCTTGCAGATGGTCAGATGCAATTCTTTAGAGGTCTGTTACTTAATTCTTCACATATTTGCTTTGCATTGGCCATTCTCTAAGAACATTCTCCTTGCAAGTACTGATCTTTTTTTGTCAAAGCAGTGTTAGCCGGAGGTCCAAAGCTGGCCAGTGGTCTGTCTGCCCTGCTCCCTGTTCTCTTTTTTCCTCACTTCTCATTAAAGCAAGAACCAAGAGACTGAATAAAAATTTTATCTACCAAATACGGATGGTGTGATGGAGCCTGAGTGCAGGAACACAGGTCAAAATAGGGAACAGGAAGATGGACCTGCAGCAGCTTTGAAGGCTGAAGTCATCTGGGAAAATAGATTCACTTGACAGAGCTGGCAAGGCAAAAGGACTAGGAATATGTGGTGAGGTGTGGATGGCATGCTTGTACATTGTAAACAAGTAAAGCAAAATAAACTAAAACTCTTGTATAGTGTTGCCAGCAAAATATTCTCAAGTAGGGTAATTTTATTTAACTTTACTGCTTGCCAGTGGACAAAAATTTCTGACCCCTGATTCAGACAGTAAGAAAAATAATATAAAACAAAGAAATACTTATGTAGCATTTATCCTCTTCCCTCCATAAATCTCTGTTTTCAATGTGTTCACTCTTGGGTACACTCTCTCCATCAAAATTATTTTAGGGAGGCATTGGGTTGCAGAGGAGAGAGACGTGATCACATAATTGTGTTGGGGGTTTTTTTATCATGAGATGATTTTTGGCCATGCTGGGCATAATTGTTCCTTTCTGCCACTCTCCACTTACTGGTTTCCTGACACCTTGTGCTCCTGTCTGTGCACTGGTCTAGATTGCTCCCAGGCTGTGGTGCTTCAGGTCTGTTCCCTTGCAGGCTGAGGCTGCAGTTTTATTCTGGGATGTCCCTACTGCTTGTACAGTGTTTCCAGAAAAATATTCTCAAGTAAGGTGATTTTATTTAATTTTACTGCTTGCCAGTGGACAAAAACTTCTGATCCCTGATTCAGACAGTAAGAAAAGGAATAGAAAACTATTAAAGAAATGGTTAAACCACAGGTTACTGTAACACAGGGGCATCCTTGCCCTCATGTGAGTCACCCATGGGCTGCAGTTCTTCACAGCTGGCACAGGGGAAGAGCCACAGTCTCTTGCCCATGTCCCTACTCTAACCTGCATCACCACCTTGTGTCAGTTCATGGCCTTCTCCCACAGAGGATCCCACCATACCCACCCCCTACTCACACCTTGTCACTTCTGACCAACACGTTTAGTTCTCTGGTCACCTGACAGAAACCAGGGGATTGGACACTGAGATGGGATTAGGATTGGGAAAGTGAGATTGAAGCCTGGGACTGAGTCACAATGTCACAATAAGAGGGGAAGTGCATCAGAAAAAAATCAGCGTGGCATCAGTGGGGACAAATTAAAGTGGCTGATAAAAGGTCTGCTGTGGACAGGATATAGAAGGATGACCTGGTAGAGGGTTCAAAGGCAGTAAATTAAAAGTTGTCAGGAAAGAAAGCTCTGCATTTCACCAACATATAACATGTGCTTCAGCAAACGATTCAGCCTTTCAAAATTCTTTTGTGTGTGCTCTGCTCCACCTTTCCCAGACTCTGGAATTCTCTACATCAGTCATATTTCCTTTGCACATGTTATGACGAATATTTTCTTTTCACCAGCCTGACACACAAGAGGGGTGATGTGTCTGCACAAATGAAAAGTATGTGCAAAGATGTTTCCCTGATCTTGCAGATGAATGAGGCACACTACCCCTGGAATATCCCTAAAGAAAACAGGAGGGACCTTCACATGGTGAGTTCCTGTTGTGAGCTGGATACAGAGAATAATAAGTACTAAGGCCGCTGAGAGAGATTCAGGTGTCATGAGGATATTTCAGGATGGATATTTCTTACTCTGTTGGGTTTCTACTTCCTTTCATCATTTCTCAGCAGCAGCAGCAATAATAAAAAGAAGGAAAAAAAGAAAGCAACTGTCTGGAGATATTTGTCCATATGTGGTACGGATTTTTGTTTTCACTTTACTGTATTCCACATTGTAAAAAACAATAGTAAGGCTTAGTCAGTTCTTTGTGTTTCTTTGAATCTTCAGGAGAAGTTCTCATTTGTATACAAATTCTACCTGTTAAATCTCACAGAGCAAAGCCTCATTCTGCTGTAATTAAATCAGACAAAAAACCCAGCCAAACAAGAACCAACAGATGGTGTGCATCATATGACAATCTTTAGGAGTCACTTTGAAGTAGTGTTCTTTATAATAAGCCCTGTCACAGCATGGTGTGTTAACAGCTCCCCATTTTCAGGTTTCAAAAGTGTTTTGTATGATGTGTTGAAGAAAAAAATATTTGTCTGCTTTCATGGTTTAATCTTCATCTATATTGAATGTTGATCAGGGGGCCACCATTCACATCAAGAACTGAATGCACAGAGCAACCTAAACATCTGGATAAAATTATTTCTGAGTTCAGACCACAAAGACATATTCAGAAATATATTTTCAAGTGTTTTTCAGAGTACAGGACCTTAGAAGATTTAATTCAGAAAGAATCAGAGAGTAGAAATTTTGTCATCAAAAAGGAAATTTTTGATGCATTTAGCTACACTCTGATTAATAATACATTCATCTAATGCAATAAAAGTTTTTCAGAGTAATGATATGGTTTTCTGTTAGAAAGGAAGTGAGAATGCAGGAGATTCCCTTCTGGGCTTATTCATGTCGTGCCATCCCCATTCCTTGTTTCTGACAGCTAACACCCACTTCTCATGCAAATCTTGCCTTGAACTTTTTGCTCCAAGGAAAATCATACTTTTCCAAGACCACATTGTAATTGTGTTTGTCATTCTTGTCATATTGCTTGAATGTCACTCTGGAGAAAATAATACAGTAATTAGCAGTGATTTGTGAAGAATGTTTGCTTTGGGTCTAGTTCTTTAGAGCAGCAATCCTCTGACTTTTGTACTGGGGGGTTACACTTCTTGCTTCCTGTAGTAGTAAATGATTTTTGCCTCTTCACCACAAAGGTGTTGCAGATTTTTTCTGTGTGCTCACATTTCTGAGCACATCTCTGTGCACTGACAATCAATATTCTGGTGTGCTGCAAAACTCTCACCTGTTCACTTCCAGTACAACACCTAGTGTGACAAAAAACCCAGAAAAAATATTTTTGCAGTCAAGCTGTTTTGTCTTGTTTACTCAGGGTATTGCATAGATTTTCTACACTGCTTTAAATTTAAATAACACTGGTCATGTTCTCTATCCAAAATCCTCACATTGTAGAGGTCACCATGAGCCACTTTCTTCCCTTTTGCTTAAGAGTGTCTTCTCCAACTTTATTCTGTAGAATATTTTAAAATGCCTTACTCTAAACAGGAACTGACTCTTGTGGGGGTTGACTTTAACAAAGCTAAAGATTCTGATTTAAGGAATGAATTTTAAGCAGAAATGTGACCTGAGTAAAGATGTTCACCACTTAAGAACAGTGACAACAAAATAGAACAATATCAGGTGTAGCTGCATCTTGTTACCAGATAAGAATTGCAGCAGATTATTTGCATTTTGAAGATGTTTAAAAGAGTTATCCTGAAATTCTAGATGTGACTGAAATACAGATTATTTAGAAAACAAAAATCCCACATCATTGACTAGGAAAAAAAAAAATCTCCATTCAATGATTTATGGCATATTTTTAAATTTTTATATAGTTAGATACACTGTATAATGCAGGCTCTTTCTGATTAATTTTTATAGCTCCCTTTCAAATAAAACTAATAAATACCTGATCTTTCAATACAGATTTCAAAAAAAATTGAAGCTGTAAACCTGTAGATATAAAAGTTGGTGTCAGAATGAATCACATTTTTGTCATTTTACGTTGTGGTCTCCAAATGTATTAGGAAAAAAAAATTTGTGAAGTCTTTTGGTAGATTGTCATATTTTAGAGTTTCAAAAGTTGGACAAAATCTAGGTTTACTAGCATTTTAAGGATTAAAACCACATTTTGTAGAATTTGAAATAATAAGCACCTTTAACAGGAAACAATACGATAACATTCTACATGATAGTCATGGCATTTTATTGCTCTTCTCAGCACAAGTGAATACATTTTGTTGTATTTTTAAATTACTCATTTCTTGCATTTTCTTGCGTAGTATGGAACCATTTATAAGAATTCTATTCCTAATTTTTATTTTCCCAATGTCTTAGGTTGCAATATATAATCAAAAATGTCTATTCTATTCCATCTGTTGAAACTGGTTGAGAAGGTTTCTTCATCTCTCGTCATCACTCTGGGGAAGAGGGAGGGGGTGTCTTCTGTTAAGGGGCCAGCTGTTAAAAACCAAGTGGAGCAATGTTCCTTATCTCTTCCACGACCCATCCTCCCTCTGCGGCATATCTTCTGTTAATGGGCCATTAAGGCTCACCATATGACTGAAAACTTTACATCAGCCCATTGTGAGATGCTCCACCCAGTGCGAGGAGACAACCAGTTCCTACCTAGATAAAAACTGAGACGTAGGAACACCAGGCGTTCTGGTTTTCCACTGGATTCCCAAAGGAAGACCAGACCCATCTCGCCATTACTGGAGCCTTTCTACAGGACCATCTCTACTCCAACAGAACCACATCTGCCGCTCCAAAAGGGCTTACTTTGGACCACTTTCAACATCCTGACCGACAATGTCAGATTGTATTTCTGACTCTGTCAGGGTTTCTAAAATTTTTTTGTTTATTTCTTTGCTTGCTTTTTGTACTACTACATTTGTATTCTTAATATTCCTAGTAAAGAATTGTTATTCTTAGTCTCAAATCTTTGCCTGAAAGCTCTTAATTGCAAAATTATGATAATTTGGAGGGAGGAGGTTTGCATTCTCCATTCCAAGGGAAATTCCAACTTTCCCTGCACCTACCTGTCCTCCCAAACCAAGACATCCAGGTACCCATTTCTGAAGCAAAACCCTTGATACTAATAGTTGACTGGAGGTTCTTCCTCTTTTTTTCCCTCCACATCAAAACTTATTTCCTGTCCTTCATTTTTCTAATGAGTTTTTGAAGCTCACTTCTCCCACTTTCAAGACTGTTCATGGAGAGTTCCATTATAACCTTGCAACATCGCCTTAGACCAGACACTTTTGCATTGTAAATGTCTGACTTGGGTTGAAAATTAGGAAATAGCATCTGTTTCCTTAGAGTGTGGCTTTTTTTTCTGCTGTGCTAAGGACCTTTAGTTACACATTTTTTTATGATCCCTGGATAGTGTAATGTTTATAATAATTTCTCATCTACACTAGGATCTCTTTCAGGGGTTTGGTGTTCCTATATTTGGAAAAAGGTACTTGAGGTAGTGTGAGATATGCCATGAGATAGGTGGTGAAGGGATTTCCATGAGATATGCCATGAAATATAAAATGTCAGCTTTAAAAGCGGGCAGGATGGCCCCTTGAGAGTGGTGAGAAGTTATCAGGAAGAGGCCAGAGGACTTTTACTGTTCCACATGGAGACATAGAATAGGGACTGATACTGACATGTCACAGTTCTGTTTTGCCCTCACACAACACCCACAGCCTTTGCAACTTCTCTCTTTGTCACTCTTAATATGCCTCTTTTACACATAAAATTTGTGGCCCTGTCTGCACCTTATATGAGAGCAACAGGATATTTTGACTACAGTTCCACCCTTACTTCTCCCAAAAATGTAAATGAACATTTGAAGTCCTCCATGTCAGAGGATCAGGATACAACCATCTTGCAGACAAATCAAGAGCCTGCTCACCTCTCCTTCCCAAAGCAGGTCAGACTTGTGCCACTGACTGCATTGGAGTGTACCCAGGAAAACTTGTACAAAGTGCCATACACTGATATTTTGTAGGTCTAGTGAATTGATCACTGGTAATATAACAGGAATCCATAATCTGTTGTCTAATAAACTACACTATTTGTGAATCTGTGAAAGTTCCTGTTAAACTCAGCCAGACTTACAGTGTTCAATTGGTAAATCATATTATTGGTGAGGCTGTGATCATAAATAAGATCAGACTTAGAGTGTAACCCACACTATTTGCACATCTGGGAACTTATTGAATGCCAAATTAATAGTACAGAAATTAAGCCCAGCTGCACCCAGCCCCTCTGATCTCTGAGAAACAACTGGAAAGCAAGGGCTTCATCTTTTACCAAATTTCTGTACTCCTAACATGACAGCACTAACATGACAACTTCATATTCCTGCACTTTTTCTTAAGGCCATTTTGGATGTTTTCCTTTAGTTTTTATACTGCAAGGAGAATTTCTGTTTCTCTTCACTGAGCCATTGCAATATTAAAAAATTAAAAACTGTTCCTGTCTCGTGCCTTGCTCTTGCTACTAAACTTCTGCTTTAAGAAATTTACTTGACTCAAATAGGTTGAGAGATCACAATGTTATGAGTTTTCCTGAACAACTAGTCCAGAAGACAGAGCGGTTGTATTCTGAGGGTTTGTAGAAGTAGAAAAGCATTGAGGTGTGATTTTTTTGGTTTTGTTTTTCTTTTTCTTATTTCTATGCTAGAAACAAAAGCTCTGTAAAGGGAAAAAAAAAAGGCTAAGAGGTTGGAAAAAACCTCTTTTCTTGACAAAACAAAAAAAAAATTATCTTCTCAAAACTTGACCTTCTCTTCTTTTTTAGACACAAATTTTTTGTCACTTCAACCTGATCTTGCAGATAGTTCTAGCTTCCTCTATATTTGTTTACAAGTTAATTTCCTATGTGTAAAAGAAAAGAAGGTAAAGAAGAAGGGAAAAGAAGTACACAACCCAGGATTTTAACTACAACTGACAGGAGAATCTTAGGCTTTTTACAGCCTGAAGTCCAGACTCAAGGCATACAGTCTTCAGCTTCTTTTCTGTGCAGCAGATTACTGTGCACATCATCAGTGCATTGCAGCATAGCTGCAAGTCAAGGTTTTTTTCTGAGCGAAGCTGTGAGGATGAGAAAGAGGTTATGCTACTGTCTCATAGAGGCTGAAATTTGGAAGAGTTTTGGAAATGAATTTTTCTTAAATGACATTGATGCCACTCCTAGATCTTCAAGGCAAATAATGCATCCTTCTATTTTACTAATCCAAATATTATATTTAGGCTGAAGGAATGTAATTAGCATTGGCTTATAATCAGTTGTTGACAATACTAAGCTTTAAAATAATTTCTTATTCAAATAATTATTCATGCTAATTTAAAACATTTTTATGCATCATTAGTATAACAATTTTCATACAGAGAGAAGGGCATGCTAGTGCATAAGCTTTTAATTCTGTACACCTTCACCACATCTGACAGCCAAAGTTTTCCTCGACAACAGTTAACACTGTTTTGTAATTCTTTTAAGTACTGAGGCTTCAATACATTCAAAGATCTTGGTTATTCTCTTGTCCTATTCTCTTGTCTCAACATCCAGGTTTGGTTTCTAGGTCTGAATGATACATATGCATTCACTCTAAACAAAGTTCACAAACAAGACCCAGTTGTCTAAGGCATTAGATAAATGGAATATGAGTAATAATGATAGTCCATATATGCTCAGTACAAGTTAACGTGCATGATTTTATGAAAAAAAAAAGGTATAAATTCATCCACTGATATATATGCATCATTGCAAATTACTACATTGTGATGAACATACATTCTCCCTCCATATATGCATTTATTCCCATATGCTTAAATATGATTCTTTATTACAGGTTCACACCCAAAGCTGTAGTTGGCAAAGATAATAGTGAAATGATAACAGGACTCTTTTCTCCCTTTCTTCCTCCTCTAATTGCTGTGTTGGAAAAGAGAAGTGGAAACCCAGATTTTCTGTTTACTTTTAGGGTGCTATTACTCAGATTCTGTTAGGGAGGACAATACATGTTTGTGACACCCTTTGCTTCTGGGGTTAGCTCAGCTTGGTTGTTGTAAACCATTCCTGCTGGATTTTGAAGAGATGACTGAGAGGGGACCCTATCAGTGTCTGTCAGTGCCTGCAGGGAGGGCTCAGAGCATGGACCAGGCTCTGCTCAGCGGTGCCCAGCAATGGGACAAGAGGCAACGGGCAGGAACTGATGCACAGGAAGTTCCACCTGAACATGAGGAAGAACTTCTTCACTGTGCAGTGACCAAACACTGGAACAGATCACCCAGAGAGGGTTGGAGTCTCCCTCACTGGAGATATTCCAAAACCATACGGGTGCAATTCTGTGTCATGTGCCCGGGGATGGTTGGACCAGCCCTGACCCATTGTGTGATTCTGTGATCTTACAGTACTCAGTGTTCACTATGACAATGCTTTGTGTTAATCAGTACAGTCAAATATTGAGTTGTCCAAAGGCAGTATGTGCTCCTTTCATGGAAGAATTAAGATGTCAATTTTATAAAATAATTGATGATAAAGGTTAGTTTTCCTTAACTGGAGGAGACAAGAAGCAATACCATCTTTCTTAGTATGGAAAGAAAGAAGGAAATGACATTTCCTTTTTTCAGAAGGAAATGACCATCAGAAGGAAATGACATTTTGGCCTGTGAGAGTTTGTTGCATCTATGCATAGATGTATGTTCAAAGCCCAACTGCTCTAAAATGGGTATTTATTCTTCCTTTTCTAAAATTCTTTAGACAGGCAAAATGTGACATTTCATGGTCATACAGACTCTTCAAAAACATTACAGAACTGAGAAATAGAATCTGGCATTTGATCTCTATAGAACATTCTCCTGGACACAAGAAAAAGAAAAATAAGAAATCAGGAGGCAAGGACGAGGGACTCCTTGACATAAGACCTTATGTACTGCGACTGAAATAACATCATTGAATTCCAACATTCAACATAACACTGAATTCATGCATAACATATGATTAGGACTCAACACCTTTTTTTTTTTTTCCTTTTTTTTTAAAAAATTTTATTTTATTTTTACACTTTTCTTTATGTTCTGGAAGTCTATTATATATATTTTTAATGGGCCTGCATCAGGCTGGCAGCCTGTCACTTAGTTGGTTTCCCCAGGGCTCAAATTTAGAGCCATCAGTGAAGCTTGTTGAAGTTCAAGGAGTGTCTGGACAATCCTTTTAGAGGGTTTAGTTGTAGGTAGTCCTGCAGGGAACAGGGAGTTAGATTAGATGTCCCTTGAGAGTCACTTCCAACTCAACATATTCCATAATGCTGCGATAAAAAATAGGATGGATGCTCCCCAAGCTCACTTATATTTTTTTATGAATTTGATATGTAAATACGTCTGAAACACTGGCCAAGCTCCTTTTATTAAAGAATTCTCTCACAAAACACTTTTATCCTGAAACCAGGGGAAAATTCAAACTGAATAATTGATGGTGACAGGTTGGAAAAGGTAAAGGCAAGAGGCTTACTATTCAGTTACTTATCATAAACAATCAAAAAGTTGAGTGTCTGCACACTGCAGTTAAATATGCCAAAAATTCATTTGCCTTAAATAGAACAATATTATGGTTTATTCATAATAGCTTACATAGTTGCACTAGCAATATTGCACTAGAATTTTCTGTGCTAGAATAATCAAATATTCACTGTTTATTGAAAAATGTCAATAATCCTGTGTTATTTTCCAAATGTATTTAATTAATTTTCCATTAGACATGTCACAGGGTGGAAATAGAAAGGAAAGCAAAATGTAAATATTTCATTCTTTTCTCACCCATCAATATTCACTGTAAGCCCATTTCTCTTGGCTCAATTTAATACATTTAAGTTCATATGGGGAAAATTATTATTTAATTTCAGAATCTTAAGTTCCCTTGCTCCTTCTGTGAAATTGTTGGCTTAAGAAATAGATATTTTCCATCTTTAAAGAACAATTAGCAAAGATATTTCTGATTCTAGTTAAGATTTCTAGACAATTTGTCCAGATTAAGAACATTTTATATTCTTTTATAATGAAATTGTTGTTCTGTAAACTTTCCACGTTCAATTTGGCTCTTCTTTTTTTAAAATTTATTTTATTTGCTTTAATTATGGTTATGATAGTTCTGCTGTATAGCAGAAACACCCTAGGATAAACATCTTTTTAGATTTATTGGAGTAGTCTTACCCTGTGGCAATGTTGCAAACGGCCCATTTTATTACAGAAAACTGAATATGACGGAGAACAAAAAAGGCATGCAAGCCTTTGCCTCAAGGCAAGCAGGTGTAATTTTATCAATCTTTTCACATATCCCTACTTATAAATGTTTTCATAGACCCTTGCTGTTAAAGAGGTAAACTCCGGCCTGTTTCACATTTGTTACCCTCACCAGAAACCCTGTGTATCTTGAAGGCAGGGATATCTGCATATAATCCTCAGAGCATAGCAGCTCTAATTCTTTCCAGAAACAAAAGAGATTAAGAAGAGTTTGCATGTGATAAAGCATTCCAGCTTCCAGTGCAGGAGCAGTAGGACCAAAGTCCAGAGAGCTTTTGCCACCCATGTTTTTCAAACTTTATGCAGGCAGGCATAGTTTTGTCACACTTCAGCTCTTGAATAGCAGTCCCTTGTGTGTTTCTCAACTTCCTTTTTAATAAAACACTTTTAAAATAAATTACAGTCTTACTCATTTTCTTTAGGGTGTTGGAGATATTTTTGGTTAAATTTAGCTAATGAAAAAAATGCTAACTCCTATGTCATAGGATCACAGGATCACAGAATCAAAGAATGGTTTGGATTGAAAAGGACCTTCAAAATCATCCAGTTTCAACCACCTGCCATGGGCAGGGACACCTTCCACTAGACCAGGTTGCTCAGAGAACCATCCAGCCTGGCCTTGAACTCTTCCAGCAATCGGACAGCCACAGTTTCTCTGGGCAATCTGTGTCAGTGCCTCATCACTCTCACAAGAATAGATTTCTTCCTTAAATCCAATCTAAATCTACCCTCTTCTACTTTAAAACATTACCCCTTGTCCTGTCACAACAGATATTACTAAAAAGCCTATTCCTATTTCTTGTCAGTTTCCTTAAGGTATTAAAAGACTGTTGTAAGGTCACCCCAAATCTTTCTCTTTTCCAGGCTGAATAGTTGTAATTGTCCCAGCCTTTCCTCACAGAAGGGATGTTCTATCCCTATGATCCTTTTTGTGGTCCACCTCTGGACCTGCTAAAATCCCTGCCTTTCCCTGATGAAGATTCCAGAGCTGCAGGCAGCCCTCAACACATAGGACAGATCTAACTAACTGGTATGTATTTTCACTCAGTTCTCTATAAAGCTAAAGATCTGATAAGTGGCAAGGAAAGAAGAGCCTGCAATGTCAATATCCTTTTCCTCATGTGTACAGAAGGGATTTAGTATAAAAGTCTAATAATACACTTGTACTTTCAGCACCAAATCAATATTATTGTAAATTAATACTTTCCTGTGTTTGTATATACACACAACATTCATGCATATATACAACAATCATGTTTGTGTTTGTTTAGCATTCTACTTCACCAGTTAATAATTTCCTGAATCCAGTTATTCTTTATGGGGATAATATTTGCAGGGAAAAAAAATAAAATAAAATCCCCTCAAAAAATTCAACTTCATTCTGCCTTTGGGGAAAGAAACAGCAGATGATGCCAAAACCAACACATCAGTGCACAGATGCATGAAGGTTGTAAGGGCTGAATTCTGTTATTCTGAGGAAAAGGTATCTTGTTCAAATGGCATTAAGCTGATTACAGAAGGAATATCCTGATTACAAATAGCTGTCCCAGCAAATGTAGGCTTTTCATAAGGCAGCTGTGATCCAAAATTCAGTGTGACCAAATAGGTTAAATCACAAGTAATCCCTGGAGGTACTAAAGAATCTCACAAAATTTGTCACCAGCTTTCCACCTCCTATCTACTAATTCATCTTACATATTGACATGAATAAAAAGGAAGAAGTGCAAGTTTTGTTTCACAGTTAATATAAATAACTGGACTCTTGATCTATTGCATAATCTTGATGCAACAACATAAGAGCCAAATCTCTGCTCACCTGTGGTTTTCCTACCAAAACCAATTTATTTTGGTTTGAAGGGCTTCAAGTGTCTTGTTCTCTGGAAGGATAAAGAGATACTCTTGAATATCTTCTCAGCTAGTGACTTAATAACCGTACATGATGTACTTGGTCACGGCTGTACCCCCAGACACCTCTGCTGATCAAATCAAGGTTTCATAATTTCAAATTTCTGAGCTTTGGCAAGCATTTCTGCCTTTAGCACTAAGGAGAATGTCCTTCTTAAATTGCTAAGAGGTCTCATGTGAGAGGTGAAAATCCTATCTATCATTTATATTGAGTAAAAACCTTAAATCATCTGAATTTGCTTCCTCTGTAAGTGCTTGTTCCTTTTTAAAATTAGATGTTCTGAAAATGTAATTAAGATAGTATTTTTTCCCCTTCAACAAGAAGTACTAATATAAGAGAGAAACATCAGTTTTCAAGCAATGCAGCAATCTGGAATCTGCATCTTAATTGAACACAAGCTTTTCTATTGTTCTTGCTTAGTCAGTTTTACAACTCTAGCTTTGATGTGCATCTTTCACAATAAGACTAAAGGAACAATTTTTAAAAAAAGCTGCATATGGCAGAGTACAGTGAAATCTAAAAAAAAAAAAACAGAGGTAGTTTATATAACAGGAAGAGCATCCAAGGTGACAGAAAAGACTACATAAAATATGTTGATTCTTGTGGGATGAAAATGTCACCTCTGAGTACGTACAAGGTAAATTTTTTGTATATTTGTTATTTGTTTTTTCCCCAGGATAAGGAAGAATTCAGGTATACTGTAGCTTCATCTTCTATATACTCAAATATTCAGTGAGAACACAAACCTGTCATGGGTTTATACTGCTGCAAATTGGACTGGAAAGCCCAATCTAATGCTTGACATCTGTCTTACAAGAGCTCAGTGAAGTCTCACTGAAATACAGTATATCACTGCAAAGCTTTAACTACTGTCTTGGGTATTTCTTCTCTTTCTCTGTCACTTCCACGCTACATCAGTGTTTTAATTTATTTTGCAGAAATCCCTCCAATTCTCCTTGAAAAGTTTCACTGTTACCTTTTGTTCACTCCTTGCTATAGAAAACCAAAAAACATCCATTTCATTGTAAGGAGCTAAATGAAAAGCAGAAAAACAACTTCCTTAATTCTTTTCTTTCTAAAAATGAGAAGGTTTTTTGTTCAGTTGGTTTTGGGGGTTGGGGGTTTTTTTGTTTATTTGTGGGGTTTTTTGTGGGTTTTTTTTGGGGGGAGGGGGGTTGGTTTGGGTTTTTTTTGGTTTTTTTT
>VXBB01002852.1:54188-66796 GCA_013399915.1 Illadopsis cleaveri | reverse complement strand
ATAGGGAAAGTAAAAGTCATGCACACAAGCAGAACAAGGAATTCATTCCCCAATTCCCATGGGCAGAGCAGGGCCCCACCACACTTAACAATGACTTGGGAAGACAAATGACACCTTTCTAAACATCTCCCTTTCTTCTTCTTCTTCCTCCTCCAGCTTTAAAAGTTGAGCATGACACCATATAGGATGGGATATCCCTTTGGTCAGTTGGGATCAGCTGTCCAAGGTGTGTCCTTTCCTAACTCCTTGTGCACCCCGTGTTCCCTCTCTGCTGAGGGGGGATGAGGGACAGAAGAGGCCTTGACTCTGTAGCAGCAATAACAAAAACAAAAACATCCCTGTCACCAGCACTGTACAAACACTCAGTGATAGCCACAACATCCCTATGTTATCCATGCTGCTTCCACCACAAATCCAAAAAAACAGCTCCATACCAGCTAATGTGAAGAAAATTAACTCTGCCCCAGCCACAACCAGCATGGCCTCCTAGATGCCAGGAGCCTCTGCTGCTTCTCACCAAACTCTTTTCCTTCTTGAGATACACATCTTCCACTCGTCACCTGGCATCAAGTTTTGTCTCTCAGGCTCAGGGCACAAAATGCACTGCCCCAATACCAATCTAATACTGGTTTGGCAACATTTCTCTGGCTGCATACTAATACTCTCAAAGTTGCCTAGTCTCAGGAAAAATATTTCCCTTTGCATGTCCTTGTGCCTTCAAATTTCATATATGCACCTGCTCTGCAAAGCAATTTAGAATATCACATGCTTTTGTTTGTAGTCACTTCAAAAGATGCTTTTTTGAGAAGCCAGCTTATTCTAATCGTGAGTAATTTTTTATCATTCTGGAAAGAATACTTAGAATATTGACTGAAGGCATCTCCATTTGAATGTCTAAAAGCATATACACAGAAAAAGGATTTTTCTCTATCTCTTTTATCATAAATACTTCTTTGCAGTAAAATATTTCTGTCAATTGCATCCAATTCAATAAAACTATTGAAAAGAAAATATAAATTTCTAAAGGAAATAATTTTAATAATATTTATTAAACAAAAAGGTTTGGACATGAATCTGTCTTCTTGGCTGATAGATAACCAATTGTAGAAGCAAGTAGAATATCTCAGCGGAATAATTCCTTTAGATTCCTCATGTTTCTTAAATGTTTTTGAGTGTTTGGACACCATTAAAGACCAATGAATAGGCTCAATGAAAACTGATTGAACCCTGCAGAGTAACTCTTATTTGTCTCCTGTGAGAAAATCTCTACTTCCAAAAGCAAGAATGGACAAAACTAAATTTAATTCTATGACAAGACATTGAGCCTTCTTCTTTATTTAAAACTCTCCCTCAGGGACCCTGAGAGAGACACACCAGCATCCTCTCCCTGAACACATCTGTTCAACTGTACAGGAAATACTTAGGCCAGGTTATTTATTTCACACCTCTTAACAAGCTCAAAATATCTTTTTTACTTCAGTGTTAGGAATTACAGTAGCCCATTGAAGTTAAGTGGTTACCATTGTAGACACTATTGTCTAGGACTGGGCACGAATGATGAATGAACAGATGTAAAATAAGTATGAAGAACACATACAAATAATTACTACATTGAGACACAAAGGAAAAAGAAAAGGAAAAAAAAAATATTGAGAATTTGCTAATGGGATGCTTTTGTAATACATTTCCAATGACTGTCTAACTTTCTGTTCTTTATTTGGATTGCTTTTTCTTTTTTAATTATTATTGTTTTGTTTCCAGAACTTCCTCTGCTGTTTTCCACAGTTCAAATAAGTTGCTTTACCCCACGTTTTGACTTTACAAATTTTTCTCCCAGAGAATGTGAGTTAGAATTTGCTTATTCCTAGCAGCATTCTAACTACAAGTTTATTACTCCATGCCAGTTTCTGCTCAAGCAGTGACAAACCACCTGTGGGAATAGATCAGACAAATATGAATCCCAGCCAGCTGTAACTACAGCAGGAAAATTGTTGGTTCACTGGAGTAGTCTACTTTTATTTATTTGTCCCTAATTAGAGGACAAGGATTTTAGAAAATAAAATTATGGCTGTTTTCTGCAAGGCCAGTCTCTCCCAGAAGAATATGTTAGAACAGTATGGAAAAAGTTTATTTAAAATAATAGTGTATCTTTCAAAATTAACCTTCATCTGTGTAGACTGGCAATCAAGTGTTACTTAGAATTGTAATCCAAGTAGTATAAAAGGGAGAAAAAAATCCCAGGAGAAGAAGGTGTTCAGTCTTCTTCCTTTAAAATAAATGATCTGTACAGCAGAAAGTTTTGAATGTAAGATTAATGTACATTTTATTAAATGAATGCTTGCCATATACAATCTCACAGATGAAAGGTTTATTTGAATGGTTTTATTCAATTTGAAATAGGCCATTGTTACACTCCAGCATTGTAAAAATGAATTTTTGCAGTGTTTGACACGTGTAAAATGAGTTGGCTCTTCAACATCTGTTCTGAAACATTTACAAAATTCCCCTATTAAATTTTAACATTGTGCTCTGAAGTATTCTGCACAATGTAATCAGAAATCCTGGTATATTTCATTTCATTCAAATATTAGATCTCAATGGAGAGCTTTGGGATGAAAAACTCTTTCAGGTCTTCCTGTTGAAGACAGAAAATATTATATTGATCTTTATGTGCAACAAATTACATTAAAATCTCTAGTTGCATGTAAATAAAGGCTTCTTAATTAGTTTTGACAGATACTTAAGTTTCAGGTAGATTATAAAGCAAAAAATATAGAAGTATTACTATTACCTTATAGAAAAAAAGTTGAAAACACTAGAGAGCAGATTTTGGTTCTTCAGAGTTCTGCATTGTTTCCAGGGGGAAAAGGTTTGGAGGAAACAGGGGGCAAGAAAACTGGTTAATATTCAAGGATAGTTCCTAATAGCTCTGAAAAGATGGATTCCAGCAAAGAGGAAAAGGCAAAGACCTGTTTTGATGAACAAGACAAGCTAAAACATAACAAAGCCCTCAGAGGGTGGATGCAAGGACAGGTAGCCTGGGTGGAATGCACAGACATTGTCCAAGCAGCCAGGGATCAAGTTAGGAAAGACAAAGCCAAATTAAAGATCAAAGTAAACAGGGACATCAAGGGCAAAAAAGAAAAGATTTTTGGTTCACTGATGATAAAAGGAAGACTAGGGAATATGTGAACCTTCTCTAGAAGGAAAGAGATTTGGGATGTAGAGAAGGCTGAGGTACCCTCAGTTCTGTCATATTTTATTTTGATTTTTATTCAGAATCACTAATCAATCTCTATCTCATTTTTTCAACCTCTGGGGCTGTGATGATTACGTCGCTTTTTTTTTTTTTTTCCAATCTGTTGAATAACATAATTTTCCACTGAAAAAAGTGGATTATCTGAAACTGCAGCTTCTTAAGCAAGAAAATTTCCTTGGTTGCAAAGAAAAACACTACTATCATGTCCCAGGAGAGAACTCAACACTAGAATAGTTAGAAAGATGATGTGCCGGGTTAACATATTTTTTGTCCTTTTCATACCTACTTAAGTGGTGAATGAAACCGAGAAACAAGGAAATCTACAGTCAGTCCAAGAGTTAGAGCAAAACGTGGGAGAAGACCTAGATTCCTTGTACAGACCTTAAAGGCACTTGTATTAGAAAACAAGGTTGAACACCAGAATCCTATGATTTTTATTAATTGTTATTGGTTTGCCTTTAAGAGTTCTGAGAGTTCTTTTCTGGTCATTGCTATAAATCACATTTCATTAAACGGGGTTTATTTAGCTGATATTGCTTTAACGCTACTGCAGGACAAATTAAATCAAGACCATGAACTACTTACTGGACTTCATTTCTGTTAGTTTGTTGGTTGGTGGGTTGGAGTTTTTTTGATTTTGTTTTAATTTACAACACTATAAGGAAAATTAGAAAAGGAGGAATAAATTACTACTTTAAGACAATGAAGCACACTGAATTCTTAAATGATCGTGCCTATATATTCTGTAAATCTGCAGCAGTTCCACTGTCATGAACATTGGCTTAATATCCAATTAGTGCTTACCAGTACTAATGACTTCAGATAACTCAGAGAAGTTATATTTCTGCACTGTTGTGGAGATTAAACTGTGCTTTAACAATGAAAAAATGAACAAATGAACAAATGAACAAAAGAAATTTTAATCTCCACAGACTGGAAGCTGTTATTTAACTATCCTATTTTAAACAGCAAATTTTCTGACTTAGTGATTTGTTTTATTGATTTGATTAGGTGTTTCTGCAATTACTTCAGTCTGTTCACTGATGAAAAAAACAAAACAAACCAGCACTGGCGTGCAGACTGAACATAATTTCTGATGCCAATTCAATTTAACTTACTTTTCAGTTTAAGAATAACATTCCCAGAAATGGTAAATTTGACCTCTTGGCTTACATCATTGATGCATTGCATCAACACATAGCAATTTTTCTGATAACAGACCTGGAAAGTGAAAAATAAAGATGAAGCCCACAAAATTCTCCTCATTTAGAGGAGGTTGTAAATAATTTTTCAGAATAAAAAAATATTGGAGTTGTTAATTTACAAATATTTGGACTGAACTGTAAAAAGATTGTATAGACTTTCCATCAATGTTATAAAAAAATGCTAAAAGCAATATATTAATTGGTATGGTCAACAAGGTTTTGGTGTGTTTTGGTGTGTTGTGGTGTGTTTTGGTAATAAATTCCAAATATTCCATAATTTATTACAGAGAAATAGCCATTCTATGCCAGAAGATATTTTAAAAATTCTGTGATCTGTTCTTGCAGTCATTTAATGCTGAAAAACTTTATTTCATTCTTCCTGGTATGTGTAGTAAAGAAACATTGTACTTTGTGATTTTGTTTCAAGAAACTGCTGAGGTACTGAATATTGGGAAAGTATTAAAAGTATGTGTATGCTTTCCCTTTTCCTGCCTAGAAACCTCTCTTATTGTAATTACATCTTGCATGCTACTTGTAGTTTTATTTCCTGAACATGAACTGGGAAGGTTTAGGCAAGGACAAGAAGGATGGACAGGTATGGAATGTGTGCTTCACAATGAACAAATCAGAAGGAGCCTTCAGGGTGATAAAAATAAGATCTGGAGGAAGGTAGTGGAATAGAGTGATTATGAAGATCTATAATATCATGACATTATTAAAGCAGATAAATAAGGATGCATTTCTCCGTGTGAGTGGCTACATCCATAGTGTTGATTTAAATAAGAGAGTATTTGAATTTAGGAGAGTGTGTTCTCTAAAATTTTTAGTTTCAGTCACAGCACATTTCCTACTCTGGGTAACTATGGTAGATGCCATATTAAGTTAATTAATTAAGTTAATTTTAAGATCTGGGCTAAGAAAAAAAAAATAAAAGGAGGTGAAAATGTACTCCGGCATCATTTGATTTAACCTTGTATGGAGCAAAGAGTTTGTATGGGAACACCTAAAGTAATTAAGGGTTTACATGTTGGTGTTACTGACAGCAAGGATCCAACTGGGGATTATTTGCAGAACCGAGTAGCAGAAGGTAGTCTGAACTTAAGTGAAGCATTAAGTCCTAATTGAAGATGACAGTGTGGATACTTTCCCAGGAGCAGGTAATTGTTTAAGTGGAGCCTAGAAACTGTGATACTAGAACAGAAACATCAGCAGTTGCAGAGAAAGGGGACAAATATCATCACCTCTGTTATTGATCTCTTTGTAGATATACACTAATTCAGCTGACACCTCAGCACAGCCTTTCCAAATTATTTCAGTCCCAATCAGACTACCTGTCATGTAGAGCCACAGATGATCTTTGGAAAAAATCTCTATGTCTGTCTTCTAACACTGAAAGAACTAGTTCTGCATCTCAAACATCAATCTGGAAATGACCAACTCAGATAGAAGCAAATTTCATAGCTTTGTGTTAAGTCCAAAAGAATACCATGTCTGAAATAAAGCAAAAATCTATCTTTACATTTACACTGATGGCTTAATTTTAAACTCCACCTCAAGTTAATACAGCAGAGGTGATTAATGATTTTGGAGGCAAATTATATGATTTTTTTCTTGTTATGTTAAAACCCCAAAATCTTTTGAAAGTGGTTTGTTTTAGTCATTTGATCGCTTGGATTTCATTGGCTTTTTATATGTATTCTCATATATATATATATAACGCATAACACACTTTTTTATTTTACAGCTACTGTTTATGTGTTTTATTTTGGTTCCATAAGGAATTATTACTTAATTATTATATTTAGATACCTCATTTAGAGACACCTAATGCACTTTTCTAAATGCTTTGAAAATGTACTGTAGCTTTTCAATGGGTTATCTTTAGATGGATTTTAATGCATTTTGCTGCTTCTCTGTCTCTGTCGCTGAGTGTTTAATGTCAAACCTCCTGTTAACTCCAACACTGTGCAATCTGCTGTTCTTTTGTTTTCAAAGCTTTGTAATTGGAAATGTGCTGAATAGCAGGGGCATCATTCTCCATGGGAACTCTTATGCAAAGTAGGAATCTGAAGATAGAAAAGGTTGATGTGAAAATTTTTAAGTGTGTGTATTCAGTAAATAATGCTATTGATTTTTTTGGGCTATGTTGCACTTGTGCATATTTTAATCATTGCTGACTCAGAAGTCAGTTCTTCAAAAATTTAGGTCCGGTTGTGGTGACAGGAAAAAAAAAGAACCTAATGTTTTGTAATTGTAAGAAGTAACTCAAAATCGATTTTTCATGGGCTAATTAGACCACAGTAGTAAACTTATAAGACCAAAATAAACATCTGTGACTTTCAGCTAAATTTTAACTAAACAAACAAACAATAATAACATTAAGAAATATACGCCCTTGTACCTGCAATTTATAGGTTGATTGCAATTATAGAATTTATGCTGAGGATCATTCCTTTGTGGGAAAATTCTTCTGCACCAATTCATTCCAATAGGTGCTATAAACAGGAATGATACATTTGATATTTACAAGACAAATGAATGTACCCAAAGTTGTAATGGTAAAATTGCATGGGCAGAAATCCCTGAATTCACACTGTAGTAATAGTAGTTCAATATAGTAGTCTACCTATATAGAAATTATCTTCATCTTTAGTGGGGAAAAAAATATCCAACAATTTTAAGGTACTTTTAAGAAATAACAATTGCGTCCATAATTCACACACCCATAAAAGTTGTAGTTTGTTTTAAATAGTTCCTGGTCTCTGTTTGATTGTTTACATATTCGAAAATTTTTCTAATCAAATTCCTTTGACCTTACCTAATTATCCTTCTCCACTTTAATAATATTTTGAAAGGACCTGTATCTTTTTTCTTTGGATAGAAAACAATACGTTCTTCCTTAACTTCTCTTTTTACCATATTTATACTTAATTTTTCTCACCATTTTCTGAAAATCATCAAAAAATTTGATATTGAAGTCATTTTTCCCTCAAGCAATTTTCACATCATTCTATTTTTCCCTACATTTCACTTTGAAATAGACTGTTATATTTAAGTTTTTTTCACATTTCTGCTATTTCAGTTGCTCTTTTTAGAGGATAAAACTTTTAGTTTTAAATCTAATTCCGCCCATAGAGTGGACTGTCCTACAGAATTTTATGATTATCCATAATGGCTAAAATAATTTTAATATTTTTTTCTAATATTTGCTGAGATAATTGTTTCAGACATATTTCAAATGTTATAGATTAAATGGAAAATAAACAGAAGAATTATTAATGTTTAAGCATTTCAATTAAGAATCATGATATTATATAGCTAAAGGTCCTTGCTAATAAATTATGGATACACTAAAAATTCTTAAGCAAATCCAAATTATATGTACTTTCCTTCTCAGGCTATGATGGCACAAGAATAGTATTAGTCCATTCTGTCTTGAAAACCACTAAAGAAACATTTATCCTATTTGGGTAGATAATGAGGATTGTTGGTTTTTTTCCCTTCTATCCAAAGCTAACCAAGTATTAAGTGCTGACACATACCCAGAGATCTGTGTAATTTTTCTCTACCTACACACAAGATGAAATTAACCTGGAAGATATTGTTTTCTCTAAATGTGAAAGAGACTGAAATAGAGAACACAAATCCCTTGTTCCAATACTTAAATATAGTATTAAAAATGTAATATTCAAAGGGTGAGAAGCATTTACCAGCAGTAAATGTTTCACACTCAGCAGAGTTTTCCTTAAGAATTTGGGCAGCTATAGAATTTTATCACACTATTCTACACTGGGGTACATTGACTTAAAGAGTGAGCATATAACGAGACAGTGATTCAGGTGTTAAGTTATGGCAAAATGTCAATAAAAAATCAAACAAAACTAGAAGTTAGGTGGGTGAGAGGCTGGCCATGCCCGGGCCGTGTGTGCTGGGAGCCCAGAAACCCCCGTGTGCTGGGCTGCATCCAAAGCCCCGTGGGCAGCAGGGCAGGGAGGGGATTCTGCCCCTCTGCCCCGCTCCGCTGAGACCCCACCTGCAGGGCTGCATCCAGCTCTGGGCTCCCAGCACAGCAAGGACAGGGACCTGCTGGAGCCAGGCCAGAGGAGGCACCAAGGGGATCAGAGGGCTGGAGCAGCTCTGCTGTGAGGAAAGGCTGAGAGAATTGGGATTGTTCAGCCTGGAGGAGAGAAGGTTTTGGAGTGACCTAATTGTGGGTTTCCAGTCCCTGAAGGGAGCCCGCAGGAAAGATGAAGAGAGATGATTTACATGGGCTTGGACTGTCAGGACAAAGGGGAATAGCTACAAATTGAAAGAGAGTAGAATTAAATTAGATTCTGGAAGCCTGTTAGGGTGGTGAGGCCCCAGCACAGGTTTCCCAGAGATGTTGTGGCTGCTCCATCCCTGGAAGTGCTCAAGACCAGGCTGGATGGAGTTCTGAGCAACCTGGTCTTGTGGAAGGTGTCTCTGTCCATGGCAGACGGGTTGGAACATGATGGACTTTGAGGTCCCTGAAACCCAGGCCATTCTATGGTTCTACAAATCTATGGAAACCTTTCTTTTATCTCTGCGTGTCCATACGTGTACAGGAATACTTATGTGTAATCAGGAGTTAGAAAAAAATAAAATATGGCTATTACAATGGAATTATTTTATGCAGCTTTCCATTAAAAATTCCTTTGACATCCATGGTTTGAGGCTTGAATTTCATATCCATATGTTCCAGGATGTCCTTAGTATTTCTAAGTATTTTCATACTGATGTTGTGCTTGCAATCACCACTTGCTGGTGTGGCAGAAGGTTTAAATGCACAGAATTATAAACCCACCTTTCTCATGAAGCATGAGAGGATAACTAAAAGGCTACAGTCAGATTAAATATGCTCAACAGTGTGGGGGTGCATTTTTATAAGGTTTAATTTGTAAGTTAAGTTGGATTCATTGTATACCTTTTTGTTCAGCCAGTGCCCCACAGTTCACCTTCTGTTTCAGTTAATGCCCTGAAATTCACCCCAAACGGTTCCTGCCCTGCAACCCTTGTTTTGTCTCAACACTATTCTTGCCCATCCTAATTTTAATAACCCCTGATCTTGTCAATCTCAGAGCCTCTCCCTGAGTTCTGGAAAAATCCTAGAGAGACGTGGGGTGATTGGGCAAAATCAGAATTTTCCCCTCCTATTTTTCCTCTGACTGGTTCTTGTGTATGTTTATTTTGTTTTTTACTGTACCCCGAGATTTTCCTATTAGAGGCAGACGAGGCAGACGCTCTGAGGGAAGGACCCCACCCCAGGGGTCCCCAATAAACCCCTCGTTGCCAAACCTTGGGTAGAGTCCCTCCTTCTTCCACCACCACCGACACGCTAACACTCTCGGTCGACCAAAAACCCACAGAACTGTTTTGGTGCTGGGGCTAACCGAGCCGACAATACAGGCAGCCAGCCAGACCACCATAACATAACAGTACCTAGAATTTGAATATTTCTCAACCTGATAAACTCTTGTAGTTTTCTTTTTATTTTTTTCTATGGCTCTTGAGGAGTAAATGTCTGGTCAGATAAACTATTGAGATGTTTGCATTATTCTCAAGTCCGCTGCCTTCCCTCAGGGCCTGGAACCTTCCCTTTATTGCACTATAGGAACAAGCTTCATAACGTCACTGAACACTGTATAGCCCAATTCTTCTTCTTCCTCCAGGTGTCTGAGATAATGCTCATAGTTAATATAGTTAATATTTGCATGAAAAGTAAGTCTACTGTTTCAAAACACTACTGTTCATGTGTGAAAAAGTATACGAGCACAGGACATGAGATCCGGGACCCAATTTCTTTTTATGTCGTTGACAAAAAAGATTCTTTGAATAAGCTGCTCTCCCCTACCCTCTCCATCAGAAGAAGAGTCATCTGCTGAATGCAATTTTTCAGGTTGTTTTCTATTCCCTTAGTTTAAGGAACAATGGGCAATAGTTATTATTAACGCAATTTAAAAACCATAGTATGCCATATATTTAAACTTAGTTAGTAGAATTATATTTTCCATTAAAACTTCACACTGATTTTTAAATACCGCTACTCAGTGATAATACTCGCTTTTCTTTAGAACTGTTAAAAGAGAAAAATTTTCTGGAACCAAAGTCAGTAGTTGCCCAATTAAATCTGCAGAAAAAAACCCAACACAATGCATCTAGGTCCCTCAATCCAAAGGTTTTACTAAAAAAGTGGCTACTTAATCCTCATAAACAGTTTTCTGAGCCTAGTGATGTACCTCTATGTTTCTTCAGACATATAAAATGTTATCTTAAATCTGTCACTGGCTTCTTTAAGGTATATTAACACTTTTAATACTGGAGAAAGAAACACAAAATGGAAAATTCAGTGTATTGTGACATTTGGGAAAAAAAAAATCTCTAAAAGACTATCAAAATGGCATTTGAATTACAGAAGACATATCATACTTTTCTTTAAAATCAGTTACAGATTCCTGGCCTTCCTAAAAATCAAGTATATGATTTCATATAAATGCATCATTAAAATGTTTCCTGTTGCTTACAAGTAAGTGTTCTGGAAGAAAAAACATGTCTGCATAGAGTATTAAATAAAAGAATGGTCTTACATGAGAGGCAATTATCAAAGCTCTAACTTGTTATTGAAGCAGTGAGACATGGGAGAAATATCTTGAGTGTGAAAAAACACCTGTTGAACTACTGATCTATTGAAAGTTCCCTGAAAAGCATCACCAGGAAAAATAATGTATTTCAAATTTGAATGAATTGAAGTGATTAAAGTATATATTCTGTTGAGAAAATCATAATAATGGGAAGAAATAATTTGCATTTCAAAAGAAAAGTCAGCTATTAAGAAAGCCAATATATTTTCCGGAAAATTTCTCTACTTTAGTGCAAGACAGGATTTGCATAAAAATTTGAAAAACTTGGTGTACTAAAACAAAAAAAAAAAATCAAATATTGCAGGAAGCTTGTAATGAGAGAAAGTTTATGTGTTTGGTTTCTTCTTTTTCCCTTAGAAACCAAAACACAGTAAGTCAAGGGAAGGAAAGAATGCAGTTTTTGTTAGGTACTGTTACAGTAGTGTTTTCTACAACAGTGGGGGAGGGGGTGATGGTGTTATCATTATTGTTATTATTTAGATACATTTAATATGTTTACCTGACCACTTGTATAAACTTTTTTTTCAGCTTCACCTTTAAAGTTTATTTAAAAATATATATATTTTATGCCTTTTTTAAAGATGAGCACTGAGAATAATTGGAATTCACATGTTTTGTCCCTGGCAGATATCGGAATAATATTCCAGCCTTTTTTTTCTTACATAAGTCTTAATGTTCATCCTCTTCACCTTCAAATCTTAAGCATAGAATGTGTATTTTAATGAAAAGACACATTAGGAATATTTGATTTAATTCTAAGATAACCCCAAGGTACTCTGAAGGTAGGGAACTCATGTTAAATGCCAAGATATATCACATATTTAAGAACATTCACTGTTTCACTTTGGCTGCAATCTTTAGATAAGAAGAATCTTAAACAATAGAATCTTATATACAGTCACTGAATTTTAATCTTAAAAGCAGTTACAGCTTCTGTTGTCCTACTTTATTTATGAGGTAGTCAGGATGATCATATAGCAGAAAAAATGTACTTCAACATATTTACCCAAAGATGGATTTTTCAGTGAGCTTTCAGAAGACATGGCCTGGCCTTTCCTTTTTATTAAGGATATTTTAAAGTAGAGGGCTTACAGGAAGCTCCTTTTGTAAATTTCTTAGTCCTTTCCCTAAAAGAAAATCAGGCCTTTGAAAGGGAGAAGGCTTCAAAAGCTCAAGTGAGTTTGGGTCTCTTTGGATCAATGCATCAAAAAAAGTGGAATTTATATGGTAGGAGGAGGGCCTTAAAGAATTCAACTTACCAACATGGGCTGGCACCTCATTTATTTCCAGTTTTAACATCACATTCTCTTAACTCTCACATTCCTTATGTAACGCTAATGTTAATTTTTCCTCATTATCCTATCACACGTGATTTTGCCTGAAAAGCACCACTTGCTGCACTCCTCTGCCAGGCTCATCATTCATTTTACAAATCCATCAGAACAAGAAAAAAAAAAAAGAAAAAAAGAGAAAGAAGAGATGAGC
>VXBB01002852.1:40574-54120 GCA_013399915.1 Illadopsis cleaveri | reverse complement strand
AAAAAAAAAACACAAAAAACAACAAAACCAAAAAGCATATTATGCCAATTTGGTGAATAACCAGTGATACTCTTTTTTAACAAAAAATAACTATTGCCCATTCTATTGAGCAGATAGCACAGAGAGAAGATCAGAAATAAAATTAAAAGCAATCTGCAGTCTATTCCTTGTAAATCATAGGGTTGAATACAGAAAGATAGAAATGTTTAGGTGATTTTGGATAATGAAGAACAATTATTCTAGGTGTTTCCCACTTTAACATTTCATTAATTCATAGAAAATATTTTATACATGTATAATTGCATAAATATTTTATAATTTATAATTAACTTTTGTTATTCCTATTTGATAATTCAATTTCTTATTCTTTTGTACTTCTCCTTACCCTTCAATTACTCATCTGACTGGTGTATACCACAGTCTATCCTTGATAAAATAATTTTGAGGTAGTAGTTTACAATTTGTTCCTGATGATCATTAAGGGACAAAAGTGCTTTTTAAATCAGCAGGACCCCTTGAAGCGTACTTACAGCACCCTCATACAAATGAAGCTCTCATGTTATAAAATTACAAAAGATCTTAAAAATCATAGATAATGGTATATCTGACTTATACTGGTCTAGATATTTCTTTAATCATTTATATCCTTAAAATCACTGAGATCTTCCTGAGTTTTAAAGAAGACTATGCTATCCATAATGAATGGGAGGGAAATAATGATAACTTTTACAGGAATTTGACTTTGCTCATAGGAATTATCATTAACATGAGTAAGAAGAAAAATAAGTTATCTTCCCATCCAAGTAGTTTAATATTCTTTCTTTGATTTTGTATAATATTCAAGTAAGGGTATTGCTACTTAAAACTAAAGAAATTGTCTGGGTGAGTCTCTCTGGTGTCCAAGAAAGGTAGACTGTGAAAGAATATCTCTATTTATATCAAGTCCAAAAATGTTCATAGAATCATAGAATAGTAGAAAATGCTGAATTGCAAGGGACCCATGAGGATCATTGAATACAACACCTGGCCCTTCAAAGGACACCCAAACAACCCCACCACATGCCTGAGACTATTGTCCAAATGCTTCTTGAGCTTTGTCAGGCTTGGTGATATGACAGTGTCCCCGGGGAGCCTGGTCCAGTGCACAACCACCCCATGGATGAACCTTTCCCTAATATCCAACCTGAACCTTGCTTGACTCAGCTTCAGGCCACTCCCTCAAGTTCTGTCACTGATTACAAGTGAAGAGATCAGCACCTGTCCTTCCACTTCACCTCATGAAGATGTGGAAAAACACCATGAGGTCTCTTCTCAGTCTCCTCCAGGCTGAAGAATAATTGCAAGTAGCTTTCCCTGCTCTTTTAAGCAAAACTCCGATGGTAAAATCTATGGAATTTAAGCCAGAGATATGACATCCAAATTCGTTTTACAGTCATAATTTTGATTCAGCTGAGTACATCAGATTTATCTGTGCCTGTGTTCATGCCCATAGCAAGTAAGTAATTAATTTCCTGGGAGGTCAAGGCAGTCCCCTCATGGATGAGACAATGGGCTGATTTGAGACAACAAGTGATTGTCAGGTAAGGTGAATCAGTGACCTGACAAGGTCTGGCAGGAGTTCTCCATTGGACTGCTGCTGTGCCTAGACCAACCAGCAGTCACTCCCTGTACCTTCTGATTGATTAACTGATGCTGGATTGACATTTTGGGCAAAGAATCTGACTATGCAAGGGATTTGTTAAGGTAAATACTGCTGTGGGTGAAGAAACTGATCAAACTGAACACAGGTAATTTTTAAAAGTCTAAGCAAACTCTTCTCACAAATGCAGAAATGGTGGTGAAAGATAGCTTTTTCCGTGTAGTTAAGATAGGTAAAAGGTTTAAGATAATAGAAATGGTCATGCAGATGCTAGAGGGATTATGTGCAACCATACTGAATCTGGACTAAAAAAATATGGCAGAACAGTTTGGGTAATCTCACCTCATGTGAATATTTTTGTGCAGTTGCAAAGACATTCAACACAGACTCATGTCAGCATCTGGACAGCAGCTGACAATGCTGCTGGAGAGATTCAATTCCCAACGTACTACACTTTGCGAAAGATTCCACAGTTTATTTATTTTAAATGCTTTAAGTACAAGTTAACAAACACACCTTTCATAAAAAATAACAAAATGAAGACCATAAGGCTCGTTCCTGTGAAATCTTGATGGCTGTTCAGAATCATGCTCAGAGCCGGCAGTTCATACTGGTGGTATATTAATATGATAAAAGATGTTTCATCTTGTTAAATGTCAGAGAACACTACATAGAACAGAGAGATTTAATTCAAATCACCTTGGAGACAGTGTATTTTCCTATCTTCTCTTACAAAAAAAATTCTGGGATGTATTTGCTTACGTCCTTAAATCTTAAGACCGAGCTACTAAAGACTCAAAAGAGAAATGGATTTTCTCCTGCTCTTGTGGGAGGTGAATCAAAATTTCGTCTTTTTGGAAGGTTCCATTTAAAGACTCCCCTTTTAATATTTTTTTCTTGATTTTGTTTGGTTTTGGCTTGTTGCTTTTTTCTCCTTGAGATCACTTAGATGTCTAATTGGTTAGTTCATTCCTTTATAAGGTTTTGACAGTATTTTGTGCCCAGGTGTTATAGGAACATGTTATGTTTTTGAACCGCTTCTTGGTTTATTCCTTAACTAGCAGTTTACTCAAAGAATAAAAAGGCAGTGACATAGAAACTGAGCTGAGAAACAGTAGATGTAGATGTTCCCATGTATAGATATCTCATTTTATGAAATACTTGACTGAAAACAGCATCTTATATGTTTTCCACAGTTTTTATTGAAAGAGTAATAGTGGAATAAAAGTCAAATACACTGAGTAGAAATTATATTTGAATTAGTAATAATATTCAGAGTTACATTTCATTCCTAAAACAAACCTGAATTTCAAGAAAAAAAATAAAGATAAAAAGGAAATAAAAGCTGAAAACGCAGAAAGGGAGGATGAAAAACTTTTGGAGAATCCTGACACTCTAATTCATAATTTAATATGGAAATTTTTTTAAATATTAGCAAGTTTGGTATCTTGGGTGACACAATAGATACAAATTATTTAATTCAGTAATGTCGTTCCTTACTAAGATATACATTTTATGAAAGCATTATACGCACTTTGACTAGGCAGTATTATTAAAAATAGAAATTCCTTTGGGATATCAGATTTTGGTAGCCCTCTGGAAAGCACGAGACAGAGATATCATTGTAACCAGTGTTGCTATTCTGGGTTCTGTTTAGTGTTGGTTTAGGATACTGCTTATTTTCTTAATGAAGTAATTTGTGAAAATTCCTGTATTTTAAACTAAAACCTAGATCAGGGGAAATAAACATCACCCCTGATTCAGTTAGACTTCTGTGAGAAGTTAGAGAAGATAATCTTCTCAAGCAGAAACTGTCAGTATTGGTAGTCAAAAAGGCAAATATATGCAAAAAGGTAACATGAACACTTATACCTGTCTGTATTTGTATGACACACTCACTTACTGCAGCTCAAAAGGATAATATAAGTGCTGGCATTTGTAAAATCTTTCTCCATGAAACCTGAATCTTATAGAAAACCAGGATTAGTTGTTGGGGTTTTTTTTTCCTTTTTGTTGAAAACTGATATATTTATAGCCCTCTGGGTGTGAGAATTGGTTCAATATTCCATTATGAACCATGGTTCTGCTAAGAATTTTGTATTACTAACACATTCAAAACATTTTTGATTTCAACAGTACTCTACTAAAAATGATTACTGAAATCCCTTGATGGAGAGAAAAAAAGGGATTAAATATATCTGGGCTCAGGCTGAAAGATATTTGACAGTTCTCAGCACTTCAGTTCCCGAAACAATGAATAAAAATAATGTTCAGTATTTGATATCCCAAACACAGTTAGTTGTGTCAGCATTTCTGATAAGAACATGGTTCTGCAGAAGAAGGTTTTGTTGTTTTGGTTTGGTTTTTTGGAGGGGGTTTTATTTGTTTGTTTGTTTTTGGGGTTTTGTGTGTGTTTGTATGTTTGTTTGTTTGAGTTTTTTCTTTAATTTTTTTTAATTCTTAACAAAGTCTTGGGACAAGACTTTGTCTTGGGACAAAATATGTTTATAGACCTAAAGATAATAATCAGACTGATTTTATTTAACCCTCATGAAATATTTTCTTTGTGTGCAATTTCAGAATATTCTACCTGCAAACAATAAAATAGAGGGTATTAAGGTGTGAAAGAAGATGCCACATGTAAGTATGTATGCTTTTCAGAGGAAGTTTTTCTGATCATGAATATATAGGTTATTCAAAGAATTTTTCTATTCCTGATGAGAGGCAGTCAGAGAAACTTTTACAATTTAAAAAAGGATGACAGACTTCAGTGGCATTTCAAACGAAGGTTTTCAGAACTGAACTGAATTGAAGATGAAATCTTCTTCTAGGTAAAAAAAGAGGTTAGAGTCTTCTGAGGAAATAGCAGCTCATATTTTGTCTTATCCATTTCCATTTCTGATGCCCAGAGAGTACAGGGTAAACTTTCCTCTCTGAGGTGAAGACAATTAGAATTTATTCCAATTTGTTGCTATTTCATGGTGTGAACTCCTAGTGAGCCCTGCTGCTCACATGCTAAACCTGCAGTTGTTTCTGCTGCTCTGTGCATTTTGGAATTATCCTTCTCTCTCCAGGTACATCAGAGACTTTCTAAGCTCATCCCTGCTCCACTGCCACAGCAGCAGGTGAAATTGAGAGACAAAAGCAGCTCTTGGTTTCCCTGCTACCACTAACTCTCATGACAAATAGCCACCAGTTTTTGCTATTTCCTTTAAGAGCCTTCAACATCACCTCTTAAACAGGTCCAAATATGTGAATGGTGCATCTCTTCCATTTAAATCTCTGGGATATTCAAATGGGCTTATGGGTTTTTGCAAAGACATATATTTTCTGAATATTTCTGTCCAGGTCAGTTATGTCTTTTGTGTTCCTTAAATCCATTAATTTTAATAAAATTTATAGAATCAGATAAGGTGCAATGCAGTAAAATACATAGACAATTTTTGTACAAGAGATGTTTTGTGCAGGGTATGATGATAATGTTTTGCTGCTTTAAATACATGTGAAGCTAAAACACAATAAAAGAACTCTGCATGTGGCTTTAACAAAAGAATGAGTTTAACTTGGTAACACAACTAATTTAAATCATGCAACTTTAATGATGTGCCCTTTTGGATTTGTTTTTACTTTTCATGAAACACATTTTGATCATTTTACTTTGAAAACTGCATCTTTTAAAACTTTTAAATCCATCTCCCAGTACTTAGCTTTCTGTCAAAAAAATCTCATTAAATATGTCCCTTTAACTAAGTATTTGGAAGATCTTAACACAGTTTGTGACTGTACTAACATATTTCATATGAAAAAAGTCCCATTCATTTGGACTGAGATGTAACCTGAATAATTGGTATTTGGCAGAGCTGGTGATGTTTCTGAAGAACAAAGTTCCCTAAAAATAAATAGTTTTGGTGCACGTTCCTATTTTTTGGTTTCCAGCATTTGTTAATTGTTCGTTAGGGGGGCAATTTTTCTGGAGAGCTCAAACCCTTTTTTAGATTCACATGATAAGTCAGAAATGGAAGCACCTAGTATCAAACCCCCACAAGACTGCAAAGTTGTCAGCCAACTGTGCACAGCTCTAACATATGAATTAGTGTTCTTGTGCAGAACGAAACAAAAAATATTTAAAAGTTGTGCATGCACACAACATGCAGATTCTGCATCAATCCTCTGCTATATCAGCTGTCTCCTATAGAACTGACTTCCCCAGAGAAAACTGGAAAAGAGAATTTTTTGGGAGGCCTATTTTTTATTAATAACATATATATGGTCTTCATTTAATACTGCAGCAGCATATGAGATAAAGAAATATTAAAATAATGTATTGGAGAAGGTTTGAGATAAGCTAATGAGTGTAATATGAGAGACAGGTTCAGTGGGTTAATAGAAATTTGCCATGAGTGGAAATACAAGGAATTTATAGTTTGTATAACAAAAATTCCCACTGAAAACACACAAACCACCCTTATATTGTATTTTATAGTATAGAACCATGACATTTTTTCCCTTTTTCAGGCTAGGCTTTTGGTACATAGCTATGAAATTTAACACAACACAAATACAAGTAATTATGCTATCAGAATTCTTATTTTATGCCCTCTGAAAATTCAAAGAGCAGAACTGACTATAATAGATTGTTATTTATATACCATCTTATTTTACCACATTTACATGTTACTGTTAATTACTATTGTTAGGTATTAGTCAAGACAGGTTTTACTACATGGGTGTGAGGAAATAAAACTGAATTATGTGAGAAGAAATATATATTTAAAGACTACATAGCTGACTATTGGGAAATCTTGTGCAGGACAGATCTCTAAACCAGATCTTTAAGCATCAGCTTCTGTGTTATAAATTTGCAATGGAAATCCTATTTGCAAGGAAAGAGATTTTTAGACTTTACCCATTGTGCCCTGAGAGCTGCATGTTCATTGACTATTCATAGGTGATTGTATCAATAATGTTATTAGTATTTATATTTCCCTGAGTCATTTGATGTATTTTCTGGGGAATCATTATATGTAAAAGATAAATATTTCTCATTCCCGATCCTCTGGTTCAGACTGTATCCCTGAGGAAATAGAATTGACTTTTATTTGTTTGGAGGACATGGTGAAGTAAATATCTTGCCTATCACAGTACTGCAAAGCCCCTTAAATGGTGTAGAAGAATTTCTGATAAGGGACAAGTTTGCATCCATTTGAATCCCATTCTCAAACAGAGGCTGGATAACAGAGGAGGAAGGTGAAGGAAAGTGAAGGAATCTAAAGCTCTTCTACCAGCTTTCCCAACTATTTCCACTCTTTCCTCTCATCTGGACCTTGTCCCCTTGCTCTTTCCAGTCCTTTAACACACATATGTAAATACCCATTGTGATTTTGAAAGTGTTTTCCCTTTGACTATTTTTGCCATTTGTTATTGCTGTAATTTGTGAAAACATGTAGTTGTTAGCTATTATAGTAAATCTGTAATTTTATAAGTATTTTGCACTGTTAATGTATCTTTGTTATAATTATTGCTCTGCCTGTTATCTCCATCTAGAAAGGAAGTAACTTTATTCAGCAGGGGTGGCTTTGCTGAAGTGTAAAGGGTCTGAAGCATAAAAAAAACATAATGCTAATGAAGACCTGTGCAACCTTCCAGCCCAGGGACAATGCCTCTTAGGGATTAAGGGAAGACATGTCATGACTGAGCTACAAAGCACTCCGCCAGAAGAATTCCCAGGCACTTTTCTTCCTAAGCTGGCTGAACACTGATCAGGAATTGTTTACTGTTTCATTCTTTCCACTTAATATCAGGTTTGCTTGGTGGCAGATGCTGCTCTGTGAGGACTGTTACATTCACATTCTAATTATTCAGGAAATCAGCAGGTTTCTTTTTCCCCACCAAAACATCTATCTTCCCACTTCTTCCCGAGGAGCTCTGCCAAATTAATCTATGTAGAGATATTACAATTTAGCAACAGCTTCCTCAAAGTTTTTGTATCATGTTGTGAAGAGGGCATACTAGCAGCTTTTGCTAGTGTTTTCTCACTCTAATATACACTTCCAAATATAAATGTGGAAAATCTGTATTGTTTTCTATGGTCCTAGCAATTAGTGTGGTAATTTAAGATATTTACATAATAGGTATTTTTCTTTCCCAGCTTGGATACCTTAGAAAACTACTTATAATTGTGGAAGACATATCTTTCACAGATAGGCAAGAAAAATAGCTGTATTTTATTTAAAGATGAATCTGATAAATGTAAATGTTAAAGTATATGTATGTTTGTAACTATGCATATATATATGTATAAATAACATATTCATCAAGACTTTCTGAGGGCAATACTTCAAAATATATTCAAATAAGGATTTTTATATCCAGTTATAGTAATTTCAACATTTACATTCCAGATCAATGCAGACAGATGTCAATGAAAATATCCTTAATTTTTTATACAATAAAGTTATGAATACCTATGGTCTTTGTTTTCTGGTGCTATACTCACCCCTCTGAATCCCTTCTGGCTCTGACTATGGACAGTTTTAGCCATTCCCAAGCAAAGAGACTGTTAGAATGTCTCTTTGGGAATGTTGGAGTGAGCACCAGAGTCCTCAGATCTCTCTGGGAGGAGCGTGATGCTGCCAGTCAGATCCATTCCTTCTCGGCCCTGGAATTCCCTTGGCTTTGTTTTCAGACTTTTCTCATCTGTGCCTGCTCCCTGTGCCTTGATTCCAGGAAAGGAGTGAAAGTTGCACTGCAACCTCAGGGGCTGTTTGAAATACATATAAATAATTTCAACTGAACACACTTCCTCACCTACAGTTCTCATGACCTTATAATTTTATGATTTTTTTTGGTATCAAGTTTTCCTGTCCTGGATCTCAATAAAAAACATAATTTCCAGCAAAAGTGGCCAAATTATCTCACCTACTTTTATTTCTTAGAAGAAACTTTCTGTCCTGTCTTTGACTCTGTCCTATTCTTTATTAACCAAAAGGCTGGAGAGACTCATTTGGTTATCAGTTACTGCCTGTATAATAGAAATCCCATGTCTTTTTCAGAAGTCTGCAGAATATTAGCTTCAAACCTGAAACTCTACCAAATGCTGTCAGAAAAGTCTATGTACAATACATGTCATAGAATACATTGTTTGGTGACTACAGTAAAAATGCCTTTGAATCACTCCAATAATTTAATGAGGCATACTGGTTCACTTGAAATCAAAATTGTTTCCTTAACCAGACTTCTAAGTTCCAGAATATGTTCCTCTTTTAAGTATTCTGAAGATGTCTTCTGAAAAAAATATGACATCCTTGCTATTGTGTATAAAAATCAATTGTCCATTGCTCAAAATAGACATGTTTTCCTAACCTATAATTATATCCATCTAGATGACTCCTTCCCCAAAAGAAATGCTTTTAAAAGAATCTGAGCTGCCTGAATAAAAAAGAAGGACTACATGACTTTTTTGAGAGATATCCCTTTTTATTTCCCCCACAATTTTGCCACCAACCAACCCACACAACCATAGGCTTTCTCTGGTTTCTAATCTGCTTAAAATAGAGGAGCACTGATAAAGAGGCAGAAATTTTAGAAGGCTTTATACAGAAGCTAAGTATTTATAAATTATCTTATTACCAATCTTTGATTAAATTTCAACTGACATTTTAGAAACTGGTTGAAAATCACTAATGTTCCAGGTCTGAGTGTCATCCTCTAAATTTTTACAGTAGGTGTAGACTTAGTTATGGAATGCCTTGTTAGTTCTGCTTTTGGCACCATGATTTTGCAGTTTTATTAAGATTTTAAATATGTAAATACATACACATATAATAAAGACTTTGATTTCTATCAAGAATCTCGAGTAGAATTGTTAAAAAAGACCTTGACATGTAGTTCTGGTAGGTCATGTCAGCTTCCAATGCTCACTTAGATTGTACCCTTAACCTTAGCACTTTTTTTACCCTAAACCTGTCTTCCTAAGTACTACATAAATGTGCACATCTTGAAAGACAAAGTTTGCAAGGAGATTTAAATATAATTAGTGCACCAGTTTGCATGTTGGACAAAGTAAAATGGTTATTCTAATTAATTACAACCTTTACTCAGAAATTGCATCCTTAAGAGTATCACCCCTGCAATAATAATGCCCATGGGATAAAACTAATGTTGCAGTCAACATAAATATTGTACTGCATGGTGAGTTAATTGAAAATAAAAGAAGCAAACAAGAATTCTTACTCAAGAAAATCTGTACGCTTTTCTGCTCATGGGCCAGTCAAATGAATGATGTCGACGAAGGTAATGTTCAATTTGTAACAGCAAGTGAACATATTCTTTTTATTTTAAAAAACATGTTAAAAAACCATGGGATTTTTATTTCAAAATATCTATAATGTTAAGCATTGCCTTAGCTGATGATAGCCTGATTAATTCTGACTTTCTGCATACACATTTTGGAGCAAGACTCTTCAACTCAATTTGCTGCCATTGTTTGATTTTTACATCACCTCTCAGAGTTTTGGCCCACTTTGAAAGATTCTTTGGTACCTGGTTATCAATCAATTTCCTCTAATTTTATTATTTTAATTCTTACTGATTTTATACCCCTTTAGAGGCTTTTGTTTTAGTAATGGTTTCAAAGTTTTGTAGCATTCAAACTCTGCGTATGAAAAAGTTGCATTCAGTAATTTAAGACAGATTTTGTTTCTCTTTTAAGAAATAGGCAACTCTAGCTACTTACTGGTACATTCTAACTGGTCTTTTTCATGAGTAAGGCATTCCTAAAAAAGGACTATGTGGCCCAGGTTTACGTTAAATACCAAATACAAAGTAACTTTTTAAATTGTATACTAAGAATATTTCTCCTCCCCAAAGCTATCCTTTAATTTTTTCAAAAGTAATGTAGATTCTAGTTTTATTGAATTGTCAGGTTTTTACAAGCCTCTAATCTTCTAAAAATCAATTTTAAAGTTGACTTATGGCTTCCTAACTCATACCTTTAGTCTCTTGTCATTTGATCCCTGAATGATGTAGATATCATTCTTTTCATCAGAATAAATAGCTGAACAGGAGAGCATTGTATTATTGCTATTTCATTTTCTCCTTTCTGTGCATTCAGATAGATTTCCTAGGAGGGATGCTCTTTCTCTTCCCTTTGCATTTGTCTTTTCTGTTCGCACATACACGCTTTCTCTATTTTTGTTTTATGCTTCATATTTTTTGATGATTTTCATTTTCACTTTAATCTCAAGAGGACAGCATTGTGTTGAGGCACGCACTGTAGCTATAGTACTTGTTAAAGATTTCATGTAGTATTTCTCAAGCAGAGGTTCACAAAAGCAAGTAAAAGTGGAAATAAAATTGGATGGCAGAAGTCAGCAACCATTCAGAGCTGCCTGACTCAGCAGCCACTTTAGAGAGGGAAGCAAAGGGCAGAACTTTTGACAGCAAATGGTTACATGAGCAGCCTACCATTACCTGTTAGCAGCAGTGCAATTTTACCAGTAAACTGGAGTGAGCATAAACATCTGCATTTAGTGATTACAGTGTATTTCCACTTCAGCTCCCTCAGAAGGAAATCCTTAACACTCCCCCAGAAAATGTAAGCTGCTGCCAGCCAAGGATTACATGGTAGGTGAGGATGAGAGTGTCAACATTTTAAAAAAGTAGATTTGCAAATAACACTGAGCTCATCAGATTACGACAGAAGAAATTAGAAGAAATGGCCTACAAATCTGTTAGGTTGAAGAAGCATCAAGAAGTACATTTACCCAACACAACATGCAGGAAATTTATGTTTTGCAGATGAAGACAGTATTTGCACAGAATTCAGATGAAGATTAATGGTAGCTTCTTTTGCAAGGACAAGATGGCAATAAGACGTCACTGCCCCATGACTTTGTGAGGCAAAAGGTTCGGCTGGAACTTGTCTTCAATCTGTCTTCCTTAGAGCAAACCTTTAGGTAGCCTCTCTTCATTACTCATGACCTGCAGGCCCAGCTGAAGCATGAAAGCAGGGGGATAACAGTTGTTGCTAAATTAATCTCACTTGAATCAGGCTTTGATGCTTACTTCAGCCTTCAGAAAATTAATCTGGTCATTTTTAACCATTCTTTCCCAAAAAATTTCCTCCTTTCATGAAAAAAGTGGGTATGTTGCTTAGGAAAATACAGGAATTACAGATCCACTGAAAACAGGTAACCAGTGAGGTAACGTGACCTCCTATTCCTGCTGGAATGACTTTCCAGTAGAATGGTTTAATTAAACTGAGGTATAGTAATGTGTAACAAGATATTTTATATTTAGGAATATTGTATTCCTATAACACTGAAAAAAAAATACTGCGAGGAGAGCAATGGAAGGGACATTCCAAAGAGAAAATGAAGTTACAAAGATTGCCATCTCTTATGGTTACAAAACCAGGGAGTGAATCCTTGGAACACTGTATTTGCCCTTTTGTTATCAAAACCAGCACACCATTTACATTTTTTTCCCTTCTGTCTAATTCAAACAAAGAAACAAGCAAATGTTTCAGGCCACGGTCCCTTTAAGATAAACAGACTACAGAAATAAACAGATAAAGCTGGTCCTTGTTCTCAGAGGAAGAAGAATGCAGGTCAGATACAGCAGAAGGAAAGGAAAGCAATTAATTTCAATTGTAGTAAACAAAAGCAAGTACACAAGTTAATTCTAACCCAATCTTGTAATGTATGCTCACAGATGAGTTTATTCTCCTTTCCCCATTTGGCAATGCAACTTTAAAAGAGAATGCATTGAAATTTCTCCCTTTGGAAATATTCCATTATTCTATTTCCCCAGCTTATATTCTAATTAATCCACTGGGAGGATAATGCTCTAATTAAGTAGCCTATATGTAGGCCTGTTTTATTCCTTTATGGACATACAAAATCCCTAAGCAAATTTTCTAGCTTTTGACAACCCTTTCATGCAGAAATCATTCCTAATATCCAATCTAAACCTCCCCAGTGCAACTTGAGGCTGTTTCCTCCTGTTATGTTTGTTGCTTGGAAGAAGCAACCAATGCCCACCTGGCTACAACCACAATAACTAAGATCATATGTAACCATTGGTTCAGTTCAGATTATATGTTATGAGATGTGAATGATTATGCTATTTACTGAATATTTTATGTGAGAGAAGTATAATTCTAATTAATGTTACTTTCATTTACTTGTGGACAGATTATTACATTGGTTTTCAGTCGTGTTTTGTTGCTTTTTCTACTGAGATTCTTACAAGTTCCTTTAATGATACCTCCATGTATCTCATAGAATGGATTCTAAAATCTCAGAAAATACACCACAACTAAATTATTCCATTCACTCTTCTCCTTGATCGTACAAATAAAGGCAGTGGAGAGGGGTTTTTTTCCACACTAAGAGCCATAACTTATATCCAAAAATGTATACTGTGTTCAGAATGTCAGAATGTAGGAACAAGTGGACACTCATAAGATCTGTACTCTGCTGCCTTGTCAGTCTTGATCTATATACTACAGCTGTGTTTCAGAGAATTCATAGGATTGCTTGGGATGAAAAAGACCTTAAAGATCATCCAGTTCCAAGCCCCCTGCCATGGACTTTTCACTAGACCAGGTTGCTCAGGGCCTCGTCCAACCTGGCCTTGAACACTTTCAGGAATGGGGCATCCTCAGCTTCTCTGGGCAACCCGTGCCAGGGCTTCACCACTCTGAGTGCTTGCTGTTAAAAACCTCTTAACAGGAATATAGGTTATGGTTTTTACCAGTAATATTTTACTAAAATCGTGTTTTTTCCTTATCCTGTGGACTCCAGTTCTAAGTATCACATATTTGAAAGTCAGGACAGGACTGAAATTAATTCATATACATTTGTGGTTTTGGTGGTGTTTTTTTTGTTTTTTTTTTTTTTTTTT
>VXBB01002852.1:6880-30076 GCA_013399915.1 Illadopsis cleaveri | reverse complement strand
ATATTTATTGATATGTAAACATTTATATATAAATATATATACACATTTATATACTTATATGTTAATTTTTTTGGTTGACAGAAAAATTATCAAATAATAATATTAGTAATACATAAAACCTAGACTGAAATTTATAATATCAAAAAACTCTTTGACATTCATATGTAATCTAGGAGTTCAGAATAGAGGTACATCAGCATAATAGGAATTATTTCAATTTGGTGTTAAAATGTTATGGCTATAATTTGGGACTGATTTTAGTTAGGGCAGAAAAAATGTTAGAATACTGAAAATTGGAAGCAACCAAATAAATATATATCTTCCTTTTAAATATGAAATTTCAGATTATTTCATTTCTTTTCCTATCATTTTTTCCCCTGTTTGAAGATAAGATTGAGATTTTGCTCTGTTCAATTTTTTGACATTATACAGAATATTTCTCTAAGAGCAATAGAAATAAATGCTAAAAATCTGTAGTCTGCTCAGAATTTTCCTTTTGCTTCCCCTACATTTTCCAGAACCCCTCTCTTTTGCTCATGTAGACAGAGAACTGCAAATTCCAAAACTGTCATTATGTTTGAATTCACTTGGAAAAAAACCCCTTTTCTTTCTGAAATGTAGCTTTACCACTCTCCTCCTGAGCTATGGCTTTGCAATCTGCCGTTACCCTTTTTCTAACTATTGCAAAATATAGTGCAACTTAATACTCCTTCCCTCCAATTAACCTCTCAGAAAAGTCTACTTAAAAAAAAATCTTAGAGTTTTATTACGAAAACAAATTCATTTTTAACCATCTGTAAAGATATTAAACAGTAACTAAATGATGAAATTAAAGAAGTGTCCCCATCGTGACCTGAAACAATTTCTAAAACCAGCCCAAACATGCTCTGTGACACAGATTGCATCTATAGATATGTTTAAAATCATTGGAAATATTCCAACTGTGCAGAAGAAGTTAATCCTCATGTTTCAAAATAAATGTAAGATGAGTTAGGCAATATTTAAGATAGTTAGCATGACACACATTCTGGACAAAGTTGATAAGAAATATAATTGGTAAAGTATTAAAAGATTGTAACTTAATTAATGGTAACGAAAGTAGCTTCATGAAAATCAGATATTTAAGACAAAACTCATACATTATTTTAGGAGATTATAACTTGGTTACCATGGAAACTTAGTAAACGGAAGGCTTCTCAAGGACAATTTGCTTGATGCTGCATGAAATGTTTGGAAGTTTGCACAAAACCAAATTGTTTTATGTTGAGAGGTGGTCAACTCATCACAGAGAGAAGAGTGACAGAACAACACCTTCACTAGTGCCATTTCCACACAAAATTCCGATTGCCTGCTTTATTACAATGCAATAGGTGAAATGATTTGAGAAGTCCACTTTTCTTCCTTTGACTGGCAGGACATCAGGGTTAATTATGATCACTGGGCTTCCACTCGTAGCATTTAAAGTAGGAAACACTTTGGTCTAGCACAGATATATCATTGCATAAGATCCAAATGACTACAAGGTGGGACAAAATTAATTCAAACCCCATATTTCCAGCTAATCAAACAATTATTTGATGCAGCAACTCAGCTGTGGCCATTATGCCATTTTAGTCTACTCTAAAAGCTTTCAAATCAGCTATTTCATGCAAGGATTGCTGGTGAGCAATATATTGTCTTACCTACCTAGAATATAAAAATGACCAATATGGGATACCATATATGTGAAAAATCATGGAGTAATAAAAGCTATGCCTTTCTCTTTCTTTTTTTTGCCTTCTTAAAAGATGAAAAAAATCTATCTTTTTGTCTTAGATTTTCTTTAATCCCACCCTGTTGCTTCCTCTTAATTTATCACACTTTAGAAAGTCAAAAGAAAAAATGCTGGCTTTTTATGTGCTGCTTTTGGCTGGGATAGAGTTAATTTTCATCACAGTAACTAGTCTGGGGCTGTGTTTTGGATCTGCACTGAAAACAGCGCTGATAACCAGAGGATGTTTGTGTCATAACTTGTAGGGAGCCAACAACTTTTCTGCCCCTCATCCCACCCCACCAGTGAGTAGGCTGAGGGTGCACAGGGAGCTGGGAAGGGACACAGCTGGGACAGCTGAGCCCAGCTGACAATGGGTACCAAGTGATGTTCTAGCTAATGAAACCTTTATAACACAACCTGATTTTTTTCTTCTGGTCAACAAGCAGATTTTTTCTTAAGAAAAAAAAAAAATAATTATTTATCTCCTTAGGTTTTTATCCTGTAACTTATATTCAGAAGCCCACATATTTAAGCATAACTGTCTAATTCACTCTCCAAGGATTCAAACTAGAAAATTCTCTTCGGATGCATTATAAGATTAAATTCACCTATGTGTTGTTGCAATACATTGATTGGTATTTTATAATCGTTTGGGGATGAAACAGTACATTAAATCTCCGTCATCTGTCATTTCTACATGACGAGTATTCATCATAGATCAGAAATTCTTGCTGTCAGTTTCAGTGCATAAATACACAGGCTGGTAGTTTACACGCCATTGCATTGCTGTTACTCTAGGACTAAAGGTCCTGAAATACCAGATTTAAGTTTGTCCTTTGATTCTGCAGGGTATTGATGATGCTTCCTATTGGTACATTTTGCCTCTGTGCAGGAGATGGGAGAGACCAAGCAGACACACAACACACACATACACATACTCTGCATATGCCTTTTTTTTTGGCCAAAAACACAAAATAAAAACTCAAATAGATCAGGGAACCTTCTTGGGTTACTGCACTAATAATCTCCATCTTTTATTAGAGCTCACCTGTCACCTTGTGGGCACTTTTTTGTTGGCATCTTCACCAACTTCTTGCCAATTCCTGTTTTCCCCTCTTTCTCTAATAATACATTATGTGGCATATTATTACATGAATCATTGACATTTAGATTGGTTCTACAAACGAAATTTTCTATTTCTAGAAAAAAAAGGGCTATTAAAAATCTGTTTGTAATCGTCTGGAATAGTAACATTTCTAAAATTTCGTTGTAATTTTTTGTATTTTTCTGTATTTTCCCTTATTTCCCTGGTCTTGTTTCCTGTCTGTAATTGTTCAAAATCTCACAGACATGTAAAGTAAAGTCAATATGACTTTAATTTCTTTGTCATCTTCCGTTCTATGTTTTTTTCTTCCCTTCAGCGCCCCCCACCAAAAAAAACCCAAACAAACCCAAACTTTGCAGTATTATGTCTCAGTTTTCCTTTTGCTGCATTCTCAGCATGCCAAAATCCAATTATTTGAGTCTTGTTTCCAATTCAAAGGTGTTAACTCCAGGCAGTCATTTAGTATCTGTGCCAAAGCTTGTTATATTTAATACTTTCCAACCCTCTATGTAGAAGGTCTGTAAGAAATTTTTTGCATTTTTTTTTTTTTTTAATCTGGAAATAAATAATTTGCATTTTTAGTTTGCCTTGATTTCAACTCATACATGTAACAGATTTTTAAACTAAGTCAAAGACCAGGAATATGATCATCTCCATTTCTGATATTTTTTTATTAAAGAATGCAGAACAATGCAAAAATATCTATATAGTGAAATGCAAAATATAGAAAAATGCAAATATATTTATAGCATCCCAAGTAGCAACAATAAATATTCAATGATATTTTATTTGTAAGTTAACTTTCTGTAGTGCATATGCAAAAGAAATTTACAAGAGCATGTAGTGACAGAACAAGGGGGAATGACTTCAAACTGGCATAGAGTAGGTTTGCATCAGATATTAGGAAGAAATTCTTCCCTGTGAGGGTGGTGAGGCCCTGGCACAGGTTGCCCAGAGAAGTTGTGGCTGCTCCATCCCTGGAAGTGTTCAAGGCCAGGTTGGATGGGATTCTGAGCAACCTGGTCCAGTGAATGGTGTCCCTATCCATGGCAGGGGTTTGGAACAAGACGATCTTTCCAGCCCAGGTTCCATGTGGAGATATTTAACCAATATATTTACCCACCAAATATTATTAAAAACTAAATAATTTTTAAGAAGCGGCTTAGTGTTAATACACGCACAAAGCTATTATATCATTATGAAAGAGAGCATAGCTAAAGAATGCCAAAGCTGGCACAGTGTGCCATTTGCCACCTGAATTCAAAATCCAGCTAAAGATTAGCAGGGATGACTAAACTAGTATGTATAAATCTAAATTTATGAATGGCTAATTATGAGTTGGGCTTACATCTGCAATGAATAGCACAAAGCCTATGTACCGATCAAGTCCTATTCAGTAGCTTAACTACAGTCTTCTAAAAAAAGACATCTTTGAAGGTCTTGTTGGGTTTGGGGGTTTTTTTGTCTTGTTTCTTTGTGGCAGATGTTCTTGCAATTTCAATCATGCCAGAACTATTTCCTTTTATCACTTGCAAAATTGCACTGAAGTCATGAACACAATGACTATCACCCGCCTGTCAAGTACAGTTTATGTTCAGCCTTTCTATTTTCCATAGCTTGTCATTCCTCCCTCCTCTAATTTTGGCAAGTATTTCCACTTATTGTTCAAAGTCTCTGGCCCTTACCAAAAATAGGTTTTCGTCCTTAAAACCACTGGCTTGATTAACACAAAGTGAGAGGAAGCCCAGCACAGGTGGAAGGCTGATGTGACCACTAAATCCCAGCAATCTTTTCTGTACTTTCAAAGGTTTTATCTTTTTGTTCTAACGTTTTGTGAAGATTGCTACTAGAGGTGACTTTAACTCAGGCTGAAAGTTGCCATGAAACTGGTTTATGCTAGTAGCCTGTTCTGTTTTACCTGCCAGGTACAGATGTTTCAAAATGTACTGAAGGTCAGGCATGAAGATAAAACATTGAACAGAAGAGAGAACCTATTCTCCCAAAAGCAGTACCTTTGATTTGCTGGGTTAGATGAGATTTGGATAAAATTCAATTTTCTTTTCCACATTAGAAAGTAACCTACAATCTTTGTAAAACAGAGTTTAGATGGATGGAATTATACAGAGCTATATCAGAAAAAAAAAATCTGCTTTTCTTTAAGAACTCTGTGGTATAGTTTTGGTTTTATGAAATGCTCACTAAATGGACGTCCTTTTTCTTCCTTTTTTTCTTTTTTTGGTAGAATCTTCTAAATGTCTTGCTCAAATACAATGGAAAAATCTGTGAAATTACAATGTCATCCTCTGTGAAAGAGAGAATGTTGACAACATTCTGCAACAACTGGCATCACGTCTGTATCCTGAAGCATCCAGAGGATGCATGGTGGAAATATGCATAAATATGGATGGGGAGGAAAGGCCTTCAGATTTTGTGTGTGATTTTGATTTTTAACAGTCAGGTTAAAAATAGAAATACATTATTTCTTTGTATGACTAAGAATTATAAATGATACCTGTTTATTTTACTGTTTATTTTAGTCTGCCTCCTGTTCTGTCTTGCTTCTTCACCCTGCAGCTTACTGTCATAGAGACACCATTCACAATGCATGGGATGGGCCATGGGTTAAATGTAGGAGAAATAATGTGCTTGAACGTCCTTTAAAATGAAATATATTGCTTCCACTGTCACTTCTATCAAGTTGTAGTAGCAGAATAAGGAGATACTGCTGGTTAAATTTCTAAGTCTGCTACCACCCAAATTCCTTTGAGAGTCGATATCCTTTTGTTTATGGCACCATAACAATTGCAATGGAGTTGAAAGCCTAAAAAGTGACTTATTATGGTCAAAAAAATAAAAAAAAAAATTCCACATTATAGGGAGCACACTTATTTTTTTGTGTAATTGTTTTGTTACTGACAATAACGTGTGTGAAAAGACAATAGTTTTCAGTTCCAGCCAATGACAATTTATTCTAGAAACTTCAGTGCAAAACCTTGGAGTTTTTGTAGCCTGTATAAAGAGGCTACTATTGCATTTTCATGGGATAGGTGAGATAAAGCAGTCATTAAAATAGAGATAAGTTAGAAAGAATGGAAACTGTGTTTTAATGTGTTTACAACAAACAATTGTAAGTTTCAGTTTTTTGTCTTCCCAAAATACAGTAATAGGATATAATATGGATCCTATTTATTCTTTATGCTTATGAGGGGCTATAATAATTATAATTTATAATTATAGAATTCTAGTGGCTTAATTTACCGAGAAAAATAATATAATTTCAGTCTCTATGTATTTAAAAGTTAATGAAAGTCTTCTCGTTAGAAATATGGAAAAGTGGTTGAGAAGGGATTTTAAAACTCATGGGTTTTTTTTTTTCTGATGTAAACAGTGAAATCTAAACAAGGACATTGTTATTAAACTAGGATATTAAGATAGTCCATTAGTAACTTCCTTGCAAGTACCTGAATTGTGCTTGTTGCCATACTGACAGTATGTATACATTTTTGTTACTTTGTATTATGAATAATTGGCCACTTCCTATCACCTATTGAAAGAAAAACACTTCTTTGGTTGAAAATGACAAATCAAATTTAAATCAAAAAAGGGGTTCCGGTCTGCTCCAAAAATGAAATTGAAACATCAAGAAATTTCAAGCAAAAATCTTGCAGAGTAATACATTATTTCTCTGGCATTTTAAGTGAAAATCCTTATGCAGTAAAATATTAATATTTAGTAAGGTCTAGCTCTCAGGGACGTACATTAGTTTCTGGCAACAGTATGACTGCTGTTGCATTGGAAAACAGACCATATTGAATTGGGTCTATCTGCATCTCAATTCTGCTCGTGATTTGAAAAAAACTGTGGTGAAACCTATTTACTGAAAAAGAAAAAAAAAACCAAAATCCACATTGCTCTTCTGAGTTAATCAGTTTGTGGAAAATATAGTGTAAAACATCTGACTACTTCCTGTTATTTGCTTTGGGTCAAAATGAAGATATAATATTTTAAATTTTTTAATTATATAAAAATACCAAGTAACTGTGATGGTAATGATGACCCCTAGTTCACAAAAGATAAAAGCAGAAAACCCCTTGATAAGCACATTCCCAGTAAAAAAACCCTTAAATCAATGTGCTTCACACCTAAAGGCCTTGCTGCCTCTATGAGAAGTTGTCTTCTAGTGGTGAGGTTTTTTGCTTTCTAAAAAAATTAAAAAGGAAAATAATGAGGGAGAACATCTTGCAATGTATTTGCCGTCATTAATTTTTTTCATTCAGTGATGGAGAGCTGCACTGTGGAAAGTATGATCTGGCCACCAGAGTGCGAGGAGACCTGCAGAGGGTGAGAGCAGAGAGGAGAGAGAATAAAGAGTGAGAAAGAACCTGTCCATGAAGTAAGCAGATAATGTAAGCTGTGAAAGATCTGCAGGGAAAAAATAGTTTCGGGGAAAAAAGTAGATCTTAAAGTTCCAGGGCAGCTGTCTGCAAATCTTTGTTACACTCCAGTTTAACTTCAGTAGTATTTATGGCATCATCTGCTCATGAAATAATGTACTCTTGATCAGGAGAAATCACTTAAACCAGGTGCCACAAGCATTTGTACCTTGATCATATCTGATGAAGTTTTCTGTAACCTGTTTAATCACTTTGACATGCAGTATTTGTAGATATAAAAAGTATGTGTATTAATTGAAAATACTTAAGGGTATAAAGTACTTCTTGACATAAATTTTATTTATTTACTTGAAGACTTCAAAAGACATATGTAAGACCACGATATTTAGAATATAGGGATATTTTAAGGAAGATGGATAATCCCTAATTTGGTCCTGAGAAGCTCTCAGTTTAATGGTAAAAATAATTTTACCAGGGCTCAAAGTCCTTTTCACTTCCAGCAATGAACCTGAAGAGGAGATGAAAATTCTCAGAGCATCACTTCCTGCAGGGTTTCTGTCTTCCAACTCGCTTTGTGTAAACAAGTTTTCAAGGCAATTATTAAAACCAACTTAAGAAACTCCACAGTTCTTTCCCACTAAAACTTGCAAAACAGAAAGAAAAGACTGCAAATATTCTTCTCCAAACAATATGTGGTGCGTGTTTCCAGTTTCCAGATGTTAACAAGAAAGCTTTTCATTGAAGCTATCACCAATCTCCACAAAGGTATTTTATGGCATGTAGACTGAGGTTCCTTCCTGCTGACATTTTCAATGCTACTCTCATCTCTGAGCCGTGGCAAATTAAATAGGATATAAGCATTTAGACTGCCATGAAATGTCCTTGAAGAACTGGATAGAGCTATCTCTCTGAAAAGCTCTGCAGTGAATGCAGCACCAGGACATTAACTTTTATTGATCAGCAACCACAGAGGTGAGAAGATCTGTGTGGTTTTTTGGTGTTTATTTTTTTCTACCACAGAATTCAAACAATCTCACAAGGTTTACTGCTTGTTGGTCCTGTTATGCCTGCTGATATTAACTGTGTCTTTTGGTATTGATCAAATGAGTATAAGAACTCTGAATGCTGTAAATTAGTTCTGGATTAGCTTGCTAGCCCAATTAATAGTTGGAGTTTTTAGCTGGAAATTATCTAGATAAGCTTCCTGATTTTCTAATTTATTGCTTTAAAATAAGTCTCTTTCTGTACAGAGTCAAATTATGTTAGCTTCACCTGTGGGTTAGAAAAGAAGTAATTATATCACTCAAAGTCTTAGAAGTGGAAATGCCACCAAATTTGCCGGTATTAAATCTCTTACAATAAATTAAATCCTATTCAATGATGTAGAATAGAGTCTTTAGTAAAACCTGTAAGAATTAAACTAGTTTTAATCCAGTATCTGTATATATCATATTGACAGGGAATAATGCTGCCTTCTTATGGAATAATTTCCAGAAGATGTAGTGACTTGTAGCAATGAATTGTCACAGTATCAACTATTTTTTGAGTGTGCTTTAGTCTGTACCACTATTATACCTTAAAAGCTGAACAAAAGCAAAACATTCTAATCAAATTTTTTCTTTAATTAGACATAGTCTGAGACTGTACTAAAAAAATTGAGATTAAAATCTCAAGTACTTTATGTTAGAAAATAAAATTTCCTAGGGTTCTATGTTTTATTATGCATCGTTTTCCTTTTATTTTCTTACATTTACACTCTTTCATTATATTTTAAAATGAGCACATAAACCATATGTGTAAAACATTGGCAATAACTTTCATATATAAATATTCTGTATGTGTAGAAATAAATCTTATTTACACATCCACATATTTGTTGCTGAGCAGTTGAATTTTTTTTGTTTCCTAATAGATATCACAGTACAAGTAATAAAATAATTTAGGTTCAAAATGAAATTGTAACAATAATTTAGGTTCAAAATGAAATTGTAACTCCATTTGAAATCAATATAAGTTCTGTAGTGCAAAGAATAGAATTTAACATTTGAAATTTGTATACAGGATTTTGCATAAAACCTTGAATGTTAAAACAAGACTTTTTTATGAAAATATGAAACTAATGAGAATATGGCTTCAAATTTAGTCTTCAAATTATCCTTTCAAGATTTTTTTTAACTCTGTCACTTGTGTATAATTGCATTGCTACAGCAAGAGTATATTATTCAAGTTATTCATATTACTATTTATGATTTTGGATTATATTGATTTTTAATGTAATTTTACCTTATTTTGAAATTACTCATATTTGTAGACCAACAAATAATGATATTTAATATCTAACTCCTACTTACAGGCTTAAATTTCTGTTGCAATCAATACAATAGGAACACCTGAATAATTTCTTCTGGAAATTCCCAACACACTTATGACACAGGACAAGATTCCTAAAACTTTTTCAAAAATTGTCATTAAATTTCATGTGAATTTGGAAGGAGCATACAGATTTTGAGGGGAAAAAAAAAATATTCTCAGAGTACTGAGAAAGAAAAATGCATACCTGAGGAAAAGGAAACCAACAACTGATAAATTTACCAGTCATAAAGAAATACAGATATTAACATACTTTATCAAAGAAGTAGAAAAGTAAGATTTTTTCTTTCTGTTCAACACCAAACAGTCTGCTTTAAAAGGTATTTTTTCTTCTAGAGATATAAATACCTGTTTTTCAAATTATATAGTTGATGAACATCTGAAATTTTCACTATAACTTCTACATCTAAACTTTTGACCATTTGTCACATGGAAAATTTGAATACAAATATAGAAAATTATTTTCATTTTCTTTATATTTTACTATCAAACACTTGGTTCTCCCAAAAGACTAAATAATGCTGAATTTATTTTGTTGCATTGAGAAGAAAAATACACTTTAAGAGAAGTTTACAAACCATTTTCATTTCTGCATCCCATCACTCCTCTGCTATTTTTAAAATAGTTTTTCTAATTGCAGTTTTTCTAAGAGTAGAAGCTTCTTCAGCTACCCGAGAAGAGGAAAAGTAAATTCATTATTCACAAGTACTGAATGTAGCTTCATTTGCTGGTTTTGATACAAATATCATAGGTTCATCACTATTTCATTATACTGTTAGTAGTTATATGTCTAAAACTTTAAATTTTCAGTAGAAAATTATCAAGACTTCTTAACTTGCAAAATATTTTTGATGGAAAAATTAATTGTGCTTAAAAAAATAATTAAAAAAATTAGAAAGATATATTATTGTGCCACACAGTTTTATTGTCCTCCAGTGAAGATTCAATAGTTAGTATTCATAAGAATTTCTTACTTTCTGATGTTCATAACACCAGAAATAAATACTGACAATATTAGACTGAACTTAGAGAAAAACAAAAAACCAAAAACAAAACCCTACCATGTGATTAATGGGCTTGATGAAACCGACAGTGACAAATTTAAAAAGTTCATTTTTAAAAGCTTGGGTAAGTATTTACTGTGTACAAGAAATAGTTTTTCAGATACTTTTGGGGTGTGAACACTGAATCAACTGGAAATTCTACGTTTGCAACCAGGAAAATTTCTCTTTTATTGATCTTAAATGCAGCTCATGATGAAGGAAAAATAATGTCCTACTCCTTCTTCCATTTTAAAGTAAACATAATGAAGACATATAAATCTGTTCTGGACAATGTTAGAACTGTACATTTTCTCTGTATATGATTTAGAGATTGTTTTATTTATTTTTGTATTGCTTTTGTTCTGGAAAAAAAAATCCCTAAAATAAACATATTATCCTGTAGGAGATGTAAGAAATTATTTTAGGTTTATAGCTCCTTTTGCCCAGGTAACCAGCATTATCTCAGCCAAATTACTGGGAAGGCAGTATTTGTTTGTTTTTCCTGCTAAATTTATCTTTACAGATGTAGCAACAGACAATCTAGAAAAAAGTTAAAGACTGTAAACATCCAAAATAAAATACTGTGAAGAGAAACACGTTATGATTTTTAAGATGTAGGTTGCCTGTTAGGAAGAAGCGAGAGTGGCGAGGAAATGAAGAGCTAGCCCAGAGGAAATGAAGAGTCAGTTGTGGCTGTCCCATCCCTGGAAGTGCTCAAGGCCAGGTTGGATGGAGCTCTGAGCCACCTGGTCCAGTGGAAGGTGTCCCTGCCCATGGCAGGGAGTTGAAACAAGATGTTCTTTGAGATCCTTCCAATCAAAATAGCTCCGTTTTATGATTTTATGCCTTGAAAATATTATGCTTTTTTTAAATTATTGTTCTTTTGAACTCATACTACTCAGGTGCTGAACTTGGCAGAAATTCTCAGAGACAAAAATTAGATCACAGACTCTGAAATGTTTTAGCATTTGACATATTCNAGCCAAGAACCCACACATTGATCCTGTTGGAGCGTGTCTGAGCTGACCGGGCTGCCCAGAAGTACGGGCTGACCAGGGAGACACGTGAAGCAACAGACTTGTTTGTTTTTTCATTAGATCTCAGTTTTCTTTGTGAATGACCAAAAAGGTCAGCCTTAGGACATGAAATTAACATTGATTAATTGGTAAACTGTGGAAAAAATATCTGACGTCTTCAGTTATTATTGTGTCTTTCAAAGAAAGTAACTTTTCTTTTTTGTCATGGAATAGCATGATATATTAAACATTTGTTCTGCTTTCTGAGTTGTATAGTGATACTAATGTTTTTGCAATGCTATCTTACTATAAAAATTTTATGACTCTTGATATATTCTATGCCATCAATTCTGTGTAAATTTTATTTCCCTAGATTATTTCTAGATCTCTATATACTTCTCTAGTTCTCTCTGATTCACATACTTGTTTACATAGTTTAATTTTGACTTCTGCCTTACACAATAGACCATGTCACACTATGTCTTCAAATTTTAATTAAGCATGTTGAGGACAATAGGACATCCTCAAAATTTCTTTTTTTCCCATGTTTTCTTTGTAATGCTCTGAAGTGAGTTTAAGTAGCTAACTACTGGAAGTAGGCCAAAAATACGGTGACTGTAGATTATTGTCTTTTTCAGATCTGCTTTTAGAAAATTTTCTTGTGATGCTCTTTGCCCTTCAACTTGAAAACTGCTCTGACTTTTCTCTCTTACTCCCAGGGAGAAGCAAAATGTGTTTTCTCACATTATATCAAGGTGCCCACATCCACAGTCACAAAGGAACCCTAAGAAACTCTAGAGAACAGGAGTGCTGCAAACAGGGTAGATAAACACAGCATCTTGTAATGTCCAGAGTGTGGGGTGACAGTTCCCTGATACTTTGGGTGGGAAGGCAAGAGCTTGGAAAATGTCCTGTATGCAAAGCTGTCACTGATGGGTTTGGTGTTGAATTACGCTAAAACTCAGCCTGGCTCAGCAATCCCACATCAGCATTCTGATGGTGAGGCAAAGATTTGGCAGATAAAGTTCTAAGCTGACCAGGAGACATGATAGGCAGTCAACCACTTTATACTATATGAGTCTAGTCCACTTCATATGGGCAGGTTCTTAGAACATATTCCTTCTTGGAATGTCTGAAGATTCCTTGTTTGGTAAGGGGACACCCAACAAGGCTGCATCTCGAGGTTGAGAGAAAGAGACCTGCCCACAAGAGTGGATGTGGTTGAGTTACATCAATCTCTACTTAATAATTGTTTCCTCTTGCTAGATTTAACGTAACTGCATTAATATAATTGCCTTGATAGAGTGCACTGTCCTACTCTATCCTAAACTAGTAGTAGTTCTGGCTTTTATACTCTGTAAAAAATAATACTGATTGAAACTTTTTTGTCTAATCACAACGTGTGTTGCTCACCAGGGGCTAAAAGCAAGGAAGCCACTGAGAGGCTACCAAAGCCTCATACACTGATGCTTTTACCATAATATAAAATTTAATTCCTTGTCTTTTATCAAAATCTACTGTATATTTCTATAATCCACTTTCAAATAAAAATACTTATGAAGTATATTTTCTGTTCAAACCAGAACACCAAACTGCACACAAACCCACATATAATAGAGAGGTCTCAACTTATTTAACTCATTTACTTTATATTCTTCTGTAACTCCAGCATCAGCATAAAACTGGCTACAGAGTAAGCAACAATAAATAAACAAAAAAAGATTCAAGTTTTGATAGCATTTTCATTTGCTTTTAGTCTTGCAAAATCCATAGATGCAAGATAAAGTGCTGGCTGTAATATTTATAAAATTGGTGTTACAGCAAAATGCAACACAAAGACGATTACTGTTCCAACACAGTTTTTGTAGCTGATAGAGTTTCAGCTGCCTCAGGCTTCCACTAAACCATCCAGTGTGTTTTAAGGGGTAGGATCATCCTTATTTTTTTGTGGGCACAATAAAAAAAAAAAATCCAAAATCATGTATGTCCTGGTTTGTANTAAAAAAAAAAAATCCAAAATCATGTATCAATATTACCCATGAAGTCTGATGGAAGTCATGTGGCCAATCATGGTCATTGTAGTCAGTGACTCAGTGACACTTGACACTACTATTGATTTTCATTTCATAAGCCCATAGCTGGAGAGTCTCAATATTGTCCACCTTTCTAACTTAGCACACAAAGCAACAAAATGTTGGTGGATCTTTTTCTGTTTGCAGACCATACCCTTTTATTGCATGGCAATTAAAAAAAAAAAACAGCTAGAGGATGACTGGGATGCATGATTTTTCAAAGTTTGGTTTTTTTAGCTTTTTCTATTTGGGGTTTAGTGTTGTGAGTAGTCAAGAAATATTCCAAGTGAGTATGAATAGACAAGATGACTAGTAAATGTGGATGAAACACTAAGATGTGAGGAGGGCAGAACACATCATCCTTTTTTTATGATAGATTATAAATCAAGAAGTAATCACTGATGATTGTGCCAGGTAATATTCTATGTATTACTGACCACAACTGTTCATGATTTCTCACTATGTAAAATTAACTTCTGTAAAAAGTCTATGAGGGATAGGGAATCTATCCAAGCCCAAGCTTTCAGATTAATTGCCATGATGGTAATGAGGATTCAACTATTAGAACTTCTGTTTTCTATTCCTTTCCTTTCCTTTCCTTTCCTTTTCTTTCCTTTCCTTTCCTTTCCTTTCCTTTCCTTTCCTTTCCTTTCCTTTCCTTTCCTTTCCTTTCCTTTCCTTTCCTTTCCTCTTTGAAATGAACATTAATTTAAAATATTTACTCATGTTATTATTTTTCAATTAAGTGTTCTGTATTTTGTGTGTGTGTGTCTTTTGATACCCTTGTAAATACTCTTTTTTTTTATTCCCAAAAGTCTGCATAGTTCTAAATGTATCTAGTTTCAGAGTATCATAAGAGTTGTTTCGTTAAGTACTGCAGAAATAAAATTGACTGCTCTGTTTTAATTTTTCACAGCAGGTAGATTTTCCAGACCTTGGACCTCTCTTGCAGTCATATTTATGAATCAATTCAATATTTGAATATGTTTTAGGGTGTGTGAATACCATGCTGCTGTTTGAATTATTTCTTCATGAAATAAGCATAGCAAGCATACAGAACAGAGGGGAAAGCTTTATAAGGAGAGATTATATTATGCATTCTTTTGTTATCAAAATAAGGTTTATGTTGTTTTCCCTTATGGTTTTTTTAATCTCTTCCTGTGCATGTATGTGTGTTCCTGTGTATGTGCACTATTAATCCAGCTGAGAAATTGAAGTGATAGTTTTATTGCCACCTCAAAATTTTAAAGCTTTGCAGGCTATTTAAAAAATTCCAACATTTTGCAGTGTTTCATTGTGAAAATTCTATAGAAATATGTTAAACCTTTGAAAATGAATGTCTTGGTTCAGTAGCTGTTCTCTGCACCCAGAACTGAAACTCCACAGGTGTTATGACAGGAGGGGACCTGCCAATGGATGCAGCCAGCTCTGCCTATTCCTCACAGCCCCACTGACTCTTCCTGCCCAGGATCCCGGAGCTGCACCTCAGCTCTGGGCTCATCAGCAGCCTTTGCCCAGATCTGGCCCTGACCCCAGCCCTGATTCAAGCCCTTCTTGGCCCTGGGGTCACTGAGGGCTGCTGCTACCCTTGGCTCTGCTACAGGAACTTTGTAAAATGCCAGGATTTCCCAAGTGGTGGTTAGAAAGTAACAAAGTGGGAGTACAGTTGATACAAAATGAGGTCCAGTGGGCCCCTTATTTCTTTAACATAAGGCAAAGTCTGAAAAAACAAGATATCGAGGTGGGTAGGGGAAGAACAATAAAATAATGGAGAAAATGTGGGACAGACGGGGTAGTGGCAAATGAACAAGCTGTTGGGTGTGCATCTCTTTGGCTGAGCCCTGTGTCTGATCATCTCTGTCTATCTCATGTAGTTAAACGCTATTTACTAAATCACAGAATTTGGCCTGGGTAAGAAGGGACCTTAAATATCACCTGATTCCAACTACTCTGCCATGGGCAGGGACACCTCCCACTAGACCAGGTTGCTGAGTGAGCTCCATCCAACCTGGTCTTGAACACTTCCAGGAATGCAGCAGCCACAGATACTCTGGGAAACCTGTGCCAAGGTCTCCTCACCCTCACAGGAAAGAAATTCTTTCTAAGCAAAACCTTTTCTGAGTTTGAAGTAATTCCTCTTTATCCTGTCACTCCAGACCCCTGTAAATAGTCTTTCTCCATCTTTCCTGTGGGCTCCCTTCAGGGACTGGAAGGTAACAATTAGGTCACCCCAAAGTCTTCTCTGTTCCAGGCTGAACAATCCCAATTCTCTCAGCCTCTCCTCACAGCAGAGCTGCTCCAGCCCTCTGATCCCCTTGGTGCCTCCTCTGGCCTGGCTCCAGCAGGTCCCTGTCCTTGCTGTGCTGGAGGCCAGAGCTGGATGCCGCCCTGCAGGTGGGGTCTCAGCAGAGCGGGGCAGAGGGGCAGAATCCCCTCCCTGCCCTGCTGCCCACGGGGCTTTGGATGCAGCCCAGGATACACTTTACTGTGATCTTTGCCTGTATTCAGGATATATGGAGAGAGTTATGTGTGTTTTTGTTAGCTTTGAAATAGACTGGCTGTTGAGTAGGACATCTGCTCCTCGAAATAGTAGAGTTCTGATCTGGTGACTTGATAAGGGCCCTGTAATCTGGACACAGGTTATAGACAGACATAAAAGCAATGTTAATATTTAGGGGAATGTGTGGGATTTTATGAGTTCAGAGGGTGAAGATGTATACACATCAGCAGTGAATTCTCAGTCTGATCAGTTGGAAATGAGATACAGGGCTGAGACACCTCTTTTTTTCCATATTTATATAAGTGATGTGTATGTTTATCTGGATATCAGCAAAGGCTCAGTACTCTGCATTGATAAGTGCAGCTGGCTATGTCTGCACTGGGAGTGTCTTCCCTGCAAATCTGGGAAAAAAATCTGCATTTATTGCATTGGAATGGGAGGAGTCATTTGGAATACTAAAGCCACCCAATTTTGCTTTGGTCAAGTATCATCATTCCTTCCTGGCAAGCCCCATTGTGGTTTTACATTATCCTCTCCTCTTCCCAGACTGTATTCAGCAGAAGGAGAGATACAGGCACCACGATGCTGTGCAGCAGAAGAGAAAACAAAAATAATGTATCCACAGTCCAAACCACGGGGTCTCTTTTTCTCCTCAACCCCTTCATCCAGGCAGAAGGGGTTTCAGACTGAAGAATGCTCCTTTAGCTGTCAACAAAACTACATATCCCTTACCTATCTTGCCTTTCTTTTCAGCATCTAGACTGAAACACCTAAAGTAATGAGCTCTAGATAAACGTCTGACCACTTAATTGCTCTGAAGTATTATTTCCCTATTGAAAATCATGGAAGTAAGGAATTACTTTGTTTCCTGGGTTTTTGTAAGATCATATTAAGGTTTATAGCTTTTGTTCTGAAATTAGTTTTCATATTTTTCTGGCTCTGCTGGACGTTATGTAATTATGTTAAGAGTTCCTGTGGTTCTCATTATTCTTTCTTGCTTGCTGTTGGTGCGTATGAATAAATTTCAGTCTTCCCTTGTGGCCTACCCTGTTTGCACTCAATACAAATATAGTCTTGGCAGGCCTAGATTAGGGAGGATAGAAAGAGTCCTGTTCTAGTGAGGACATGTAAAAAATAGATGTATTCCACTGGAATTTTTCAGGGGATGGTGAAAGGTGAGCAGGTCTCTCCTGTTCCTTCAGCAAGGCTGTGGGTGGCCATGGCATAAGTATGACCTTGACTTTCTGTTGCTGGGATGCCAGGGTGGGTTTTGGCAAAGTTGACAACAAAAAGCATTGTAAAAGTTAGGTATTAAAAAAATACCTGTTGGCACATGGTGCTCATCATGGTCTTGGTGACATTAGGATTACTAATAATCATGTCTCCACTTGCATAGCTCAACACAAGATTTTTCTCTTCACTAAAAACTCTCTCATACATCACTTAACAGTTTGCAGTCATGGACAACAAAAAGGAAATATTACATCTACTTTAAATCCTCATGCAACTAACCATATAGAATGGAGGGTTTGGTCTTGTGCCTCAAAGTATGAAGAGGGATTGGATTTTTTGTTTATTATTATTATTCTTTCTCATACACTAGAAATTGAAACAAACAAACAAACAAAAAAAATAGCACATTGAAATGGTTTAACGTTTTTCACTGAACAGAAAGAGTTGCACCTGATAGTAAATGGATTTCTTGAAGAGACATCTCTAGCCAGACCTTTTATGGGTATTTGTTTGGGTTTTTTTTTTAATAACAGCAAGGCTAAATGAGCAATGTGAAGAACAGCAAAAAATAAAGAAGTAACAAATATGCAAGTGAACAGAAGAAAAGGAGGACACAAATGCCTTTTAAGAGATTTACATGACCATGGCCTTACTTAGAAATCTGTAGGTCAGTGGCGAGGCTTTGGGGATTTGTATAAAAAAAGATTGTGTCACTTATTTCTACCATGTTAGAATTACATATAAAATAGATAGAAGAGGAAATAAAGGAAAGAAAGATGTGTGATAAAAACTAATGCATTGGATCAGGAGAATGTTGTGCTGGATTGTATTACATATTAAATCTGACAATATTTTTATGGCATGAGAGTGTTAAAGAACTAATTTTGGAATATTTTGTTGCTCTTATATGGCTCAGTATGCAAATAACTATTGCTCTAAGTAGCTTAGTACAAGGCATACTCATTATATGTGTGATTATTCATGTTTGTAACAATAATATCAAGGTAATAATCATGGATATAATGAAAGAAATAGCACTTTATTTACTGTGAAATCTTTCTCTGGCTTGGACTGGGGTGGAGTTAATTTTCTTCATAGTAGCTTTCAGGGGACTGTGTTTTGGATTTGTGTGGAAAACACTGTTGGTAACACAAGAATGTTTCAGCCATCACTGAGCAGTGCTTGATCATCACTCAGGACTCCTCTGTTTCTCACACTGAGGGTACCCAAGAACCTGTGAGGGGACACAGCCAGGACAGCTGACCCCACCTGATCAGAGGGATATCCCAGACCAAATGGCATCATGCTCAACATATAGAGCTGGGAGACAGGGTGGAAGTGGGGGAACATTATAAGTTACAGCATATGTCTTCCAAGTAACTGCTGGGTGTGATGAAGTCTTGCTTTCCTGGACATGGCTGAATACCTCCCTGCCGACAGGAAAGAGCAAATGATTTTCTTGTTTTGTTCAGTTTATGTGGACAACTTTTTGCTTTACCCATTATCTCAACCCACAAGTCTCTTATGTTTCCAATTTTCTCACTCCGTCCTGTGAGCCTCTATGTGGGGCTTAGCTGCCTACTAGGATTAAATCACAACAAATCCAATAGCAGCAAGTTTACACTGGCTTTATCTTATCTATTTNAATAGCAGCAAGTTTACAGTGGCTTTATCTTATCTATCTATCTGTCTATCTATCTATCTATATTTTTTAACAAGAGATTCTTCTACAATTCCAGGACTTTGGAAGAGAATTAATTTACAAGCACAAAATCATCATTTTTTTTTCTCCAAATTGCATTCATTTTCCCCCTTAAAGATTCACAGACATCTGTCATGAATGAGTGTTTTAAGTTTGCTTAAAGAATTCACTTCTAAATAATTAAAATTTAATATGCAGGTTTCTCTTTAATTGCTATTTTAACATATTTCTCACATGAAATTGAAATTACTGCTGAAGTAACTTCAATTTCATGTTAGAAACTTTATGCAAGTAAAAATCCTTATCAATTAAGTATCAGGGTTGATTTTGATTATTGCTGAACCTTCTTGGTGTTCTTCCTCCTCCAAAATTGCTTGTTCTTGCCGTGTTGCTTGGCAAACATAGTTTTTTCCACCACTCTCCGTACGACTGGGGCTTTTATCTTTGTTAATAAAAACCCCCTCAACAAACCAACAAAACCAAACACAACATGAAGAACATAGCACTTGAAATATAAACTCAAGATTTTTCTATTGTTGCTGTCCTTTTATTAAATTATAATTAGACAGACTCAGAAATTAATTGATGAAGTCATGAAATTAACCCAGATCACACAAAACTGATGTGATAATTGCCAAGTCCTATGTTTATTTTTCAGCCCAACTAGAACTATGAAATTTGCAAGGAAAACATCTTCATAGCATTGCAAGTCCACTGCCAAAAACTTAATGAGAGGGCTTATATCCAGTAAATTTCCTAAGCAAGGAGGCTGATATAATTTGTTAAATGTCTTTCTTAGATCATTCAACCCAAATAATTCTTCTTTTTCCCATCATTTCCTTAAGAACTTGATGACAAATGCAGATAGATATTCATGGCAGGGAAAAGATAAAATAACAAGAAAAATATATATCAGGCCTGTTTAGGATCGAGACTAGAAAGTTAAATTCATATTGTTTTACTATGATATTTCAGGTTTGGGGGGCTGGAATTAGAAATCATCAATCAGAGATTTAATATCTAAATAGTTTGGCAGGCATAGTATTTTTTTGTTTTGTTAAAGGTAGCATTTCTTTCCCTATATGTTGATCATTTTGATGATGATTTCTATATTTGGTGGTTAGCATGTTGTTTTCCCAAAGCTGTCAAACATATCTTTAGCTCATAAATACAAAAATTATGAGGGAAATGGTCAAGTTTAGACCCCAGAATAGGCACGTTTCTCACCCCAGACTGTTCTGGTGTCAGGAAATCAAACCATGGAAATCTTTCCTTTCATTTCTTCATCAGGGCACCCTTATGACACTGCAAAAAGACAGATGTTTCATGATTAAGGCCTTTCCTTTAAGATGTTCAAGCAAGGGTACAGTTCACATGGAACATCATCTCCTTAAGGACCAATTTGTCCTAAACTCACATCATGAATATCAGGATTCAGAGACTAATATATTACAGATATTTCAAGTTGTATTACTACAAGAAGCATTAAAGTTTTAAGCAGACCTTTACCATTTCATTGGATCACGCTGCTCATTTATATCTTATGTCCTTTCATTTCTCATTCATATTTTGTTTGTGATGAATCAGGTACAGAAAAAGGCAGTTTTATGGTTTTCCTCCAGTGACCTGTTTTTGAAGAACATATTTTCCCCTGAGAAGTGAAATATATTCAAAGTGTTGAAGTTGAACTATGCAGGGAAGAAAATTAGTAGAAAATCTTTTCTTTAAATCACATTCCCTTTAGAACTAGTTTGGCTTAAAATATACTTTAAAACCATTCCTGTAAATTCCTGTCTCCGCTTGTAGTCCTTAGTTCCGTCCACTAATGACAGAATAATCTAATAATTTAAAAAATCATATCATATTTTTTTACAATTCCAACATGCAGCTGTTGTTTTCCAGAAATATGACAAAAGATAAAACAGCAATAGCTTATTAACTGAGAAAAAAAAGCTACTATTTTTAAATCTGCAAAATATCAGGCTGTGCCTTGTATCTATAAACTTATATTTCATGCCATGATCCTCTTTCGTGATGTATTTACCACCTTCATTGGACAAAATCATCCTTAAACTTAACCTGCTTTACTCCTTAACTCTCCCTGTCGTTTTCTTTCCTTTCATATATTGTTTTAGCAAAACTGGAGATATGTTCCCAGAGCTTTTTTCTAAAATAGAAATGTTACCTAAGAATAGTTCTCAATGGAAAACATCAAGATGAAACTCATCGTAGTCTCCACTGTAGTTCTATTTTCTAATTTCAAATTTCTCACTAGACCAAAGATTTTCTAATTCACCAATTTCCATTGCAATTCCAAGGCCTTGCAAATATGAAATTTCTTCTAGAAACCCTAACTTCAAATGAGAGTCAAAGATGTAAATGTAATAATACTCTAAAATCAGTCATGTTTAAAGCCAAACATGAATGCAACAAGAATCTGCTGCTGCTCAATTTCATTTGCACATCTGAAAATTTATAAGTGTTAATGAATTATTGCTTAGTTATGATTAAGAATGTTATCTATGCAATCAAAACAAAAATACCAAATGCTAATTGTGATTAATGTAGAATTGAAATCTAACTAGCCTACAAAAGGTAAAGTGATTAACTTAAACACAAGTGAATGAATTACTTTGCTAATTACTAATTTATTGTAAAATGCTTTGTATTTTGAAAAAATGTCATAGCTTGAGAATAATGAGAATAATGAGAATATGTTTCTAATCTTCTGGGTATATATTATAATTTGAAAGTGAAAACTCTTTTACTCTTGGGGAGGCTTTATTTTTTTTATGTCTCTAGAAATGAGACACTTTCTTCCTAAAAGACCTTTCCATTGTAGTGCCAAGAGAGTGCGTTCTCTTAAAATATTAATTCCACATTAATTTTAAAAAGAAAAAATTACAAAACTGTGAAATTTCTATGCATGTCTAACTACGTGTGTGCTGACCCAGTTGCAGATAGGCATAAGTCTATCAATACACTTATTTTTCCATTCCACTGGGCCCTCAAAGCTGCCATTGCCAAAATAAGCATAGAATCATGGAATCAGAACAGTGTGGGTTGGAAGGAAACTTTAAAGGTCATCCAGTGCACCCCTCTGCAATGACCAGGGACATCTTAAACTCAAAGCCCCATCACACCTGACTTTGGATTTTTCCAGGAAAGGAATCTACCACCTCTCCAAGTGACCTGCTCTAGTGTTTCATCATACTCGCTGGGAAAAACCTTCATCCTTATATCCAATCTAAATGAGACCCCTTTTAGTTTAAAACCATTTACCCCTTATTTTATTGCCACAGACCCTGTTAAAAGATTTGTTGCCATCTTTATTGCAGCTCCCCTTTAAGGTACATGTTTGAAATTTTCACAACTTACCAAGCACCCTGACCTAATATTTTTCTATGTTTTGTTTTCTATATTGATTATGTAAGTGCAAAATGACACTCGTAAAATTCTTGTAAAAAAACAAAAGCTATTGAAGATATTTGATTAATAATTACAATATATTTTATGGTTGGATCCTATTTTTATCAGAGTAATGAACTGCTGAACTTCTGTTAGCTGTTTTCAAAGACATTTATTTTTTGAATATTTTTCTAGGACTGAAGGAAACATAAGGGAAAATTCTTTAAATGAAATTTTTCTCCAACTTCTTAGGATGTTATTTCTGATACCTGCATGACCACCTGAATCCCTTCATTATTATGGTACTATTCTTAACTGAGCAACTTCAATGAGATTTGAAAGAGATTGGGAAAAATCTAAAATTAGGAACCTATGTAGAAAATCATATTTCTTCTTGTAAATATTTCATTTTTGAGATTAATATCTACGTCCTTTAATATCCAAAAAGATCAGATTCTTTCATATGGAAAAACCAAACAGTAATAAATTATTTTCATTTCTCTGGAACTATATATAAATTATAGATATGTTTTTAACTGCCTTTTTTTTTTTTTTTTTTTTTTCCCAGTAAAAACCAAATTCCCCGTACCCCAAACCAGG
>VXBB01002851.1:168920-183218 GCA_013399915.1 Illadopsis cleaveri | reverse complement strand
TTTGGGGCTGGGATGTTGGGCATGGCCCCTGGCTGGTATATGCCTTTGCATTCGAGGGCTGGCAGGAGCCATTGGGTGCCCAGGTTTGGGGCTGGGATGTTGGGCATGGCCCCTGGCTCGGACACGCCTTTGCATTCGAGGGCTGGAAGGTACCATTGGGTGCCCAGGTTTGGGGCTGGGATGTTGGGCACAGTGTCCTACTGGGACACTCCTTTGGCTTTGAGGCCTGGCACGTCCCATTAGCTGCCCAGTTTTGGGGATGGGATGTTGGGCACTGGGATGCCGGGCATGGCCCCTGGCTGGGATATGCCTTTGCATCCAAGGGCTGGCAGGAGCCATTGGGTGCCCAGGTTTGGGGCTGGGATGTTGGGCATGGCCCCTGGCTCGGACACGCCTTTGCATTCGAGGGCTGGAAGGTACCATTGGGTGCCCAGGTTTGGGGCTGGGATGTTGGGCATGGCCCCTGGCTGGGACACACCTTCGCATCTGAGGGCTGGCACGTCCCGTTGGCCGCCCAGGCGCGGAGGTGCCGCCTCATTTTCTTCTTGGACATGAACTTGCGGTCGCAGTGGACGCAGACATAGGGCACCCAGTTGGTGTGGCCACGCTGGTGGATCAGGAGGTTGATCTTGAGCAGGAAGGTTTTCCTGCAGATGGGGCAGGAGTAAAATTCCCGGGTGGCATTTCGCTGACAGGCTGCTGGCCGGCCCACGCAGGAATCCTTCTCCGGCTCCCCTGGGCTGGGATCTGCCTGTTCCGTCGTTCTGCAGACAGCTGGTGTCACCTCCTTTTCTGGTTCTTCAGGAATGTTGGCCACCAGATCTCGGCCAGTATTCCCTGAATCTTTCACAACCTCCTTTTCCACACCCTCGTCCTCTTCCAGACCTTTGGAGGATGTTTTGGGCATTGATGGCTTCTCTGCAGCAATCTCCTCCTGTAGCACCTCCATTGGGATCCCTACTTCAGCATCTCCTGGGAATTTTTTAGAAACCAAACATCACTTTTCCACATGGTTTTAAGGCATGAACAGCAAAGGGCTTTGCTCCCACCCTCCCTCACTTCCTGCCCTGTTCCCAGCCAGTGCAAATCCCAGCCCCACTCTCCTCTTCCAGCTCAGTCTATGGACAGTATAAAAGCCAGGAATAGCCACAGCTTGTCCCTGTGGACACCCCAAGAGCAGTTTGACAGACCCCCTCAAGCTGCTGGCCCCACCAAGGAGGGATAAAGGTTCTGCCCCAGTACCTGCTGCAGGGGGAGAACAGTTCTGACCCACAGCTTCCCAACAGTGCACGGAGAGCGGGCGGGGAGGGGACAGGGTCGGCTGGCTGAGATCCACAGCAGCCTCCAGAGGGACGGGTGCTGTCAGGGCAAGAGCAGCCATGAAGGTAGGTGAGGAACAGCCAGGCAGGGATCCAGGGCCCCTCGCAGCAGCAGCAGGATTTGCCAGGCACTCAGATGTGCTGCAGTTCTCTGGGACCACTGGGCTCCTGCTTTTCTCCATCAGGTTCCCACTTTCCTTTGCTGGGCTCCTGCTTTCCTCCACTGGGTTCTCACTTTCCTCTGTCACGTTCCCACTTATCTCCACTGGGCTCCTGCTTTCCTCCACCAGGTTCTTGCTTTCTTCTGCCAAGTTCCTACTTCTCTCTGGCACATTCCCACTTTGCTCTGGCTTCCTGCAGCCCCTCTCCATTGTCTCTGTCTCCAGCAGTGTGTCATCGCTGGTGCAGTTCTGTCGGGCCGCCTCTGTGGAGGACAAGGACATTTGGATTCACCAGCAGCCAGTGGAGAGCTCCAAGGAGACAGTGCAAGATCCCATTCCACAGGGTGTTAGGATCCCTCACACCCAGCAGCTGCTGGGGCAGGGGCTGCCAAGCTATCCACACATCCCAGCAGGTGTTCCCTCACAACAGACCTCCCAATCCCTGGAAGTGTCCCAGGTTGGAAAGGGCTTGGAGCAATCTGCACTATTGGAAGGTGTTCCTGCCCATGGCAGGGGGTTGGAAAGAGCTTTAAGATTTCTCCCAACTCAAACCCAAAATTCTGGGATTCACAGTCCCAGTGAGCAGCCAGAAGCTGCTGGCACAGAAGAAACCCAGTGTCACCCACCTACAGCCAGCTCTGGGGACACCTCTGCTGCCTCTGGCTCCAATTCTGGCGGCGTGCTCAGCTCTTCTCTTTCTAGCTGCAGTAACAGTTCAGGCTTGGACAGGGCACAGTCTGGGCAAGAGCAAGACAGACATCAGGGACATGATGGGACAGGGACTCTGCACCCACTGCTGGGCAATAGAGCCAGTCCCAGTCCAGGAAACTTCATCTCCAACCGAAGCCACGACGGGAGTTATGGATACACGCAGAGTTGACAGGGGAATATGGAAAGCAGCCTCTGGCAGTCCCCTGGGAACAACTGCAAGAAAATCCATCCTTGCTCCCTCCCGCTACAGAATTACCTGGTCTCCCAGAAATTCACCTTGCAGAGAGGAAAATACCCTGAAAGATGGGAAGGGAATTGTAAGGCTCTTGATTGCATGTTCACCAAGAGCATGAGGGCAGTGCTGAGGGACCACCGCGAATCCTGGGGGCAATTCTGGGCCCCTCATGCCAAGGAAGACACTGAGGGGCTGGAGCAGGTCCAGGGAAGTGAACAGACCTGGGGAACAGAGCACCAGGAGCTGGGAAAGGGGCTCAGCCTGGAGAAAAAGAGGCTCAGGGGGGACCCTGTGGCTCTGCACAACTCCCTGACAGGAGGGGACAGCCAGGAGGGAATCAGGATCTGCTCCCAGGGAACAGGACAAGAGGAAACAGCTTCAAGGGGATGTTCAGGTTGGATTGTAGGGAAAATTCTCATGGAAAGGGGTGTCCCAGGCAGAGAATTTTGGAGGTGACAACCCAGGGAGATGACAACATCAACAATGTACCTGTTCTCTACAAGGAAAAGACACCAAGCACTTACTACCCTGTCCTGCATGTCCCTGCCATGCTCCAACCGCTGCCGGAGGGGACAGGGAAAGGAGAGGATCATTTCAGAGCTGGAAAGTCCAGTGAAAGGCAAAGAGGCAGAGAAATGACCCCAAGAGAGCTCCCTGGGGCTGCCAAACCGGCGCAAATGCAGCCTACACAGGGACATCAGCATCTCGTAGTTGCCTTCCATGACGCTCCGGTACATCTCCTTCTGCCCCTCGTCCAGGCTCGCCCACTCCTGCCGGCTGAACCGCACTGCCACATCCTCGAACAGCACCGGGACCTGCAGCACCAGCTGGCATTAAGGACAGGGCAGCTCCCCCAAACAACTCCCAGACCCTCAGACTCCCCCCAGCCCTTCAATAGCTCCAAACGCCCCCGTACGGAGTCCCCCTTGTTTACTTCCAGCCTCCTAAACCAGCCTGCTCCCAGCAGCCACACTGGATTCATCCCCAGTCTCCTGAAACCCACCGCAGCTCCCAGATCCGCGAGAGCCCAATGGATTCATTCCCAGAGTTTCCTAAAACCCACTGCTGCCCCCTGAGGAGCCACTCGAACGGCTCCCGGCCAGCCGGGAATCCACTGGATTCCCATCCCGTCTCCTGAAACCCACCGCAGCCCNGGATGGATGGATGGATGGATGGATGGATGGATGGATGGATGGATGGATGGATGGATGGATGGATGGATGGATGGATGGATGGATGGATGGATGGATGGATGGATGGATGGATGGATGGATGGATGGATTGGGAAGTGTCTGAGTGACAGCTCCCAGAGGGTCGGGGTCAATGGCACGGGGTGTAGCTGCCTGCAGCAGCTGGGCTCGGTGTTGTTTGCCTGGTTCATCACTGCCTTAGGTGAGGGGGTCGGTGCCTCCTCAGGAGGCTCACTGAGGGATCAAAGCTGGGAGGAACAGCTCATCCCCCCAAGGGCTGTGTGGACCTTCAGAGGGACTTTGGCAGGTTGGAGAGATAGGCAAAGAGGAAACTTCTGGAGTTTAACAAAGGCAAGTGCACGTGCTGCACCTGGGGAGGAACAACCCCAGGTACCTGCACAGGCTGGGGGTGACCTGCTGGAGCAGCTCTGTGGAGAAGGAACTGAGGGTACTGAGTGACAATGAGCTGTCTCTGAGCCAGCAGAGTGTCCTGGGGACAAGAGGCCAATGGGATCTTGGGGTGCATTGGGAAGAGCATTCCCAGCAGGTCAGGGAGGGATCCTGCCCCTGGGCCCAGCCCTGGGAGGCACCTCTGGGGTGATGTGACCAGCCCTGGATTGTCAGCACAGCAGGAACAGGAGCTCCTGGTGCTGAGGAAGGGCCTGAGCATCTCCGTGCCCAGGAAAGGCTGAGGGAGCTGGGAGCCCTGGGTGTCCCTGTGTGTCCCTGTCTATCCCTGGGTGTCCCTATCTGTCCCTGTCTGTTCCTGTGTGCAGGGAGGGTCAGAGCAGCGCCCAGGCTCTGCTCCAGGCCCAGCACTGGCACAAGAGGAAGGGGCAGGGACTGATCCCAGGAATCCTCCCTGCACCGGGGGCAGAACTTCTGCCCTGGGCAGTGCCCAGCCCTGAGCAGAGCCCAGAGGGGTTGTGGAGTCTCCTTCACCGGGGATATTCCAGAACTGTCAGAGTGTAATCCTGTGCCCTGTGCTCTGGGATGGCGCTGCTGGAGCAGGGAGGTGCTCACTGTGGTCCCACCAGGTGCTCACTGTGGTCCCTTCCATTCTGGAATTCTGGGATTCTGTGTCCCGCAGGGAAGCGCCGCTGCCACAAAGATCAGCATCAGCCCCTTCCCGGTGACTGACAGCTGTCAATCACCGCGGGGGCTGCCGGCCGGCGGGGGCCGCTGTGGCGGCGGAAGCGGAGGAGGAAGAGGAAGCGGCGCTTCTTGGCGGCAAGGAAAGGCGGCGGCCAGGCAGGGCAGGAGCGAGGGCCGGTCCGAGCAGAGAGCTCCAGCTCCGGGGCGGGAGGCACGGGACGGAGCGGGCCGGCCCCGGTGTGCGCCGGCCGAGGCGGGGCTCTCCTGGCCCGCTGTGTCCCTTGGCCGGCCGCGCTGCCGCAGCCTGTCCGTGTGTGCCGGTGCGGGGATGGAGCTGGCGGGCGGCAGCACCATCTCGCTGTGGACCGTGGTGGCGGCCGTGCAGGCGCTGGAGCGCAGCGTGGCCGCACACGCGTCCCGTCTCTTCAGCCTGGAGCACCGGGCCGGGAACAGCGAGAAGAAGCACCTGGATTGCGAGAAAATGGTCGGGGAGTTCGGGAACCAGCTGGAGAGCAAGTGCGCGGCGCTGGGCACCCTCATCCAGGAGTACGGGCGGCTCCAGCGGCGCCTGGAGAACATGGAGAACCTGCTGAAGAACAGGAATCTCTGGATCCTGCGGCTGCCCCCCGGGGTGGAGGCCCCCAAGGTAACGGATGGGTCTTTAAGGGGTCTGTGGGGGGACAGGGACAGCGCAGAGGCTCCTCTGCTCCTCACCTCTCCCGGCAGCCTTCCGCCATGGAAATCATTCCACGATCTCTGCCCAGATTTCCTCCGTCGCCTGTCGTGCGGAGGCACGAAGCAGGAAGTGATTGCTCCTGTCTATTGTTATATTCAGCTGGTTTTCCCTACAAAAAAAGTTTGTCACGTTTTTACCAACAACGGGAAGTTCTTCCCCACTCTGAGGTCCCCAATGGGATCAGGCTCCGGGGAGAAGTAAGAATATTGTGGAATACACAATTCATCTCCCAAAGTTTAGCAAAGATCCAAACTGTTACTCTCAATGTCCAGAGGATGCCTCAAGGCAGGACTTTTCTTTCCCTGACACCTGGTAACAGGGATAAGTAGGGAGTAGGATTCTCTGTTCCAGGAGCCGTGCTGAGTGTCACTTTTGGGATTGCAGGCCCCTGCTGTGGCGTTGGAAAACGATGCCACTGGCTTTTCCACTCAGGAATGGGGGAACCTGGAGGAGTGGCAGAGGGAGCTGTATGGAAAGGTGCTGACAGGGAAGAGAGAAGCCCTGGTGCTGCTGGGTGAGTGTTGCTGTTGGGTGAGTGTTGCTGTTGGGTCAGTTATCAGCACTTTCTGGTTAGGGAATCATTCCCACACGTGGGAAGCAGATCTGTGGGAACACAGTGAGGCTGTGTTTGAGGACTCTCCGTGCCCAGCCTTGTGTTGTAGCTGATGGAGCTGGTTTGGGGAGCGCAGCTGGGTGTGTTCCACCCTGTGGATGCAGCAAGGAAACATTCCTTTCTCTGTTCCTTGTCAGACGATGTCATCTCTGAACCTGCCCTCCTGTCCCGGCTCCAGGGAGGAGAAGCGCCCTGCAATGAGGAGGAGGCGGCTCCTGGAGAGATGCCAGCAGAACCAGGTGCAGGCAAGGGATGAATTAAAGCTTTAATCCTGGGGATGAGGGTCGTGTGGTGCTGTCATCGGAGGCTGTCACCAGACAGAAGCTGGCACAAGGTGATGGTCCTGGTTTGCTCAGAGGCAACTTCTTGGGTCTCCAAAGGAGCAGGTTCAGGGAGACTAACAGAGGGTGATAAAAAAATGTAACAGGTTTGATTTTTTAGGATTACAACTCAAGAAGAAATTCTTGGCTGTGAGGCCCTGACACAGGTTGCCCTGTGCCTGCCCCTGGATCTCTGAAGTGTCCAAGGCCAGGTTGGATGGAGCTTGGAGCAGCCTTGGGATTGTGGAAGGTGTCCCTGCCCATGGCAGAGGGTGGAACAAGATTAACCCAAACCCTCCTGGGATTCTGTGATCTGATTCCATGATTTCTGTCATTGGCAGAGGCTCTGCTGTTTGAACTCAATGTGAGCAGCTGGGACGGCAGAGAAGCACAGGAAAACCAGGAGGGAAGAGCAGGGCTGGCTGAACCTGGCCATGGTGAGTGTTGTGGAAGGGCCTGGGCTCAAGGGTGTGAAGGACCCTCTGGAACTGGGGGGAACAGGGGGAACCACTTCCCTGCAGGGCAGAGCAGAGCTCCCAGAAGCAGGAATGGGAGGTGCTGGAGAGGCTGTGTGTGGCAACAGGGTGGGTGGGTGAGCATAAACTTCCTAGGGCAGCAAGGGAGGAGTCCAGTGGGGATGCCATAAACCAGTGAAGGAGTTTCCTTTTTCCCAGTAAAGGAGTTTTGTCTTTCCCAGTAAAAGAGTATCCTCTTTTCCTCAGCAGACTGCAGCATTCCAGAGCCCAGCTTTGCTGTCACTGTGAAGCAGGAAGAGGAGGAAAAGCCGTATGCAAAGGAGCGGGGAGCCATGGAGGGCGTGGAGTTCTCCAAGCTTAGTGTGGGTGAGTTCTGAGCGATCCCACAGCATCCTGTGCTGCTGGAGATGTGGGAATCCCTGACATTCCTGCTGTGGGACAGTGCATGCTGAGATGTGGGGGCTGAGGGGAGGCAGGGAACCATGCTGAGGTGGGCAAAAAACCTGGGGAGAGTTTTATTGCTGGGAAGGTGAAAGTGCTGGGAGGATGAGGCACTGCAGGTGAGGAGACTGGCACACCTGGAATGAACCCCTCGGAGTATGAGGAATCATTAAGTTGAGAACGATTCAGGGCAGGGAACTTGTTTCTGTCTATTTGAAAAATGCTGATTAAATTTGCAGCAGTAGAGACTTGATTTTTAATAAAAATAACATTAAGCCTGTGAAGTTCTAAGGCTTTCTTTCAATCTTTTTTTTTTATTTTTCAAATAATTTTACCTGCTGTAAGTGGTAGTTTGTAGTATTGTACCTTATGGATGGAGACATAGTAATTGACCTCAAATCAAAAAAAAAACCCAACGGAGTTCAATTGTTTTTAATTTTTTTTCAATACTGTAGTTGAACCTGAGCAGGAGAATGGTTCTCCATGTGTGGATCCAAACAGGCTTGAAGTGTAAAAATGTCTAAAAATAGGGTGTAAATAAGCTCACAATACAATTCTCACCCACATCACGTCAGTCCTACCAGCAAAACATTATCAATGTTGTGGTCATGATGGTTTGAGTTCAGGAAGAGAAAAAATGTTTAGTTTGTGGTTTGTTTTGATTTTTTTTTTTTTTTTTTTTAATTTCTTGGTGCATTTGACCCGTGTTTTGACAGCAGCTGTTTGGTTTGGAACACAAGTTCAGGGGGGTTGTTGCCCTCCAGAGTCCTTGTCAGTGCTGTCACAAGAGTGGTGGAATATTGCAATTTATAGAGAGATTGAGACCCAAATATAGAGGGTGGAGAGGAGAGAATCTGAAAATAAACAGAATTAACAAATCAAAACACCTAAATAATAACAACCTCATTATTATTTAGGTCACACGAAAATTGGCTTCCCATGGAAAAGTTTATCCTTTCTGGTTCAGCATAAAACTTGGGGTTTCAATCAAAATGCTCAGTTGTAAAGAGCATTTTTAGCTTGCTCTTATCCAAGAACCCATGGGTTCTGTGGACTGTCAGATGATTTGAATGGAATTGTTCCGAGGAAATCCATGAAATCAACAGTTCATCTCACATCAAAATTTTGTGGAGACATCAAACCTCTTGATTTGATGGTGTCATGACAGTGGACTTGTTGGGGTTCCTGTTGCATTTCATCTCCTTATGGATTTAATAATTGGATATGGAAATCAACTTCCAGTCACAATCTGCTTGGTCAGATCTCACTCGGGAACAAATGAGTTCAGAACTCTCCCTAAAATTTTGGCTGATTTGCTGCTTTAGTGCAGAAAGAGGGAAAATTACACTCTGTGTTTTGGTCCAGTTAGAACTTGGATCAAAACATTTTATAGCTTCATTTTTTTAAAATATTTTTAGTGCCCTAAATTGCAGGATAATATTGAGGCAAAGGCTTCCTGCTGGCAGAGGTTAGGTGGGTTATTGGGAAGGAATTCGTGGCTGGGAAGGTGGGCAGGCCCTGGCACAGCTGCCCAGAGAAGCTGTGGCTGTCCCATCCCTGGAAGTGTTCAAAGAAAAGGTGGACAAAGCTTGGAGCAACCTGGGATGGTGGAAGGCGTCCCTGTCCATGGCAGGGGATGGCACTGGATTAACTTTTAGGTCCCACCCAAACCATTCCAGGATTCCATAAGAGCAGGATGTATTCTGGGATAAAGAGGCAAAGTCGTGGCCCCGTAAAGCAGTGGAGGGACATTTGCGGTTCCCTTTGTGACCAGAATGTCCTGAGTTCTATTTGGGATCATCTCAGCAGCACTCCTGGATTATCCTGCAAACAACCTGAGGTGCCCTTTCTGGGCTGTTTCTCTATTTTACATGCTCCATGTTTCATCACTTTTTGAAGCTGCCTTTGAAATCAGAGGTGACGCAATGTTTTACAGTCAGTCACAGTTTTTCTGTTCCAGCCCAGCTCTCCTGAATTTCAGAGACAAATACATGTATTTGTAACAAATCTCGGATCTATTTTGGGATTTGTGTTTTTTGAGTTGCAAAAATAGAACCCTAAATGCCAGACAAAATGTGAAGTGACACAGAAAGGCACTGCTTCGTCAGGACTGAGAAGAAGAATAGAGATTGTCCCTGTGCACAGGCAGAGTGATGCTTGCAGGAATAACAGAATCATGGAATTGTGGAGGTTGGGAAAGGCCTCTGAGTATCAAGTCCAACCATTTCCCAGCACTGCCAAGGTGTCACTAACCCATGTCCCCACGTGCCACATCCACATGGCTTTTAATTCCCTTCAGGCATGGGGACTCCACCACTGCCCTGGGCACCCTGTGCCAGGGCTGGGCAGCCCTTTCCAGGAAGGAATTTTTCCAATATCCTGCATAAATGGATAGAGACCACAATCCCTCAGAGCTCTGAAAGAATCCACAAGTGCCTCATAGCTCTGACAGGATCCTTGATCCCTCATGGCTCTGAGGAGACTCCACTCCCTCGCAGTTCTGAGAGGATCCCTGATCCTTCACTGCTTTGAAGGGACCCAGTTCCCTCATGGCTATGAGAGGATCCCTGATCCCTCATGGCTCTAGCCTGAACCCATTCCCTCACTGCTTGGAGGGAATTTGCTCTCATGGCTCTGAGAGGACCCTGTTCCCTCACTTCTCTGGGCTGAACTGATGCCTAAAGAGGCTACCTGGAACAGAGGCTGGACAGAGTTAAAGGACTAAAGTAGGTATTTATTAAAAGGCCTTCCAAGGATACACCTTGGGCAGTACAAAAGCCCAGCTGTACAATCCAAGATGGAGCCAAGATGGATGCAAGATTGACAACCGGTCACGAGTTTTCACAGTTTTATAAGTTTTGGTCCATTTACGTATTGGGGTTAATTGTCCAATTATAGTTTCAGGTTATGAAGTCCCATCCTCCCAGTTTGCTCTCCTCAATTCACTGCTGTTTGTACTTTTTGGGCCTAGAGCTGCAATGGTGTCCTTGGTTCTGGAGCTGGAAAAGGATTGTTTTGTCTAACTAAACTGTGAGGAGAACTTGCTAGCACTTTATATGAAGTTCAGAGTTTTATACCAAGGCAGTACAGATTCTGGAAAATACAAAAGCTAAGGCATCAGAACCCCCATCTCTCACAGCTCTGTGGGGGGATCCTGTTCCCTCATGGCTCTGGGTGGAACCCTGATCACTCACTGCTCTGAGGAAATTAGCCCTTATGGATTGGAGAGGACCCTGTTTCCCTCATGGCTCTGGGTGGATCCCAATCCCTCATGGCTCTGAGGGGAGTCCTGTTCCCTCATGGCTCTGGGTGGAACCCTGATCACTCACTGCTCTGAGGAAATTAGCCCTTATGGATTGGAGAGGACCCTGTTTCCCTCATGGCTCTGGGTGGATCCCAATCCCTCATGGCTCTGAGGGGAATCCTGTTCCCTCATGGTTCTGGGTGAACCCTGATCCCTCATGTCTCTGAGGGGGATTCTATTCCCTCATGGCCCTCTGAGGGGAATCCTGTTTCCTCATGGCTCTGGGTGGATCCCAATCCCTCATGGCTCTGAGGCAAATCCTCTCCCCTCATGGCTCTGGGTGGATCCCAATCCCTCATGGCTCTGAGGCAAATCCTCTCCCCTCATGGCTCTGGGTGGATCCCAATCCCTCATGGCTCTGAGGCAAATCCTCTCCCCTCATGGCTCTGGGTGGATCCCAATCCCTCATGGCTCTGAGGCAAATCCTCTCCCCTCATGGCTCTGGGTGGATCCCAATCCCTCATGGCTCTGAGGGGAATCCTGTCCCCTCATGGCTCTGGGTGGATGCTGATCCCTCATTGCTCTGAGGGGAATCCTATTCCGTCATGGCTCTGAGGGGAATCCTATTCCCTCATAGTTCTCTGAGGGGAATCCTGTTTCCTCATAGCTCTGAGTGGACCCCAGTCCCTCATNTCTGAAGGGAATCCTGTTCTCTCATGGCTCTGAGGGGAATCCTGTCCCCTCATGGCTCTGGGTGGATGCTGATCCCTCATTGTTCTGAGGGGAATCCTGTTCCTTCATGGCTCTGAGGGGAATCCTATTCCCTCATGGCTCTGGGTGGACACCGATCCCTCATGGCTCTGAGTGGACCTATTTTCTCACAGCTCTGAGGGGAATCCTGTCCGTTCATGAAGCACTGTGGGTCAAGGTGCAGGTGCACGTGTGGCCAGGACACTGTAAGGGTGGGTAGGGTCACGGTGGGCAGTGAAGGAGCCCCATGGTGCCCCCGGTCTTCCCTCACCTGCTATTCCCTGCAGGGCCAGACACTGCTGGACACAACACCCAGGCCGCAGCAGAGGGCGGGAACCGGCCGAGTGTCCGGAGCTGTGAGGACCGGGATGTGAGAGGGAATCCCACAGAGACCGGCACCGGTGAGTGGTGTCAGGGCCGGTGGGTGGGACATGGGACACCGAGCACCTGCCAGGTTTTGGGGACAGCTGGGGTGTGGGTGGTGTTTTGGCCTGGAGAAAAGGAGGCTCAGGGGGGACCTTGTGGCTCTGCACAACCCCCTGACAGGAGGGGACAACTGGGGGCGTCGGGCTCTGCTCCCAGGGAACAGGGACAGAAGGAGAGGGAATAGCCTTGAGTTGCGCCAGGGAAGGTTTAGCTGGATATTGGGAAAATTCCTTCCCCAAAAGGGCTGCCCAGCCCTGGCCCAACTGGCCAGGGCAGTGGTGGAGTCCCCATTGCTGGATGGATTTAAAATCCCTGTGGATGTGGCACTTGGGGACATAGGTCAGCAGTGGCCTTGGAAGTGCTGAGGGAATGGTTGGACTCAATGACCTTAAAGGGCTTTTCCAACCTCAGCAATTTGATGATTCTATGACCAGCATCTCTCCAAGGCACCTTCTGTGCTGAGCTTGGTCTTCCAACTGCTGCTGTCAAGCATTCCATCCCCACCAGCCTTTCCAGAACGCTCCATCACACCCTTCTTTTTCCTCTCCTGGGAAATCCACCAGTCCCCTTGGCCAGATCTGCACTGTAAAGGTGCAGAGCACTGGCCCATCTGCTTTTCTTTATTTATTCCACAGACTTTTGTTTTCTTTTTTCCGTAAGTTTCATGACTTATTCTCTGAGAACTTCTCTTCTCATGAGTGTTTCTCTGATGGGTGAGAAGTGGTGTGTGACTGAGAGGGATTGAAAAGGAAAACAGAACTCCAGTGGCACCAAGAGAGAAATGAAACTCAAGGACAAGAATTCAAGTGGCTCTGGCCTCTCCTGGGGCCATGGAGAACGTGTTTTCACTTGCATGAAAATTTTGTGCATTTCTCAGGCTCAAATGTCTCTGAGGGTTTTGTAACCAACATTTCAAGAGGCTTTGGTCAGCAGGAACTAGAACTGGAGCGTGGAATGTGAGCTAGAACAGAGCAGATCTGCCTGGGCTGGGCTGACAATTGAAATTAATTTTGTATGGTGTTAAAATAACACTGATTCTTGTTAACAGAAGACAGCGTAATCCAGATTAAGCAAGAGGAAGAGTTGTGCACTGCAGATCAGGAGGAGAAGGCTGCAGAAGCTCCTGGGGAGCCCTGCCCAGGTGAGTAACTGCACACCTCAGAGGGAAAATGAAACAGAGGGATTAGATTCCAGGTTGTCTGGGGTTTTTTTTCCCTACCTCTGTTCATGTATTCCAAATCTTTAAGAAGTTTTGAGCGGACTTGCCAGCAGACCCGACAGGTGAGGGCTGGTGTTGCTCCTTTCCCTTCTCACGGACATTTTGGAGTTCATGGCTGCACGGCTGGTTTTTATCCAAGTGTGGGTCAGGAGATGTTTCATCTTCCCCTAAATTCCTTCATGTTGCCTTTTCCCTCCTGCCTTCCCTTCTGGGGTTTTTCTGAGTAAGGAGAAGCACGGACTCCTCTGAAAGGCTGCCCTTTCTTTGCCCTCTCACTTGGAATCTCTTTGTTTTACAAATCAGCTGCTCTGCTTTGCAGATTTTCCTCACTCTTTACAAAGATAGTAGTGCTGCCTGTTGGCTCCACTAGAACTGTACTTAGCTTCCTGCGTTTGTAGCCAGCTGGGATTTTTAGACCTTTCCAACAAGTTTCCTTAAGAAACTGGGCTTAGGGAAGCTTGGCTTGGGGTAACAACCTCCAAACAAAGCCCAGACCAGAGCAGGTTTTCAGCCTTGTGAAATCCTGAGTTTAGGCAGGTATGATACACTTCTCTTGGACTTCCTCCCTTGGCAGGATTTTATGAGCCTGAGGCATCCAGTCAGACCAGGAAAAGCAGCGAGATGGATGCCAGGGAGCTGCCAGGCACAGAGGGTGAGGACCTCCCGAGAGAGCCTGACACAGGTGAGGATCTGCCAAAAACTCCACTGCAGGAATTACCCCTTAATGGCTCTTCCCTGATGCTTTGTTGCCATTGTGTATTCCCAAAATATCCAGGCTTTGTGTCTTCCCCTGGTGTTTCTCAGTTGTGTAAATTCTCCCCAATGAACAGGATTTCAGACTTATGCAATGCATGTTTCATCCTGGATTAAACAAGAGGAGGAGCCACCCTGCTCTGAACAACAGGACTTGGAGAAAGAGGAAATCTCGGCAGATCCAAGTACAGGTCAGTAATGGATTTCAACTGGGATTTCAGGCACAGTAAATCCAGTTTAGAGTATTTTTTAATACTATATGAAATGTCACAACCTTATGATGTTAACCATGAGAGAACTGGGACAAACCTCAGTCTGCCAGTTAATATTTAGTCACAAAAATTTTGGATTCTGTCAGCTGAAGTGTCTCCCTCCCCCTTGAGCTGGCCAAAAGCTGTCAGAGGCACTGCCTTGGGCTTGTGTTGAGGCAAGCCCAGAGCTGTGCTCAGGCTGCATGGATTGAGTTTGTGCTGCTTTTATCTGGATAAAAACCTGCCTGAGGGCTGGGCCCACAGAGTGCTGGGCAGGGGAGTGACATCAGCTGGTGGCCAGTCACCAGTGGTGTCCCCAGGGCTCAGTATTGCGGCCATTTTGTTTGATGTCTCTATC
>VXBB01002851.1:95571-110890 GCA_013399915.1 Illadopsis cleaveri | reverse complement strand
GGGGGACTGTCAAGTCTCCCTTCTCCTGCTCGTCGCTCCATGAACCCATCCTGGTGTCGCGGGGATGTGCACTGCCTTACTTCCCCAGCTGAACCCCAAATACCTCATAAAGTGGCTTTTGTTCTCACAGAGAGCTCATTTGATAAGAAATGATGTGGGAAGGGCTCTTTGAGGAGAAATTATGTGGGAAGGGCTCTTTGTCTCAGCGAGGCCATGTTATCTGCAGAGTTTATGCCTTTTTTCCTTCGTCTTCCCCATTTTCCCCTCACGCCCAGGCGAATGGGAGACGGCCGGAAACATGGCGGCAGAGACGCCGCGTTGAGGCGGGAACTACATTCCCCAGCATGCAACGCAGAGAGCGCTAACGCGCTGTGCCTGCTAGGAATGCTGGGAAATGTAGTCCTACATCACTGGCGCGTTTTCCCCCCCCATCCCTTTTCCTTGCTTTCCTATTTGTCCAGAGCGACGCCAAGCAACCGCCGTGGGCGGGGCCTGGCCGCGCCGCCGCCGTTCCTACTGGCCGGGGCGCGCGCGGTGGGAGGGGAGGTTTGAAAAAAAACAACCCGCCCCCCCCGGGGTGCCGCGCGCTGATTGGCTGAGCCGCGGTTTGGCGCCAGCTTCGGAGCGGGCGACGGGTACCGGNGGCACTTTGTCCCCCCTCCGGGGCGTTCTGCCTCTTCTCCAAGACGTTTTCTTCCCCGTCCCGGACCCGAAGCGAGGCCTAGGGAGGCTTCCCCATATATGAAAAAACCCTAAGGCCTCCAGGAGTCCTTTTCCTTCCGTTCCGTCCACCCCCGTAATTCCCTCCCGCGCAATGAAGCCTTATGGAATTCCCGCCCCGCACTAAAAAAAACCCCAAACCCCTGGGATGTCTCTATCCCCTCTCTCAAGCCCCAAAGCCCCAGGGATGTCTTTTAACACCCCCTTTCCGCAGACCCTCCGGAATGTCTTTACTCCCTCATTTCTTTCTCTTATTTCCCCTCCTCCTTCCAGAAGTAAGGCTTCGGGGTGCTCATCTACCCTCACCCCCCAAAAAAACCCAGCGAGGCCTCGTGGATCCCTCCTTTTCCTTTCCACCCACCCCCCAAGGGAGGCCTTGGGGGTCTCTTCATCCTTCTCCCCCAAGGAGGGAGGCACTGAGGGCTCATCCTGCTTCCTCTCCTTCCAGGCCCCCTCCCCATACCTAACCCCGAGGCCTGCAGCACCTCTTTCCCCAGCCCTTCCCCCAAAAACGAGGCCTCCCGGAGCTGTTTCTTTTCCTCGCGCCCACCCACGAGGCCTCGGTTTTAGCCCTCCCACCTTGCAACCTTCCAGGACTCCCTCAGGATCCCCCCACCCCTTTTGGTGATGCCTCCCCTCGCTTGTCTCCTGCTGCCCCCATCCCACATGGATCCACGCTCTGGGACACCTTCCCCCTGCCCTGGTTCTGTTCTGGGCATCCATCTCTCTCCTGAGCCCTTCTCTGGGCTTCCCTCTCTCCCACAAATGCCTTTGTGTCCCTTCCATGTCCTTCCTGCCTTCCTTGTTCCATCCCAGCCCTGTTCTGCCTCCTCCTCCTCTCTGTTCTGTGTCCCAAGTGCCAGGTGTTGCAATCGCTGGGCTCTGCAGCTCCTCTCCCGTCTGCATAATTCCAGCCGCAGCTGCTCCATTTTCCTGCTCCCTTAACTCCTCTAATCCCATTGTTCCCACAGTTTCTCCCTTTTGTGGCTCCTGTTTTGTCCTGGCCCACTCAGGTCTCAATGACCCTCCTGGGTTTTGTTTGTTCATTTTCTGTCATTCTCATTTCTGCTTTATGAAATCCCTCCTTCGGATTCCTGGGATTCCTGCAAACCACTGGCAGTGCCCCCCATGGAAATTATTCAGCCTTTTGATTTTGTAGCCCTGGCTACTTTCTTCTTTAATTAACCAGGTGCTGGAGCCTCACTCAAGTAGCTTTTCCCTTATATATGTGGGGCTCCATATGATTTTCTTCTCTCTCAGCACTGAGGTTTAGCAGATAAAACAAAATTTGTGAGGTAACTATTTATAAAAATGGGTTTGAATTAGAAATTTGGCAATTTTCTCTATGCAAAACCTGAATTAAAGGAGTGGCTGCCACAGAGAGGATTGAAGTTCCTGGAGGGATAACTGGGCTCTGATAGAAATCCAGGTGATGACTACCTGTGCTGTACCCACCTGCAGTGTTGTATTTCTTGCTTTTAAAGCAAATCCCAAATTTTCTTTTCAGGCAGCATGAAAACCTGGACCAAGACATGGGAACCAAAAATGGATTACAGAGATCAGCATCTTCAGAGTCCACAGACTCAGGTGGGGCTTCCTGAATGAATAAATGATGATTGGGGATTGGAAAGCAATGCACTTTTACATGGCTCCCAAGGTTTGGAGAGAGAACTAGCCCTGCCTGCAGCCCTCTCTCATTCCTGTGCTCTTGGAAGGAGGGAGGCAGGTGGAAAATCCCTCAGGAAGCCTCTGCAGCTCATGCTTTGGGCTGTGGATGGTTTTGGGGGTTTTTTTGCTTTAATTGTCTTGGAGACTGTGAGCAGTAGGGAGGGAAAACAAGCCCTCACTGTGTTTTCTCTCTTTAAACCCAAACTGTGCCAGTGAGTGGCTCTGCCCTGTATTTTCTTGTTACCAAGGGCTGGGGGGATGATCTGAAACCCCTCAGTTCTGATACTTCCTGGGAGGATTTCCTGTTTTTCATACGAGATGTTTTAAGAGTGAAAATGAAATAAGCTCTCACCCCATAACTTGTAGATTCCTTCCGGTGCTTCATTGCTCCAACTCAGGGAAATCACAGTTTCCACCCATTTTTGAGGGCACTTTCAGCCTAAAAAAGAACTTTTGAAGTGCTAAAGCACAAGTACAGCTCACAAACCACAGAGCAGGACAGAGCAACCAGCCTTGCTCCATCCTCACTTTCTGTGGCTCCTCAGGAATCTGTGTTGGAGTGACTTTGGATGTGTCTGTGCTGAAATGCTGTGGAGCTATAAAGCTGTGCTTGGTTTGTGCTTCTGAAGTGCTTCCTGTTAATTCCAGGACATTCAGAAGGGCCTTTTGACTGCTTATTTTTTGGAATGAGCCCAAAATTTCTTTGTAGGATGAAGTGTAACTGAAAACATGGCTTAAAAAACCCCCAAACCCTAAAGGACTAAATTGTTTATTAAGGTGTGTGGTGGATAAACAGAGCACTCTGTTCCATGTGACAGCCTAGGCAGGGCTTGGGGGGCTGTTTTTAATTTTAATCCCTGTTTTTCCCCAAGCACTGGCACTTGATGATCCACGGCCAAACCCCACGGTGGGGAGTGGCTGTAACTCTTATTTATTCTGCACCCAGGTGAGGCTGCAGATGAGACTTTCCACATGAATTTCCTGGGTCTTTTCTGTGGAAATCTGTAGCAGAGTGTGATAATCCCTGGCTATAAATCAGTGGGAAATCTGTGTCTCCTCTGCAGGTTTGGCTTTGGATTCTCCTGGCCCTGCCACCTCCCATGACACCATGGAGGACACGTGAGTTAAACCTGCCTGGTGGCATCATTAACATCATTAACAAACCTGGGCTAATGAGGCCTGGGGAGGGTTTTCCTGCTGCACCTCTCCATGTGCTCCACTGCTGGAATGCTGGGATGGGCCCTGCCCCTGCCCAGGGCACTGAAGTGCTGCCTCTGAGCAGGGTGTTGTGCCAACCACATGGCACTGGCACCTGCCTGCAGGCTGGGGCTGCACCAAAATCTGTGTGAATTGCATTTTTAAACATTTGATTTAAGTCTGTACCTTAAGAACCACAGAATCATTTAATTTGGGAAAGACCTCCCAAGACCTTCAAGTCCAACCTTTGATCTTTTGCTTTTAGGTTTGAGAAAGCAATCAAATCCAGCAGGCTGAAGTAAGTATAATTCTATTTTAAATTCTTCCTCGATGTCTTTTTTAGATTGTGGAATTAGGGGGTGATTTCTATTCATGTCACTGCCTTTTAAAGCAAAATATTGAAATAAATTTTGGTTCTTTTTCGTTGTAGCCTTCGAATCCCTTTCAGAAGAATCCATTCCCTGCCAGTAAGTGAGAGTGGGATTGATGTTTTATACATGTTAAAGGATTTAGCATGGTTTTGGTTGAATACATTTAGTTGAATACTTGTTAATTTTCTGGCTTCAACACCAGCTGCTGGGGTGCTTAATGTCAAAATTGAAGTTTGTAAATTCCCAATCTCACTTAATTCAGTGTGAAATTTGTGGTGTGGCTCCATCACTGGTGCACTGAAGCATTTTGGTCCCTGTACTGAGATGTCAGCAGAGGATTCTTGCACAGAGTGTGCAAAATTTGTAGTCAGAGACTTTCCAGTCTTTATTAACCCCTTTAGTGCTGGAAATGTGCTTGTGCAAGGACTGATGCACAGCCCTGAATTGTGCCTTCTGTGTTGTAGCAAAGCCTGCTGGGTGCCAGCCCTGCTCTGAAGAGAAACCACTCTGACTCTCTGGACACTGATGCTTTCCAGCCTTTGGAACAGGATGAAAATAAGGAAAATGTAAGTGCTGTTGCCTGTGATGATCTGGTGGGAGGGGAGGGACAGCTGGATTAGCACATCCCTGCAGTGGGAATGTGATGGGAAAGGCTTCAATTACACCCTGCCAGGCTGTTCTGCAGGCACAACCACCTTTAGCTCAGTTTTTCTGAAGGGAACTTGCAGCTCTGATTAGTGTGGCTGCACACTCTTGGGAGGTTAATAAAAATTGGGAAGACTTTGCCCAGTTCTGCCTTTGTGCCACTGACCCTGACTCCTTTCTGGCTGTGGCAAAGGAAAATCTGTCCCCACTGCTTGCTCTGGACAAGAGCTGCCTCCAGAAGGGCCAGAAGGGGTTTGGGGAGGTCACCCCCTCACTTCCCACTGCTGCCATGGGGAATCCTGGTTCCTCTTGGATTCAGTGTCCTGGGTCTGCCCTGGGAATCCTGCTGGGAATCCTGTGTCAGGACACAGCCTTGGCTGCCTCCAAGAATGATTTATTCTGCAGGGAATTGACTGACAGAAATAGAAAAGCCCTGAAGCTTGTAGGTGATGCCAGGAGCATAAATGATGGATTATGTTAGATGAAAGAAACACTCCTGTAACATCTTTAATTTGAAAACATTCACCTTCAGACTATTCCTGTTTGCAGTAGGGAGCTTAAACCCAAAATGTCAGGCAGTTTAAAAAGAATTGAAAAGATAAAAGGATCCAAACAACTTAACACAGTTTGTAATTTTGGTAAAATGATCATTTTGCTGTTTTTTGCTTCAGGAATCATTTGAGTTTAAGAAGCCAACCAAACCAGCTTCTCGTGGCTTCCGTGATGGAAGGGGTGTTCCTGGAGCAAGGCTGAATTCATCTCCAGCTCAGGTAGTTGGTTCTTTTTAACTAATTCTCACTTAATTCTCTGGCATCAAGGTAACTATGTCGGGGTTCTAAAGTGGTGATGTCAGTCAGGTGCCAAATAGAAGAACTTACTTATGTCCCAGATAAGAAAATTCTGCTCACCTTTGGCTCATGAGAAATGTGAAACATTGTTCTGGGGGAAAGATGAGTCAGCACAGAGCTGAGGTTCTGCTCAGTAACTGAAGGAAGTGTGGACATTGATGTGGGATTGAAATGATCAGTAAAGTTGATACTGAAGGTTCAGGCAGATGCATTTGGAACAACAAACCCAACTGTGTAAATGCAGCTGGGTTTTGTGTCCAGATGTGACATTCAGGGAGAAAATTTACCTTATTCATACCCTGTTGTTTAGAAAAAGCAATTTAAAAATCATTTTACAGAAACAGAGCTGGAGGGGCCAAGTCTTGGATCCAGCATCCTGCTGGTTCCTGCCTGTGCTGCAGCTCAGGGTTGGGAATAACCACGGTGTTCCCTGTAGTGCAGAGAGCTGTGGCAGCCCTTCCATGGCTACAGCATCCTGCAGGGAACAGAGGGAATGCTGCTAAAACTCCCTCTGTCTCCTCTCAGCTGCCCATGGGAGAAACAGCCTCAGGGGATCAGGAGAACTGCAGGGCTGCCTTCCTGCAGCAGCATTCCCTGCCCTCCTCGGAGAGTGAGGATGATGATGGCTTCCTGGAGCTGCTGGATGACCAGGACTTGAAGGTGTGTGCAGAGGGAAAAGGGTGGAGATCCCCAAATCAGCTCTGCCCCACATGTCTGGTGTGTTCTGGCTGCAGTCAGGGTGCTCAGACTGCACCACGCTGGGTTTTTGGGGATCCCAGAATCCCAGGCTGGTCTGGGTTGGAAGGGACCTTAAAGCCTGTCCAGTTCCAACTCCCTGCCTTGGGCAGGGACATCTCCCACAAGGAGATTAATTAGTTCTCATCATCTTTTCTAACTCACACTGGGGTGTCTTTATCTCATAAATGCTCTTTCCCAGTGCAGCCAGTGGGATTTATTTGAGGTGTGAACAAGTGAATTATTTTTAGTTTGAGAAATGAGGGAATTTTTTGAACAGTTGGCACTTTTCTTCAGAAACTTGCTGAAAAAGTCAGAGGTGGTGATTGCTTTGAGCCACTTAAATACAAGACTGTCTCCAAGGGAGTTTGAAATGCTTAAAGCTCTGGAGGCTCATCTTTGTTAATCAATCAGTGAATTGATAAACTCACCTTCTCCAACATGGCTCAGCTCGGTTCCATTATTTCCTTAAGAATAATGGAGTTAAATCCCTGAAGCTGCCCTGGCAGCTGAATCCAGCTGGAATGATTGCCTGAGCCATGCAGGAGCTGGACCTGCAGTGTCTCCCGTGGTGGGATGGATGAGCAGGAGCTTCCCTCTCTCCCCAGAACGACGAGGAGATGCCCTCAGACGTGTCCAGCCTCTGGACAGCACCCCTGGTCATGAGGAGAGTGGACAATCGGGTGAGTGTCCCCACACAGGGACAGGGACTGCCCTGGCAGCTGGGACAAGTGACCCCCCTGTCTCCTGCATCCCTGAGAACAGCAGAACAAGCCCTGGCATAACCCCCTGCAGAATTCCCTTAATCTCTGGAGCAGTTCACCTGGCAGACTTTGTCAGTGTGGAACAATTGGCGTTTATGGGCATAGAATTTCTTCTTGCACTTCATAAATGTGAGAAGATCTTGACTTCCCTTATCAGAATCTTGGCATATGTGGAATTTGCTCTGCACAGACTCACCTGAAATGCTGTAACCTGATCCACTGATAACAGACTGGGGAAGGAGCTCCAGCAGAAAGCTCTTTAATCTGCTGATAAATTGGCTGCTAATTGGTGTAGAGCATTTTGCTGGCTCTTTTATCTTGCTTGTGGTGCTCCAAGCTCCTCCAGTAACAAGTGTTACTGGAAATGTAAATCCTGGATAATTCAGATTAACAGCCTCCTGTTGCTGTGCAGTAGTGGTGCCTTAAATAAAGCCAAGTTTGGAATAATCTGAAAGCCTGAGTTGTGTTTATTTTCTTTTATAAACCTTTGCTGGACAACTCAGCTCCTGTTCTCCCTCGTAGGCCAAGCGATGCCGGTTGTTTGGCTCTTCGTCCATGTCAAGCATTGCAGGAAGAACCACCCAGAAAAGGATGGAGAGATCCCAGGAGGAGAGTTCTCCAGGGAAAAGCAAGAAGAGGAAAAGCCTGCCTGAAACTTCGGAGGACTCGACGGTTGGTGGCTCAGCATCCAGTTTGTGAGAGAGAATTGATGAGGGGAGATGCAGAGTTGGGGTCTGGGTGGTGAAAGTTGGTGGGAGCTTTTCCAGGTGGATTGTTGGGGCAGCAATTTCACAATCCTGAGCTTTGCCCTGAGCAGGGAAGCTGAGGGGGCAGTTCAGGGATTGGAAATGCACTCCCAAGCTGTCAGCTCTGGGAAATAGGGAATGGGATGTGTCTGACCCCGGTGCTCATGGATCCCTGCCCTGTGTCCTGCAGAGTCTGAAGCTGGTGAGGACCCAGCCCTCCACAGCAGAGATTGAGAGCATTTTGGACAGTGACCAGAGAGACCTTATCGGGGACTTCTCCAAGGTAATTCCAGAGATTCCATGGCCAAGTGTTCAGTGAAGTGTTTTAAGGGCCTTTCTTGGTGGGGATGTCTCAAACCAGCCCAGAAAAACACTTTCCTTTCATCCTGGGGTGAATTTGCCCTAAACCAGGACTCCTTTATAGAGGCTTTTCTATTCCCTCATAAACCTACCTTGCTTCTTTGGACTTGATCTTGGAGGTTTTTTCCAACCTTAACAATTCTTTGGTCTTCAGACAACCAGGAGAGGCTGTTGGTGAGAAGGGGATGTCCCAGGTTAGACATGAAGTGATCTATTTGTGTTTGAAGCCCTGTAAAATCTCTCCAGTGTAGGAGCCAAAAATGAAATTTTGTGCCTGATTTAGCATTCCCAGCAGTTTTGACTCCTGCAGAGATTCTGGCCAGCAGAGTATCTGTTAGAGAGTGAACTGCTGGATGCTGTGCTCTCACCCACGTGACTCACAGCTGGAATTTTCTCAATCCTGTCTCTTCCAGAGTTATTTATTTGCCACTGTCGATGGGAAACATCAAGATTTAAAATACATCGACTCAGAAATGGTGAGTGCTCCAAGGGAGCCAGAAAAATTCTTTAGTGGGGGTTGGGGAACAACACAAAAATGGCTTGAAACAACTGAACTCTGGTTTTTGTGGTCTTTTTTCTCAGATGGTGTCTGTGCTGACTGGGAAGTTTGAGAGCTTCATCAAGCAGTGTGTGATAATTGACTGTAGATACCCCTATGAGTATGAAGGGGGACACATCAAGGTATGTTGGCCCTATAAGAGCAGTGCAGGTGGTCTGAAGCTGCAGATCCCTGTGGGGCTGATTTTTATCCAAGGCCCTCCCTGTGGATATGTTATTCCTGAGGGGTCCCTCTGGGATCCTGACATGCTATTCCTGTTATTCCTGGGATCCTGACATGCTGCCTGGGTTTGGACACTGAGCTCACATGTGGGTCATGAAATGACTGTTCCCTCAAAAGAGGGGACATTCTGCTCTCTGTCAGCAGAGGAGGGGCCTGTGGCCCTCAGGGTGACAGAAGTTCCAGAGGAGGATGTGACACTCCCTGTCCAGCATCCTCATGTCTCAGGAAGCTAAAATTGGAAGGTTAAACTTTATTTCAGTGACAGACTTCAAAGAACAAATGGCTGTGTAGAACATAACCAGGAGCAGGTCACCCAGACGTGTTGTGGTGTTAGAGCCACTTCCAGGACCTAAAGAGGCTCCAGGAGAGCTGGAGAGGGACTTGGGACAAGGGAGGGAGAGACAGGACACAGAGAATGGCTTCCCAGGATAGATGGGATAAAGGGGAAGGGATTCCTGGCTGAGGAATGACACAGAGCCACTTCTAGACTGTCTGTGGTGTCCTGGTGGGGTTTGAAGCCGTGCTGGGAGAGGGTTCCAGAGCTCCTCCAGCAAACCCAGAGGAGAAATTGGCTCCCAAGGAAATGGGATGAGTTCATGGCTGTTCCCTCCCACTCACTGCTTGCACTCTGCCCTTCCAGGGTGCCATAAACCTCCACATGGAAGAGGAGGTGGAAAATTTCCTGCTGAAGAAGCCGATCCAGCCGTCGGAGAACAAGCGGGTGATCGTGGTGTTCCACTGCGAGTTCTCCTCGGAGCGGGGCCCTCGCATGTGAGCTGCTCCCCCTGGGGCAGGGATCCTGCAGGGCTGGGGGCACACTGGCTGGGCTGCCTCCAGCTGCTGGTGGTTGGCACCTCTGGCAGGGTTTGGCACAGCCTGGGCTGGGAGAAGCCGTGCTGGACCTGGGCTGGAGCACTGGAAGTTCAGAGGGGAAAGGAAAAGCCTCTGAGCTGTGGCTGTGGGGCTCCTCAGCCTCTCCCTGAGCAGTGGACTGGGGAGTTTGGGGTGCAGGTTTGGGAGTTATTGGTTAAATTTGGGATTTAACACAGGGTTTTCCCCGCTGCAGGTGCCGGTTTGTGAGGGAGCAGGACAGGATGAGCAATGAGTATCCCAACCTGCACTACCCAGAGCTCTACGTGCTCAAGGGCGGCTACAAGGATTTCTTCTCGAGGTGCCAGGTGAGTAATGTGGATTCCTCATCCCTGGCAGTGTCCAAGGCCAGGCTGGATGGGGCTTGGAGCAGTCTGGGAGAGTGGAAGATGTGGAACAAGATCTTTTAGGTCCCTCCAACCCAAGCCTTTCTGTGGTCTCTTTCACACTCAGAGGAGAAACAATAGATAAGTAATATTGATTTATTCCTCCTCAAACTTCTCTTAGGGGCAGAGTGGTTTGGCTGGGGGGCTTTTCCTCCTCTTTCTCTCTCAGTGAGCTGTTCCCAGAGCTGTTCTGTGCCTCAGAGCTGTCTTCCTGCCATAGCTGAAGGGCTTTTCCACTTGTCTCATAAGTAAAATAGAAGTGGTTTCTGCCCCTTTAGAACAAACTGTCATTCAGAGAAGGGATTTCAGCCTGCTCAGAGTAGGGAAGAAGACAAAGCTTGACAGTAATTGCTGGATAATAAGTGGAAACCTGAGAACTTGTACAGTCCTAAACCAGCAAAATTGAAAACCTGAGCTTGGAGTTTGCAGCCTGTAATTGAGACAAGGAAACTAAAACCCACCCTCCAGCTCTTCCCAGCACTTCCAGGGTGGGATTTCTCCTGTCACTTGGCTCCTGTTCCTGCAGCATTTCCATGGTCTCAGTGCTCCTGGGATCTGTCCTGCTGCTCTGACACAAACAGGCCTCAGGTCCCCACACTTCCAATCATCCCTTGGGAGATCCCTGGCCTGTCCATGGCCAGCTGGATGGGGCTGTCGGCTCCTTCCCTGTGGGATTTTGGCTCCCCTGGGCTGAGGGACACCGCGGTTTGGGTTGTGCTGAGGAGGGAGGGACCGAGGCCTCAAGGTGGCAGCACGGGACAGCCAAGGGCGGCTCCCTGGGAGCCGGGAGCTGTCCCGAGGCACGAGGATGTGAAGAATGCTGAGAGCTGGAGGGGACCCGCAGTGATCATTGTTCCCTACGTGGATGGAATCCACGACCTTGGCGTGATCAGCACCCTGCTCTGACCAACTGAGCTGGAACATCCTTCCAGTCTGGGCCATTCCAAGGTGAACTGTAAACCAGCTCAGCCTGTGTGTTGTCTGCCAGGAAATTTGGGATGACAGCCCTGTACACAAAGCCCTTGTTTTGATGGCTGTAACCTGAATATCCCCGGGCTTTGTGTGTCTGTCACGGAGCTCCTGCCTGGAGTAGGGGGGGTCTGTCCCTGTTTGTTCCAGTGGCTGCTGGTGCTGGGATCACCACCCTGGTGCCACTGAGGTGACCCCAGCTCCTGTTCCCCCAGAGCTTCTGCGAGCCCCAGAGCTACCGCCCGATGCACCACAAGGACTTCAAGGAGGACCTGAAGAGGTTCCGCACCAAGAGCCGGACCTGGGCCGGGGAGAAGAGCAAGAGGGAGATGTACAGTCGGCTCAAGAAGCTCTGAGGGCTGCAGGGACCTGCAAGGACTGCCCAGCCTGGGGGCTGCAGTGGGGCAGCCACGTGTTCTTTGTGCTCCCACTGCCCTGGGCTGTCTCCTCCCTGGGATGGCCTGGACCTTGGCCCCAGGAGCCGGGCACCGGCTGGGAGCTGCCTTGGGATTCTTTTGGTTACGTTGCTTCGTGAAAATGTTGTGGCTTCTTGTGTTGTGTGACACCCCCAGATGGCCCAGGGAGGGTGGGGACAGCCTCATGGGGCTGGGCTCGGTGGTGTCAGCACTGCCAGGGAATTGTAGTGCCTGTTAATTTTTTAAATGCGTAATTTTATTTAAATACAGTCAAATGAAGCCAATACCGCCGCGGTTGGATCATCTGGATTGTAGTTAAACCTTGTTTCTGCTGCAGGGTGACCTGCTTTGGGGGGAACTGGGGGGGTCGTTATTTTTCTCAGCTGCAGTTTTGGTTCTGTGTATTGCCATAGGGAAGGAAAATGGGAAAAATATCCCATGATGGCTCAAGATTCCCAGCTGGGCGAGTGCCGTGGGAAGCCTTGGGAGCCCATCTAAGGGGAAACTGTTTATTGTTCATAAACATCACGTTCACCTCGTTTACTTACTCCAGGGTGTTTTATTTCATAGTCTGTTTTTGTTGGTTCTGGAGGAGTTGGTGTTTCAGTGGAGGGAGTTTTTGGGAGTTGAGGGGGTTCAGCAGTTGGGTAATCCCAGGATTCTCGGTGGTGTGGCTGCCTCCTGAGCCTGTGAGTTCTTGTTCTTATCCTGAAACGTTGCCAGAGCAGATCCTGGCTGTGAGGGATCCCGGGAAGCTGCTCTGACACCACTTTCCTGGAGGTGCCTGTGGCCACTTCTCTGTCTGCCAGGAAAGGCAGGAGGTGGAATTAATCCATGAGGGAAGCAGAATTTCCTCAGCTGTGTTGGACCCCCCCAGCTGAGGAAGTTCTGCAGTCCCAAACTGCTTTGCTGCTGGTTTGGGGGTCACTTTAGCCCCAACTCCTCAATCCATATTCCTCACACCAACTTCCAGGTGAAAACTGGTGCTCCTGGGAAGGTCCACATGCCTGGGAACTTCCTGGTTTGCTCTGTTGTATCCATGTCAAAAAGTACTGAAATGGAGATGCCATATATGGAATATTAGCTTGCTTTTTTTGTTTGTTTTGTTTTGAAACCTGTTTCTTAAAACCTGTTGTTAATCCTTTTGCTCCCAAGAGGATTAAACTTGGAATTCTTTCTTGTTTGAAAAAAAAAAAAATAATGGAATTTGCTGTTTTCCCTCAAAGCTGAATCCCTTGAACTGGGGAGATGATGAAATGTTAAATCAGAAGTGATGGTTACAAATTTCCCCCACTGCCTTGGGAAGGGCTGAACTCTGGGAAGGGGATGTGGGGTGGGAGGAGGCCGTGTGCAGGCAGTGACCTGAGTGACCCAAATTGCCCTTTGGTCCAGCCCCAGGGTGAAGCACCAGCTCAGCACCACGAGGGCTGGGCAGGATCTCTCAATCCCACTCCGCCATTCAACAGTTGCTCCATGGGAATGTGTTAACTCCTTCTCTGTGTCCAGAAAAAGCAGATGGAGACTGGCCTGAGTCAGGATCTTCCTTTTCAAGGTCACTCAGCTGGAGCAAAACCATTGCAGCAATCCCTGGTTCACAGCTGCACTGCCCCTAAAATGAGGGGTGAGTGGTGTGGCTGTGTCCCAGCAGGGCTGAGGAGGAGTCCTGTTCAGGGATTGGGAATGTCTGAAACCCCAGGGGAGTGCAAATTACACTCCCCACCTCCCAGCCCACCTTCTGTGTGTTGGGAGTCCCAGGGAGGGAAAGGGATCTGAACAGGATCCAAACTCCACCATCTCAAAACTAAGGGATGGCTGTGGGCACAGGGAATAAAGTCCTAAAAACCCAAACTATTGACCACCTCTCCTTGCAGCAGGACACAGATGAGCTGCCTGCTGTCACTGCGCTGGCAGAACCCCAGGCTGGTGGTTGCTGCTTTTTTGTCTTGTCTTGTTGCTTCCAGGATAAACTTCCAGAGAAGCTGTGGCTGCCCCTGGATCCCTGGAAGTGTCCAAGGCCAGGCTGGAGCAACCTGGGATAGCGAGAGGTGTCCCTGCCATGGCAGGATGGGCTTTAAGGTCCCTTGAACCCAAACCATCCTGGGATTCCACAGCCAGGGCTGCAGCCACCTGAGTGTCAGAGCTGTGTGTTCCCCTCACTCCCTCCATGCTGTGGGCAGGCACAGCTGGCTTTGGCAGAGGATCCTGCTCTGTGCTGGGGTTTTTCCCTGGGGGGCACCTGTGGGGGCTGTTGTGTTGAGGAGAGCAGGTGGTCAACAATGGGGTCAGATTTAAAAGTTTCCCTGGAAATACAGCACGGTGCCTTCAAAGCCATGAGAGGCTCGAGCAGAGGTTGGAGTGGGGTTTCTTTCCCCCTTCCCTCCGTCACCCTGAAAGTTGATGTTGAAAGCAGCTTAAACCTTCATCAGCCTCGCCCCCCAGCTCCTGAACGCTGCAGAACTCTGTGTTTCCTCCCATACCACGTTACCTTCATGGCCTGAAGGACTCTCATGCTCCGTCTTTAGGGCTAATAAAGGCCAACTGCAAAGGGCCAGCTGCCCTGCTGTGCCAACAGCTCCTGGAGCCCTTGGATTCCCTTGGGAATTGGCAGTGGGTGTTGGACATCCCTCCAGTGCTGCCTCAGTGGTGTTCAGGCTCCCTTAAGAAGAGGCAAAAGGTGATTTTAGCCATAACCAGGCAATTCCCTGGTTTTACATCATTTTGCATCTTTTCAAACAAACCTTCTGTCTTTGCCTTTCTGCCTCCTGTTTGTTTTGTGCAGCAGCTCTTCCCAGGCCTCTTGGAGCCTGTTCCCACATCCCTGCTCTTTTCCCACACCCCTGGTCCTGCCCTGCACCCTGTGAATCCCAAACTTGGAATTTTCTGTAGTTATTTGTCCAGTGAAGCTGCTGCACCTGAGGCTCTGCTGGGTCAGGAGGGATTATCCCAGCTGGAGGCAGGAGCACGGAGTGAGAACCAGGAAAGGGCAAAGCAGGATCTCTGCAGGGCCTGAGTGCTGCTGCTTTGGGCTGAGGCAGAGGCTCAAATCAGGTAAAATTCACTAAAATTCCCCAGCAAGCCAAGCTCCTGCAGGTTTGCAAGTGGTGCTGCCAGATGTGTCAGTCAGTGACTGGAAGAGCCCCCTTTCCCCAGAGCTGAGGGGTTTGGCAGGGAGAAGACAGAGAAGGAATTGCCTCAAATGAAATCTTGGCTGAACCTCGGTGAGTCGATTATTTTCTGAGGGGGATTCACGTGGCTTTGCTGGGCAGAAGCTGCTTTGTTAAGAAAATCGTTGGCTCCTTGTCCTGGCAGTGGCCTGTAGTGCCAAGTTGTGACTAAGCTGGCCCCTGGACACCTGCTGCTGCGTGGGCAGCAGTGCCCCAAAATTCCTGGAAATGTTAGTACCAGGATGGGGCCAGGCTGCCAGTTGGGTTTCTGTGGGACTGGGGTTGGTGGTGAGTGCTCCCACAAGGACATTCCCAGGGCTCCATCACATCCCAGGGCCCCACAGCCCCTCTCCTGCATGGGGTGACCCTGCAGTGCCACGGCCCGATCCCTCACCCATGGCCGAGGAGGGTGAGGGGACAGTCCCAGCTCCCCAGGGATCCTCGGGCAGGCCCTGCCAGGCGGGGTGGAAGGTCCTTGTTAGAGGTCACCAAATCCAGGCAAAGCTGGGAAGGAAGCTAATCTCCTGCTGTCGAGCCAAGCTCCGGGCGCGCTGCAGGAGGCTCCGGGCGGGTGCCAGCCCTGGGGCTGGCAGTGACTCTGGTATGGCCCTGTCCCAGTGCCTGTGGTGGGGCTGTGCTGAGCCATGGGGTTCCTCTGTGCTCTGAGGGGCCTATGCTG